>OX377619.1:120014205-120514791 GCA_947397865.1 Polietes domitor | reverse complement strand
AAATGAAATAAATATTGACAATTTTTCTTTAATTATTTTGAATATTTCAAGAATGGTCCGATATGGAAGACGAAGAAATCTCTGAGAGCGAAAGCGTTGTTGACTTTGAAGCGAGCCAAAGCAATGGAAGCACAACAAACCTCAACGAAGGCGACAAGCTGCCTCTCGATGTTGCGGAAGCCATTAAATCATTAGCTTTAGTCGATAAGGTAATGCACAACCAACCCCGTCTAAGCCATTTAATATAATTCTGCAGATTAAACTCTTTCCTTCGCATAGTTATGGCAACGGTCTCAGCCTCTGGAGAATGATTTGACACAACAGTTAAGAGATTCAAATGTTAGCCTGATAATGAAGTAAGTTTTAAATCGCAGTTGTTTAATGCTTAAATTCGTTTAACATCATATTGTTTATAGAGCTAAAAATCTACGCATTTCGTCTCTATTATGTTTGCAAAATTTATGCAATTGTCTAACGGCTGAAGACTTGGGTGGACACAATGCCATCTATAATGTTTGGGTAGATTTAGGACAACAAGTATTCAAGGGAGCCAAGGATTCGACGATATTAGAGCCTTCTACCTCCCTTATGCGAGCCTCCCTGGAACACTTGAAGACAAAGAAAGAACTTTTTAGTCAAATGACACAAAACGATCTAGAGGTAAGCGAGCATTTTCCCAAAACGAAAACATTCAGCCGTGACAACTTGTTTTTCTTGTTTTCAGCTTATCTTAGATGGTGTTAGAAATTGTAATATGCCTGAAATACGGGCCAATTGGCTGCGTATGCTGGGTTCTTTGGGGTGTTTGTTGAACGAAGCCCTTGTTAAAGTTATTGTGTCATTTATCGTGCAAACGTGTGCACAGGTGAGTTTTTCATCCGATTTGAAATATGCGACAAGGAAATATAGTAACGCATCATTTACCATTTGCAGGAAGAAGATGTGTGGACAATTTCCGAAGCTCTTGATGCTTTAATGGACATGTTTTCTGACAACGATTGGCATCAAATTCTACTTGACCTCAATCTTCTATTGTCATTAAAGAGTTGGAGAAACATTTCAAAACGAAAGTTCGTTCGCAACGTAAGGAACTGAAAGATCGTTACCCGGCCGTACAAACGGTTCTTACCAATCTATCACGTTTCGCCAAGTACATCGAAAAGGAAGCATTAAATTTTGCAAATGGTACTAAAAGTACCTAATAAAATAGACTATATATATATATGTTCATATATCACCTAAGTCGTAACACAGAATTAACATTATCATTTCTACAAAATTATATGATTACTGAAATTTATGTTTTGAAATATATTTTTTTAAATAAAGAACTTTTATTTAACTAATACTTTTGGGCAAAATTTTCAGTCTCAGAATCCCAGAAATTGGTGCGGGAATTCCCGGAACATTTTAATATTAGTTTAGTGTTAGTAATTGATCTGTCAGGGGTGTTCTGTAATTAATTTCACCGAAATCCAAATTTACTTTGCTGTGAATTCAAATCAGATATCCGAGGCAAGAATATTTTAGACATTGGATGAATGTATAATTATGTAAAATGTTGTAATTTTTTTCTAAGATCCATTACCATTCATGTACGAGTATATGTTAGAGAGATTTAGTGAGGGAGGCAGAAAATCACCTATTGTATTTTTTAGGGAATAATGCAAATTCAATGATATTTCATGGGAGTTAGTTTCGGTCTCGTTTCTCCGAAGTTCTTGTGGCCGTTACTGATGCAGCGGTGGAAGAGCGATTGATATACCAAACACTACCTCTTGTAGTCAAAAATACTCGGAGAACCGTAAGCCATAAGCCATTTTAAAACAACGACAAATGTGTTGCTTCGAAACAAGTTCAAGTAGTACCCAAGTTATAAATTAAAATACACAAGCAAAGAATAGGCTAGTGTAACTCATACTTGGTCAATTAAATGAGTAAGTACTAAATTAAAAGTTTTTTTTAAATATACGGGTATGTGATGGCTTTCGCTTTTGGGTGAAAGTGAAAGAATATCACGATATATCACGGTTTTTTTTTTTTCATTTTTCTTTCGCCTGCTTATGCTTTAGGGAAAGCAGAAGTAATGTCGATTATCAGTACTAAAAATCCATTGTAAATACGAAAGAACACTACATGATATGTTTTAAATGAATTTCTCATGTAAAACCTGTAGTTGCCCACAAGTTATCAACAATAAAATGACTTTAAGAAAATACTTTTTTTCTTTAAGACTGGATAACTAAGCTGCGATAACAAAAATCTAAATAAAATATTAAAATTTCACTTTCAATTTCATTCGGCAAGTGAGTTGTGCTTCTCGTTCCTTTGTGAGAATCATCTCCTTATAGAGGCCTGGTTTGATGTTGCGAAGCCACTTGAAAAGACTTTTGACATTTTCGAAATCATGACCGTGGTAAATAAATTTGCATTCTATTAAATATAGATGCAAAATGGTCTTGAGCCAGGACAATATCCCACTTCAATTTCACTGAAAATAAAAAAATCTTTTTAAAATTGTCACCAAAAGCAATATCAATGTGTGTGTGAAAAAAAATTTTGAAAAATAATTTTGTGATTGATTTGTGTATTGTTGACCTTTTGTTCTCGGAGACATACGTACGCATAGACAACTTAAACGTGATCCTACCACCAACTTACAAAACAAAAACAACACATTAGTGGACAGTTTATTCAACATGAATCTTATAAGCATCAGTGAGAGGAACAAATTAACAAACAGAACAGCGATGGCACCAAGACTTTAAGGACGGCCAATATGTTCCTCACCATCATACGGACTCTGTAAATATATCGTCGACATTTTAAAGAACCTGGCAAAGAATTCTCCTTATAACGTAAAAAAATCAACAACACCTACATATGTCGATGACGACGAAATCCTTATATCCTTTGACGTGGAGTCCTTATTCCCTAGCATTCCAGTTATCCTAGCTATAAAGACAATTGAAAGAAAATGGGAACAAATACAGAATTTTACAATAATACAAAAGTTTTTATTTCTAAAAATGTTAACATTCTGCATCAAGGACACCAGATATTTCAAATATAATGACTACACTTATGAGCAAAGATAAGGAATGTCAATGGGCTCTCCAGCTTCCCCTGTGATTGCTGATATTATCATGGAAGAATTATTAGACGCTTTAATAGAAAAATTATCAATAAAACGTAGAATTTTCACAAAATATGTAGACGACTTGTTTGGGATTATAAAGAGAGAAGAAGTTGACAATACCCTAAAAACATTAACGCATTTGATCGACAAGTACAATTTATCATGGAAAAATAACAAGACAATAAACTCCCCTATTCATAGACAAGGCAATCTGTTGAAATTGGATTGGTATGAGAAGCCAACGTAATCTGGAAGACTGATCAACTTCCATTCCAAACACCATAGACGAATAATTATCAACACAGCGACGAACTTTATAAATAGTGACCACTTATTTCACTCAGACTACGAGATCAAATTTAAGAAAATTCTAAGATTTAATGACTTCCCAAAACAAACTGTCAACGACCTTATAAAATGTACTAAAAAGAAACCAAGTGCACATAACAACACAAAAGAGGAGAAGATATATAAATCACTAACATGTACATATACAAGGATTCTCAGAAAGGTTCAAAAATTCTGACGTTTACAACAAGGACAAATTTCAATTAGCACTTAAGACAAATAGTTTAGTAAATAAGTCATTCAGTAGAACTAAGGACAAGTCCAATGTAGTTAAGATATCATGTAATGGAGACAAGTCCAACATATGCCATAAGGTATATGTTGGCACTACCAAGACCAAACTTAAAACTAGACTTTCCTCACATAAATCGGACGTTCCCACGGATAAGGGAACAAATTACAAAACGGACACAGAAAACTGTGCGAAAGCTTATCGTCATATTGTAAAATAAGTAAGGAAAGGCTAAAGTCGGGCTGGGCCGACTATATGATACACTCCACTTTCTATCCTATTACAATTCAATTCGGTAAAAAATTGAAATCGGGAAGGACATCTGTATATTGAAACATGGAATGATGTGACCCGCTTTTACCATGTATGTTTATAGGTGAAATATAATATGTAAAGTTTGGCCAAAATCTGCTAAACATTTGGGAGCAACATTTGAACCGATCTTACCTAATTTCACCATAAGTGTTTTATGAGATGTTGTGCTAATTTTAAAGAAAATCGGGTACAATATGTGGTTTCTAGAACGGAAAAAGCCGAATCGGGAGCGACATTTGTATGGGGGCTATATATAAATCTGAACCGATCTTCATCATAGGTGTTTCTAGTTGGATTATAATATGTTGTGACAAATTTAAAGAAAATCGGGTAAAATATGTGGTTTCTAGAATGGAAAACGTGAAATAGGGAGCGACATTTGTATGGGGGCTATATGGATGTAATTTGATTACAACAATATATGGACAGACAGACAGACGGACATTGTTAAATCGACTTAGAAAATTATACTAAGCCGATCTGTATAATAAACGATGGGTCTAACTCGATTCCTTTTGGGTGTAACAAACAAATGCACAAAGGCATAATACTCTCGTGGAGTGTATAAAAATACGGACGAAAACAAAACATGACTTTTAGTTGACAATAACTTGTGCAGACGAACAGGACGACACTAATTATTTTTAATGTAATTATTTGAAAAATTGTTTCGTGATTTTTATAGTTAACATTTGTTATAATTTAAATATGTTTTTTGTTTAGTGGTTTTACCCCTGATTATGGTTGACGAAGACAACCGAAATATTGGGAAAAATAAAGTAAAATAAAACTAACAACACCAGTTTTTCTGTGGCCTCAAGCTGAACAAATGCAAAAGAGTATTAAAATAATTTTGTGTTAAAAATTTTGGACTTGATAATTTTGGCCTGGATAATTATCCAGTGTAAGTGCCTAAGTATCCAGTGTTTATCGAGGCTAAGTCCAATAAAGTCAACACAAAATATTTTTTATTTTTTTTATTTTGTATTTGGCGACAATGTGAAAAAATATTTTTTTATTTATCACAGCTTGTTATCCCGGCTTAATGAAAAATTCTGCATTCGATTACAGATATTGGGGTATATAAAAATCATTATAAAAACGCCCGGTTAATAATGAGTCACCCAGATATTCTGGCAGTAGGTGATCGGGAAGGATTGTTGTATAGGTACTGTATGATGGACCGATATGACCCACATTCACAATGTATGTTTCCACAAGAAAAATAACGTGTTCTGTCAAATTGGATCAAAATCTGTAAAGGTTTATGGTTTCTAGAGGGAAACAAGTCAAAACTGGGAAGAACATTTAAATAGGAGTTATATCAAACCATGGAACGATGTGATCCACATGCATTTGCCAAATTTGAAGAAAATCAGTTGAAATCCTGAAGGTACGAATATCGAAAGATCTCTTTATTTTTCGCGTATACGCAGTCAGAAAAATGTACACAGCGAATTTCACTATTTTAGCTGTAGCCGTTTGGTTGGTACCATTTGCATCCCTAATCGCTCCATTTGCCGTTTAAAAGTAGAAATTTCGAAAAATGCCTATAATTTTGCCACGACCCAGAATATATGTACTTTATAAAATCTCCGGAATGACAAAGTGAACATGAAATTCGACGTTTACACTCGTCTGCTTTGTGGACACGCAAGATAAAAGTACTTCTCCAAATTCGTGTTTTTAAGGTCGAATTGAAAAAAAGAGTAAAGTAAAAAAGTGTTACGTTTGGCCTGGCCGAATCTTATATACCCTCCACCACCATATTAGGAAAATTGTGATTCTTCATTATTATAATATTAATAGTCCTCTACTATATATAAATATTAATATAAGTATTAGTCAGAAATCTTCAAAAATGTGCCCTAAATATTATTAGGTAGAAACAATTTCCCTCAAGCCAGATTTTCCATTTCATTTGCAATTTCTTGATCCCATCTACAGCCTTAATGTCTGTACCATTTTGATAGTAAAAGTTGTAATAAAGAGTGATTTTTTTGAGGTTAGGATTTTCATGCATTAGTATTTGACAGATCACGTGGGATTTCAGACATGGTGTCAAAGAGAAAGATGCTCAGTATGCTTTGACATTTCATCATGAATAGACTTACTAACGAGCAACGCTTGCCAATCATTGAATTTTATTACCAAAATCAGTGTTCGGTTCGAAATGTGTTTCGCGCTTTACGTCCGATTTATGGTCTACATAATCGACCAAGTGAGCAAACAATTAATGCGATTGTGACCAAGTTTCGCACTCAGTTTACTTTATTGGACATTAAACCAACCACACGAATGCGTACAGTGCGTACAGAAGAGAATATTGCGTCTGTTTCTGAGAGTGTTGCTGAAGACCGTGAAATGTCGATTCGTCGCCGTTCGCAGCAATTGGGTTTGTGTTATTCGACCACATGGAAGATTTTACGCAAAGATCTTGGTGTAAAACCGTATAAAATACAGCTCGTGCAAGAACTGAAGCCAAACGATCTGCCACAACGTCGAATTTTCAGTGAATGGGCCCTAGAAAAGTTGGCAGAAAATCCGCTTTTTTATCGACAAATTTTGTTCAGCGATGAGGCTCATTTCTGGTTGAATGGCTACGTAAATAAACAAAATTGCCGCATTTGGAGTGAAGAGCAACCAGAAGCCGTTCAAGAACTGCCCATGCATCCCGAAAAATGCACTGTTTGGTGTGGTTTGTACGCTGGTGGAATCATTGGACCGTATTTTTTCAAAGATGCTGTTGGACGCAACGTTACGGTGAATGGCGATCGCTATCGTTCGATGCTAACAAACTTTTTGTTGCCAAAAATGGAAGAACTGAACTTGGTTGACATGTGGTTTCAACAAGATGACGCTACATGCCACACAGCTCGCGATTCTATGGCCATTTTGAGGGAAAACTTCGGAGAACAATTCATCTCAAGAAATGGACCGGTAAGTTGGCCACCAAGATCATGCGATTTGACGCCTTTAGACTATTTTTTGTGGGGCTACGTCAAGTCTAAAGTCTACAGAAATAAGCCAGCAACTATTCCAGCTTTGGAAGACAACATTTCCGAAGAAATTCGGGCTATTCCGGCCGAAATGCTCGAAAAAGTTGCCCAAAATTGGACTTTCCGAATGGACCACCTAAGACGCAGCCGCGGTCAACATTTAAATGAAATTATCTTCAAAAAGTAAATGTCATGGACCAATCTAACGTTTCAAATAAAGAACCGATGAGATTTTGCAAATTTTATGCGTTTTTTTTAAAAAAAAAGTTATCAAGCTCTTAAAAAATCACCCTTTACTAATTTTAGCTACAGCCATTTTATTGGTACCAGTTTCACTCCTTTTTCCATGTTGATCCTAAAAGTACGATTCAGAAAATTTTGTACCTCTTCTTTTCCGCGTCTACGTAGACAGACGAGTGCAAATACTGAATAACACGTTTGATTGCAGGAAAATTTAATTCCATTTAGATCCTGATCTTACGAATATCTCTGTATTATTCGTGTCTAATTTCATTAATTTCATTATTATAGCTGCAGCCGTGTGGCTGGTACCATTTTTACCAGAATTTCATGATTTCAACTTCAGCGGTTTGGTAGGTACCATTTGTATTCCTCTTTTCCAATTGTATCCCTTAAAAGTACGAATTTTGAAAAATCCCTCTATTTTACGTATCAACGCAATTAGAGGGATGTACATTTCAAATTTCATGTTTCTAGCTTTTATCGTATCATTGCACAATGGTCGCACTTGTATGGAATCAGCGGCCAAAAATACTTCCAGAAGAGATATTAACTTGAAACTTTGGTAATGACTTTATAAAAGTAAGAGAATTATTTTGTGAAAAATGGGCGTGGTTTAGCACCCACACGCCCACCCACTATCACCCCCTTTTGAACCCCTACTACCAGGTAAGCAAAAAAAAACTACACCTTTTTCAATTGTAATTCAAAAGACATCAATTGAAATTCAAATGACACCGGTTGAAATTCAAAAATTCCATTTGCAATTCAAAAAATGTCAATTGAAATTCAAAACTCATCATTTGAAATTCAAAAGACATCATTTGTTATTCAAAAGACATCATTTGAAATTCAAAACTCTTTAAATTCAAAAATCGTCATAAGTAATTCAAAAGACACCATTTGAAATTCAAAAGTTTTCATTTGAAATTCAAAAATTATTCCACTTGTAATTCAAAAATTATTCCATTTGCAATTCAAAAAGGGTAAACAAATTTATTTAAGCAAAGTATACATTGGGTTGGGTAGCATTCATTTATTTCTGTAAACTTTAATATTCTGCTGTTAAGAAAACAGATTTACGTATCTCTCACGCAAATCACTCTAACCTATTTAAATTTAAAGATTTTATAACTTCTATACGGACGATCGGAATACTCTGAAATTTGGTCATTGGTAATGTTTTCATAGACGTTATATACACCTGCAATATGAGCGATATTGCAAGACCTCTCACACAAATTGGCATAAGCTTTGGTTAGAATAAAACTGATCAGTAACAATTTAATATTGGAAATGGTTTTACAATCACTTTATACCTGTAAAATAGTTATGATTTGTTGTACCTCCCACTCAAATAATAATGCAAGTCATTATAAATTATATGCAGATGCTCTCTGAGCTGGTGAAGGTTATAAACTATATATGAAATTGCCGACATTTTACATCATTATAATTATTAGTTGCTTATCATTTTATTAAATCTGTTTCAAAAACTGCAGAATACCCAAATTTGCAGAAAAAAATAAATGCTACCCCACCTAATGTATATTATTCTTAAATAAGTTTGTTTACATTTTTGAATTTCAAATGGAATCTTTTGAATTTCAAATGGAATAATTTTTGAATTTCGAATGAAAACTTTTGAATTTCAAATGGCGTATTTTGAATTACAAATGACGAGTTTTGAATTTCAAATGACGAGTTTTGAATTTCAAGTGGTGTCTTTTGAATTACAAATGACGAGTTTTGAATTACAAATGACGAGTTTTGAATTTCATATGACGACTTTTGAATTTCAAATTGTGTCTTTTGAATTACAAATGACGAGTTTTGAATTTCAAATGATGAGTTTTGAATTTCAAATGATGAGTTTTGAATTTCAAATGATATTTTTTTAATTTCAATTGATATTTTTTGAATTTCAAATGGAATTTTCAAATGGAATGTTATACATATTAACAAATATTTAAAAATTAATCCAGCAAAACAAAAAGTTAATAAAATCGACTTGTGCTTGGGTGGTAATTTTCGCTGTCCCGTTATAAAAGGATCCGAACTTAAACAAATCCGTATTTGTCGAAATGCGTTACGCGTATGTTTTAAACTTTTTTTATATCTTTGTTCCTGGACTCAGCAGCTTCCTCAGAGAGCTAATCGATACCAACGCATGTTCTATAACGTCAGGAGCGTGAATTAAAATTTTGTAAACTGAGGGTGGAAGGTAGTACCATGAATACATCTTTGTCAGTTCTTTAGCTGTATCCAATGCTTATGATCTAAATTTTTCGGCATTAATGTTGTACCCGAAGACAAAGCTTTCATTAAATCCCCCCGATATTTCAGCACACAAGCTTGAGTTAATGAAGAATTCTCTTGTAGTGTTTCTGTCCACTCCATCCTGGTTTTGGTTTGTCGACAATTATTCCCACAACGTTCAATTTTGTTCGCTGGCATTTTCCCCAAAAAATTACAATTGCAGTGTAATTTATGCAACTTTCTAATAGAATTGGTTCAACTATGTAGCCTTCATTTTCGATATTATTTGCCAGCTCATTATATACGTTTCTAGCATTTGTACTGTTCTTTGAGCACCAAATATCAAAAATATACATGCGGTAAATTTCGCATTGATGAGATGAACCTATCACAAATTATAAAAAGTTAAAAATGTTAAAGCACAAAAAAAAAATAGAGCAAAAACACTTCGTTACATGTATAACAACAACAACACAGCATCACCAAAAACGTAAACAAAACAAATAAATCACTAATTGTGAAATTGAAGAAAGTATGTAGCCGATTTTGAATTCTCAAAACGTCCATTAATATTAAGAAAAAACAAGTAAGGAAAGGCTAAAGTCGGGCGGGGCCGACTCTATGATACACTCCACTTTCAATCCGAATACAATTTAATTCGGTGAAAAAGTGAAAACGGGAAGGATTTTTGTATCCTGTAAATGTATGTGTTTGACAAAAAAATGTTAAATCGGAAAGGACATTTGTATGGGGGTATATTGAAATCTGGAACGAAATTGGTGAAATATAATATGTATAGTTTGGCCAAAATCGGTTAAACATTTGGGAGCAACATTTGTATTTGCGCTATATCTAAATCTGAACCGATCTTAGCCACTTTCACCAGAGGTTTTTTACTTGGATTATAAGCTGTTGTGCCAAATTTAAAGAAAATCGGGTACAATATGTGGTTTCTAGAGCGGAAAATGTCAAATCGGGAGCGTCATTTGTATGGGGGCTATATCAAAATCTGAACCGATCTTACCCAATTTTTGCATAGGTGTTTCTAGTTGGATTATAAGATGTTGTGCCAAATTTAAAGAATATCGGGTTCAATATGTGATTTTTAGAGCGGAAAATGTCAAATCGGGAGCGACTTTTGTATGGGGACTATATCTAAATCAGAACCGATATGCCTCAAATTAAATAGCTTTCGTCCTTGATCGACAAAACTTACTTGTGCCAATTTTTGTTAAGATCGGACTATAATTGCGACCTGTAATTTGATTACAACAATAGATGGACAGACGGACAGACGGACATTGCTAAATCGATTTAAAAAGTAATTCTAAGTTGATCGGTATAATTACACTAGTCAACAGTCAAAATGTACTCGGGATGCGATAATTTTTTCTGTGTAGATAACCTTGACATGAGCTCGAAAAACGTAATAAAAAATTTTTTTTCCGTTTGGTTTTTTTTTATTTTTTTTTTTTAAATTTTAAAAATTTTTTTTTGGTTAATTTGTTTCGTCCGGCATAACTCGGGAACCACTAGCCCGATTTAATTGAATTAAATTTTAAAAAATTTTAAATTACAATTCCCTTAATCTGTTCATATATTGTTTTCCTATACAAGCAACAGTTTCCAAGTTAAAAATGAATATATAAAGGAAAAAACTTATTTTTTGCCTAAAGATTTATTTTTTTTTTAAATCCATAAAAAATCCAAAATGAAAAAAAATGTCAAATCTTATTACTTTTACGTAAAGTCATATAACCTATGAGCAAAATGAGACAAAGATCATGAAAATCGATGCACGCGTTTCGCTTTTTTTCGCAATTGAGTAAAGGTATGAATTTCAAAAATTTGCTCGACATATGCACAACTTTGTCTATGGTAAGGTTTTTTCTTTTTTTTATTCTCAGAATTAACAAAACGGAATAAACAAAGGGTTATTTAATTTTTATGATTGCGTAAGCAAAGTAATAAACGCTAATAAATGTGCGTGAACAATTAAAAGGAAAAAAGGAAAGGGGACTTTTTTAATTATTTGGGTTTTCCGTTGGCTACCTGTATGATTTTTTTACAGAAATGCAACCCACATTTAAGGGTGGTCATTATTCGGAAAATTTAAGACTCACACATGGTGAAACAGGTATGTAGCCACCGTAAAAAAATATACACCCATTTATAAGTACCTGTCAGTAAAATACTAAACAATACACAGTATAAATAGGTCTTCATTGATCGATTTTACTCATTCAACAAGTGTCGACGAACGCGATAGTTAAAATGAGCAAACGTTCGCGAGGATTTGAATGCAATACCAATCCAAGTAATTTTTGTTACGTACAGCTAGCTGACTCAAGGTAAGTGTAGATTACGAAATTCAAGAACATATATAACTTATTATTGAAATTCTTTCAGACGACAGCCGAGAATCATCATGCCAATGCTTTGGAGAGCTCCGCTTTGCCATGTAACAGATTGCTACTTCTGTCTTAGCAAAAAACAGGCGTGGGAAAAAATATACGATGGACTTACGCTGCTGTTTCAACAGTGAATTTTCCAGTGCCATTTTCCGAAGAACCAGTGGACCCGCAACCGTCCGTTTCAAGATGGGCATCTAATAATGAGGCGATACATCCAACATCAGATCGGGAGACAGTAGAAACCACATCAGAATGCGAGTCAACATATACATTGCATGGAGGTCAACGCTTATGTTCCCAAGCAGAACTGAACGATTGGGTTAGAGAATTGAAACTCTCCAAGGAAGATGCAGAGTTGCATGCATCGCGCATGCAACAGTTCGGTTTCTTGGCTCCTGGTGTGGTGACAACAATCTACAGGAAGCGTCATGAACCATACGCAAGGTACTACACAAAAAAAGACAACATCTGTTTTTGTAAGGACATTCCCGGATTATTTGGTGAACTCGGGTACTCTTACGATCCAGGAGAGTGGCGTCTTTTCATCGACAGCAACAAGCAGAGCCTTAAAGCAATTTTACTGCACAACGGCAACAAGAAACCTTCGATTCCAATTGCTCATGCCGTTGACACCAAGGAAACATACGAAGTCATGGACAATCTACTAAAGTGCCTTAACTATGAGAGGCACGATTGGAAAGTTTGTGCCGACCTTAAGGTTATCGGTATCCTTTGTGGATTACAAGGTGGATTCACAAAGTACTGTTGTTTTCTCTGCCTTTGGGACAGCCGCGATCGTCAACATCATTACACCAGGAGGAGTTGGACAGAAAGAGTTAACTTCATCCCCGGCAGCGACAACGTGAAATATACACCACTCATAAAAAAGGAAAATGTTTTTCTCCCACCTCTTCACATAAAGCTCGGACTCATAAAAAACTTCGTGAAAGTTATCAACAAAGATGGCGAAGCGTTCGCCTATTTAAAAACCATTTTTCCTCACCTTTCATCGGCAAAGATTAAGGAAGGCGTTTTCGACGGTCCGCAAATTAAAAAGTTGTTGCAAGACCAACAGTTTGAGCACATTTTATCACCAAATGAAGCTGCAGCTTGGAACTCATTTCGGCAAATTGTTTCCGGATTTCTTGGAAACAACAAAAGCTCAAATTACAGAGAGATCGTCGAACATTAGAGTAAATATGTCGCTTAAGATACATTTTCTACACTCGCACTTGGACTTCTTTCCGGACAACCTGGGCGATGTGAGTGACGAGCATGGTGAGCGTTTTCATCAGCAAATGAAAGAAATTGAGCACCGATACCAAGGATTTTGGAACGTAGCTATGATGGGGGACTATATCTGGTTCCTGATAAGAGAAACAGACCCACAACAATATAAAAGAAAGACAAAAGCACATAATTATTTTTAATTTGAAGGTTTTTATTTTTGTGTTTAGATATTTTTTTTTAAACTTTTTTATAATTAAGTAATGTTGATATCCTTAGGATAATTTCTTGTACATATATCGAATTGTTTTTTAATTTAAAGTCATATATTTTTGTCACCCAACAAATTTTAATTTTTTTTGTAATAAAAAAGAAAAAACCTTACCATAGACAAAGTTGTGCATATGTCGAGCAAATTTTTGAAATTCATACCTTTACTCAATTGCGAATAAAAGCGAAACGCGTGCATCGATTTTCATGATCTTAGTCTCATTTTGCTCATAGGTTATGTGACTTTACGTAAAAGTAATAAGATTTGACATTTTTTTTCATTTTGGATTTTTTATGGATTTTTAAAAAAAAAAATTTTAATCTTTAGGCAAAAAATAAGTTTTTTCCTTTATATATTCATTTTTAACTTGGAAACTGTTGCTTGTATAGGAAAACAATATATGAACAGATTAAGGGAATTGTAATTCTAAATTTTTTAAAATTTAATTCAATTAAATCGGGCTAGTGGTTCCCGAGTTATGCCGGACGAAACAAATTAACCAAAAAAAAAATTTTAAAATTTAAAAAAAAAAAAATAAAAAAAAACCAAACGAAAAAAAATTTTTTATTGCGTTTTTCGAGCTCATGTCAAGGTTATCTACACAGAAAAAATTATCGCATCCGGAGTACATGAAATTTTTTTCATTTTGTTGAGTAGTGTTATCAATGGGTCTATCTCGCTTCCTTTTGGGTGTTACAAACAAATGCACAAAGACATAATACTCTCGAGGAGTGTATAAAAATCCCATTGGAGGAATCAGGGGGGAACTCAACTAAAAGTTTACCTAAAATTTAATTACATGGGCTAACGAACATGACAATGGTGACTAGGAAAACATTAAATTTATAAAAACTACAGAACAATTAAATTCGTTAAGAATGCACTTAATACCTTCCTTTCCAATATTCATTTTGATTTTTTTCGATTCGCAATTGATTTACACTGGTTATATTTTTGTAAGTTTCACTTAATTTTTTAGCTGCTCACTACGCCCTCTTGAATATATTCTGAAAGAGCGCGGTTGAAATGAAACAAAACCAACTATACTTTCGAAAACCTTATTCTCATTGGAGATAGTATTGCCACATTTTGCACCAAATTTTTAAATTCAAATTTTTATTTTTGTCCTATGGCAGCGACCAGTGTGCATTGGTACCATTTTTATCCCTTTTTGTCCCATTTCGCCCGCTAAAACGTGTATTTACTTTTTGGTGGAGAAATGTACGCAACAAATTTCAAGTGCATATAAGGCAGAAATTTAAAAAAATGCTTAAATATTCTAAATATTAGGGAATACTTTCAGTCCTTGTTAGAGAAAAAAGGACAGACAGACGGACATGGCTAGATCGTCTTAGAATATATTAATATATAATATATAATATTTTAAGGCGTTACAAACGGAATGACAAAGTGAATATACCCCCATCCTTAGGTGGAGGGTATAAAAACACCCTTATTCCAGTTGCCTTTCCAAATATGTATATATTTCGTTACAGTCTTTTGAAGGAAAAAGTTGTGTTGGTTCACAGTCAAACATTTGTTCAAAAAGAATATTTTTTGCAATATTCATTACAACTAAACTATATTTGGCACAAACATAGTAAAACTACGAGACCACAATTTCTAATAAAAAAATTTGAGTGCAAAATCTTATAAAATATGTGAGTAATAGTTCGATGAAGTAAAAATAGAGACCTGTGTGCAGTTTTCATGCAGTAATTCGATTTGTCTGCTAAATCAGGTATTATTTTGGGGTTTTGGGCATATTACCGGCAAATGAACTCGGATTAAAGAAATTTACTCATCTTTTTATCTGTGTACCTACTTTTCAGAAGTTTAGTGAGACGAAAATGACTAAATTGAGTTTTGGAACTAAAAAATCTGACTTTTTGCACTAAATATATCCCATCTTCCAAGGGTGCAATTTCGTGCATGCAAAAGTTACCCTATAAAAACAGGGAACCCACCAACCTCTCCAAATATGTATATATTTCGTTAAATGAAAAAAAGTTGTGTTGGTTCAAAGTCAGGCATTTGCTCAAAAAGGATATTCTTACAATATTCATTACAACCAAACTATATTTGACACAAACATAGTTTGGCGTCATAATAAAGCTAAGAAACCACAATTTCTAATAAAAAAATTTGAGCGCAAAATTTCTTAAAATGTGTGAGAAACAGTTCCACAAAGTCGAACATCAGTAAAACAATTACGAAAAATTATGTAAAAAACATAAAAACAATAAATAAAATTTTTAATTTTCTTTAAAATCGAAAAATACGAAAAGTAGTCATCTTTGTGCCGATTTCTGAAATATATCCGATTGCCCGATTTTTAGTGTTACTATTTCAATAATAATAATAATCCTTGGGTCCTTGTCTAATTTTGTTTTTTTTTTTTTACAGAACTCAAAAATGTCTACTAAAACAAAAGTTATTGAATTTTGGCCGATTCATTGCTTTTTTGTCTGGTCTAAGTTTTGAAATAAATGGTTCTGAAGGCTTAATGCCAAAATTACAAAAACTTATTTTTTTATTTAAAGCCAGATTAAGAATGGCACAATCAGCGTAAAAACTTCTATGGTTTTTTAAGTAAAACTAATATTTTTCTTTGTCGACATTTTTTATCTCGCCGCAACTATTTTTTGGCCGCAACTGTATGTTATATATCTTTTTATACCCTCCACCTTCAGGTATACTAACTTTGTCATTCCGTTTTGGACACCTTGAAATATCGTAAAATTCTAAGACGATCAAGACATGTCCGGTCGTTGTCCGTCTGTTGAAAGCACACTATCATCTAAACGAAAGGAGCTAGGACATCCAAAATTTGCACGAATACATCTTATCGGGTATAGATAGATCGGGTGTGATTACAAATGGGCGAAATCTGCCCACAGGCAAAAAAATCCCTCACAAGGATTGAAAATACCCCTAACATTTAGAGTATTTCATCATGTTCTTTGTTCAGGCCTGTTCGATTTGGCTTACTAGCTTGCAATTAAGAGACTTGATAACGTTGCTACCCATTGGTTTTCTTAAATGGATTATCAAAAAAAAATCTGGTAACACAACTAACTACTTTCTTGTTAAGCGAGTAAATTCCATACAAAAATTAAGTTAGTAAGTCCAATCGAACAGGCCTTATGTCCGCTTATATTTGTTTGACATTTGTTATGCGCATTCCTCTTATAGCAAAAACGTGCACAATAAAGTGATTCTTATTCGTAGGGGTGAAAAGGGGCAAGGGTGGATAAAAATGGTACCTATGGTACCAACCAAACGGCTGGAGCTAAAATAATTAAATTCGGCGTATACATTCCTTTGATTGCGTGGAATCGTAAATAGAGTGATCAAAAACCCGTTTTACTGCAATGTCGGGCTTTTCCAAAAACCGGTTGCCCGCTTTTCTTTTTATAAAAAACCGGTCGGACCGGGTTTTCTTGAAACATTAAAAATGGGGAAATTATTCATTATAGGGTAATTCAACAAAATGTTGACCCATTGTGCATACTCGTTCTTGGGGATAGGACAATTCTGATGTCGTAGTCGGATTCACTGAAATATTTCGAAACATTCCTGTCTGAATTATGATCATTTTGGTCCATTCCCAAAAAATACAAGGACCTTTACTTTTCTCTTATATTCGCAAAGTTTATCAAGCTCATATTACAGATTGCTGCGGTTACCCCAGAAATGAATACTGGATTATTTAATGATAATCTGCAAAATATTTCGTCCTTGTGTCAAACGCTCCTGAAAATACCTCTAAAAATATATGTTATATATCCTTATGTGTATGTCTGGTCAATATCCACAGCGGCAAATGGTCAACGGCGTCGATTTTTCTTCTGCCCATTAGAAATGCATGTGAAATCGGCATTTTATACTCACAATTTTGCTGTATTCGTAAAGTTTTTTAGTTAATTTGCGGTCCCCAATAAAGCTTGTGATAATATAAAAAGTGGCATATTATAAATAAATTACCACTTTTTTCCACTATGAAAAACCGGTTGAGACGCACATAAAAACCCGTGTTACCCGGTTTTCCGAAAATCGTGATTTTAAAAAACCCGACGGTTGGTGTCTGATGAAAAACCCGGTTTTCGGTCTCGGGTTTGATCACTCTAATCGTAAAATAAAGGGATTTTTCGAAATTCGTACTTTTTGGGGTTAAAATGGGAAAAGGGGATCAAAATTGTACCAACCAAATGAACCCAGCTAGAATCATGGAATTCTATGTATACATTCCTCTGACTGCATAGACGCGCTAAATAAAAAGATTTTTCCAAATTCGTACTTTTTTACTTTTACGGCAAAAATTGGTCGAATCATGAAGTTAGGTTACCTTGCACTGTGTACGTGGGAGATAGTGGATTTTCAAATTTGTACTTTTGGAATTACAATAGGATGGAAATACAACCAACTGTAGCGCCTACCATCTACCAATATTTATGGTATTTAAGCTTTTTTGAAGATTGCTGTCTTATGTTTACTTTTTGAGTTAACTTGAAGTATTATTTCGATATATAAGTAGAAACGTATTGGTTGAATTGTACATTTATTTATAAAATTATTTTTATTTGACATTATCCTGTAATGTTACTGAACTTCTACGAACATCGACCGCCTATGTGCAATGCAATCCATGGTGGAGGGTATATAAAGATCGACCTTAACGCCGTTCTTAATTGTTTATTTTCTATTGGGTTTTGAACTTGTAAGTGAAAAGTACTTGTATGTACTTAGATAACGAGTACGGCATGTGTATGGTGGCTGTGAACAAAAGCACAAATTTCCAGGAGCGCGCGAGAGAGAGTGAGTGAGTATAAAATAAAAATACACAAAAAAAATTTGAGCTTGATTGGACAATTTTTAGGCGTGCCCCCGCCAACAATTGTTTGTCATTAAAGTTAGTTACTATCATATAGGGGAAATTATCACCTTTGGTGCTCTTTTTTGACATAACTCGAGAACCACTAGTCCGATTTTGTTTAAATAAATTGAAAAATAATTAAGAATTAGAATTCCTTTGAAATGTGTATATATAGCGTTTTTCTATATAATCAACAGTTTAGCCGGTAAAAATAAATGTATGAAGAAAATAAATATTTTTTGCCTAAAATATTAATATTTTTTATTTTTTAAATTCATAGAAAATCCAAAACGAACAAATACATTTTAAAATTAAAAATCTAAAGCGATGACAACCAAAAGACTTCGATCGGATGATGACATTATGTTAATTGGCGTAATGGACCACCAAATTACTGGAGCTAAATTACCAGGAAGAAAACAAGTGCTACAAGTTTTATTTTATAATTTAAGAATAGTTGGCTTAAATTTAAGAGAAAGTTCTAGATTAGTTGTTGCTGAGGTCAGCACGTTTTGGCAAAAAGCACGAATTCCAACACACCATGAAAAACACTGCATTGAGAAGCTGGAAAAATTATACAACAAGTGGAGAGATATTACAAAGCATCATGGTCGAAAAACAGAATGTCAAAACAGGAAAGAAACTGAATTTCAAGATAAATTAGATGATTTATTCGATATCGCACATGCAAACGCGTTTGAATTAATTAAAATACAAGAAGACAAAGAGTTCTTAAAAAAGCAACGAGAAAAAGGAAGACCAGGTTGTATGCTAGGAACGGATAAAATTGTAATGCAGAAAGAAAAGCGAAAGGCAGTCCAGAAAGAACAAGAAAACCAGCGTCGAATAAAAGAAGATGAACGAAAAGAGTTATATGAACAACAGATTCAAAGAGGTATACAATTAAATATTCTATCTTTTAAGCAAATCAGAATTATTGTTGTAAAACAGGTATGATTGACATTGACGACGAAAACGATATTGAAGTTGTAGCATCAACATCAACATCTGTATCAAATCCAAATCCAGGTATATCAGGTATCTCCAGAGGTAAAACAATTTTTTTACACCAAGACTGCTTTCAACTTTGGATAAGTGGAAAATCACTGATGGTGCTGCAGTTCATATCCTAAGCGCAACTGCAGACGCGTTGGGCTATGATATCGAAGATCTTATACTAAATAGATCATCAATTCGTCGAATGCGTCAGAAGCATCATGCAACAACAGCACAAAACATTGCAGCAAACTTTGATGTAAGTACTGTAATGTGGGTTTTCCCTATGCTTCTTTTTTTATGTTTTGAGTATAAATTAAGAAACTTGAGTTTTTATTTCCAGATTCCACGTAGTTTTGTTTTGCACTGGGATGGTACAATGTTACCAGAAATTAGTGGCAGGGAAAAGGTTGACCGCTTGCCAATCATAGTCTCATTTCAAGGTATCGATAAACTACTTGGCATTCCAAAGTTAAAATCTTCGAGTGGAAAAGAAATATCAGATGCCGTGTTTAATTCAATAAATGAATATGAAATGCTTGATCTAGTTCAAATAATCTGCTTCGACACAACTGCTCATAATACAGGAGTTCAAAGCGGTGCTGCTGCTCTGCTGGAAGGAGAACTAGGTCGCGATTTATTATATTTTCCCTGCAGACACCATATTTACGAGTTCTTGATCCGTAAAGTGTTTGAAATTAGAGTGGCTACTACAGCCGGTCCAGAAGTGCTAATTTTTAATCGCTTTAGCAAATACTGGATTAATATTGACAAATTAAATTACAAGAGTTGTTTAGAAGATGAACACATTATTACAGTATTGACTGCTGAAGAACGTGGAACAATTTTAAATTACTGTCTAGATAACTTAAAACAAGCTCATAGCAGACGCGACTACAAAGAATTATTGCAATTAGTTGTCACTTTTCTTGGTGGTACGGTGCCGAATTTTAACACCTTTCGTATACCTGGTGCAACTTCTCATGCTCGATGGATGTCAAAATGTATTTATGCACTTAAAATGTATTTGTTTCGTAATGAATTCAATATGACCAACCAAGAGTTAAACGGTATACGTAGTGTCTGTCTGTTCGTAGTTCGTATTTATGTAAAAGCCTGGTTTGGATGCACTAAAGCAATTGAAGCAACAAATCAAGACTTAAATTTAATTAAAAATATTATGGCTTATCCTGAAAGGGATATAGCTCTTGCTTTGCTACAAAAAATCAGCAATCATTTGTGGTATTTGTCGGAAGAAGCAGTCGGTCTTTCATTCTTCGATCCTAATGTAAGTGTTGCAATTAAAAAAAATGGTTCAGGCAATTAATGTTGAAGCAAATACAGAAAAATGCAAGCGAATAATAACTAATCCAACAAATATCGGCACATTTGCGCAAAAAGATTTAAGCGATTTTGTAAATTCCAATACACACGCATTCTTTGATCGTTTAGAAATTTCAAAAGAATTTTTGCAAGTCGATCCATCGGATTGGAATGAAAGATTTGACTACGCTCACGGATCACAAATTTGTAAAAACCTATCTGTAGTGAATGATGCAGCTGAAAGAGGCGCCAAATTCATTACAGATTATAATAATAAATTAACCCACAACGAAGAGGAGAAACAATTCCTTTTTCAGGTGGTTAAAGAATATAACATGAATTATCCCACTTTTAAAAAGACTTCACTATTAAATTAAAATAATATTAATGTTACTATGAGTATGAAATTAATAAAAATATTTAAGTTTATTCTTAATTTTCAAATAAATGTAAATAAAATAAAAAATATATATATATTTGCCTTATTTCTCATAATAAAAACAAAAAGGTGCTTGGGGCACGGCTAAAAATTATCCAATCGTTGTCAAATTTTTTTTTATGCTTTTTGGGACTAAAACGAATATTTTTAGCGCTTGCCGTAACATATATTCGAGAAAATAAATTTGTCCATATAAATAAGGACCGGTCTAGTGTATATATATAGTATAAACGTGCCTTTTAAGCGTGGTTTGAAATAATAAAAAAATTATATTTATTTATAATTATTTTTTCAATATTTGTATTTGTTTTGGTTTGGCTATATAAATAAATATATTTTCCTGTATTATATTTTTTTTTTTTTTTTTTTCTGAACCAACACTCAGGGGATGTCCCCTATAAATGCAGTGCATTGCGTTGGTGGAAGGAAGATCAGGTATGGGAAGGAGGAAAGAGGGAGTAGTGTCTGTTGACATCTGTTTTGAATCTCTGAATGTCGTAATTGGAGGGAAAGATATTTGCCGGAAGTCGATTCCACATACGGATAGTACGGGCGAAGAACGAATTTATTCTGTAATGTGTGGTGCGGCCGGTTGTCCAATCGACAACAAATGGGTGAGCGTTTCTGGAGAGTCGCGTATCTCTACCGAACGTTCTCACGGGCGGTATGAGATCACGAATTTCCGAAGAACAAAAACCATGAAAGTATCGATAGAACAATGACACACAACCAACATTACGACGGTGTTCAAGGGAGACGATAGAATTGGATATCCTACCATCACCTATCAACACCATCGCCCTCCTTTGTACACGGTCAAGTAGCTCCAGTGATGAAGCTGGAGCACCCGACCATATATGGGAGTTGTATTCCATCTTTGGTCTGATGTAGGTAGTGTAGATATTGAGAAGATCAGAGGGTGTGAAATATTTCTTACATCTTTTTAGAAAGCCTAAACATTTGAAGGCATCTTTCGACACATCAAATACATGTTTTGTCCAACGAACATCACGTTGTATTTTCATGCCGAGAACATCGAGAGCATCTGATTGCTCAATATCTACACCGTTCATTAAAATCGACGACACCATTGGATCAGTGAATCGCTTGTGAGACAACAAGGAGCACTGGGTCTTACGTGCATTAAAATCTACTCTATTCACTCGACCCCATTCAGAAATGGCCAACAAATCCTGGCTAAGTGACTCATCCATCAATCGCCTTTTATCCTCAATTTCTTGACGACTTGGTCTATGATCGAATGAGTATGAGTGACAGAGGTTGCTGTCATCCGCGAATGAGTATATTGGATTCGAAGTCCGATCCAAGAGGTCGTCGATGAAAATAAGAAAAAGGGAGGGGGAAAGGACAGAGCCCTGTGGTACTCCTGCGGTTAACCTATGCTCGTCGGATGAGAACCCATCTACAACAACACGTATAGTGCGATCTCTGAGGAAGCTCGATATAAATCGAGAGAAGTCACTACCAACACCAAAAGCGATAAGCTTCGATATGAGTGCGCCGTGCCAAACTCTATCAAAGGCCTTGGAGATATCTAGAGCAACGACCTTACTCTCACCAAGCTTGTGAATAGATCGATTCCACTTTTCGGATAGCAGTGTCATCAGGTCTCCCGTAGATCGATTCCTACGGAAGCCATACTGTCGATCATTAAGTAAGTCATTAGTTTCTAGATACCTCACAAGATGGTGGTTAACCATACTCTCCATAACCTTCGAGAGCGCTGAGCAAATCGCGATCGGTCGATAGTTAGCAGGGATATTAGCCTCACCTTTTTTAGGGATGGGCTGGATGTTCGCAATCTTCCAACACGCTGGGAAAATTCCTGCACGGTATGCAAGGTTGAAAAGATTGCGAAGGGGACGGGCAAGCGTCGAAGAGCACTTACATAGGACAAGTGCTGAAATGCCATCCGGGCCTGGAGATTTATTTACGTCGAGATTTGCGAGAACCCTTTTAACTCCACGTGTTCGAAAAAATATCTGAGGCATGGAACTAGATACATTTTCGATCACGGGGAGTGGTTGATTGCTTTCCGGCAAGGAAGAATTCCTTGCAAACATTTCAGCCAATAGGTTAGCTTTGTCAACCGGGTCAGTGAATATCTGGTCATCTTTAACAAGAGTTGGGATATAGGAGGAGTTATCCTTTACTCTTCTCACAAATGACCAAAAGCTCTTACTTCCCCTGGGAGAAGCAAGAACTTTGGCACGAAGACGTTGTTCGTACAGAAACTTTTCACGTCTAAGTACCCTGGCACACATGGTTCTTGTCTGCTTGCGTAGCAGATCAGTTGTGGCATTTTTATTTAAACGCCATTTCCTGAACGCTTCCTCTTTGGATCTGACAGCAGTCTTGCATGTCTGGTTAAACCAACTTTTATTAGATGGTTTATCCGAAATAACTTTAATTGGAATAAATGATTTCATTCCAATCAAGATAATATTTTCAATCATTTCAGCCGCAGCATCTATATCGCTATTTAGAAAACAAAGTTTCCAATTGAAATGCTGGAAAAAGTTGTTGAGCTCGGCCCAACGTGCCTTTTCGTATATATATATTGTACGCTTTGGGGCTGGGGTCGAAGCGACACGAAGAGCGGAATACGAAAAGGATGCTGAAACAATACAGTGATCCGAATTACCAAGAGGTGCTAGAACGTTAACTTCATACTTTTCAGGGTGTGATGTTAAGAAAAGATCAAGAATGTTAGAGTGTTGCCCTTGGACACACGGAATGTGAGTCGGTTCATTCACTAGTTGCGTCAAATCATTATGCGCGGCAAAAAGCTCGGCGTATTGACCCTCCGGTGTTGAGTGACTCGAATGGGCAAGCCAAGAGGAATTATGGACATTGAAATCGCCAGCAACCACAATTTCACTGTCAGGACAATCCTCTAAAATTTTTGTAATTGAATCGGAAAGGGCGTCAAAGCCATTTAGGGATACCTCCCTTTCCGCGTTTGGACTTCTATACACGAATCCGAAATGTAGTACGTGTGTTCCAATCTTGAATTTAACCCAAAGAGTTTAAGTCTTGCTGGCTCTGGAACACTATGTCGTTGCGTACATAAACTACAAGGCCTCTGTTGGGAATAAAGAGGGACAGGGTGTGATACCCAGGTACGTGAAAATCCTGTGGATCAGAACCCTCACACACCTGGGTCTCACAAAGAGCAAAAACATCAGGCCGATGAAAATGTACATGAGCGTACACGGCAAAAAAATTCGCTCTCAGCCCTCGTATGTTGGCAAATTGTATTTTAAACTTACCAACCATTAGAACGGACAGAAAGAAAAAAACAAAACAAAGTCAATATGCAGCAACAGTTGCCAAACTCCTCTCCCTGCCGTTGCTGTAATCACCCAATGCTCAGTGTTATGCCTTAAGCATTGGGCGAACAACGACAAGAAGAAAAGAGTGCCAACTGCACTGCACTGGGGGAGGGAAGGGAAGGGGACAACGCACACACTATGGAGCGAACAGAGAATGTGTGGTCAGTTGTGTGTGGCTGCTGTTGTTATTTTGTTGTTGTTCCGCTGATGGAGTAGTTGTTGTTGTTTGGTAGTTGGATTGTCGTTTTGGTCGGCGCGGCGCGATATTTTGTTGTTGGTTGTTTTTCATTTTTTGTTATTATGATTTTGTTATTTATGATTTGAGGAATTTTGTTCTATTTTGTTTTTTTTTTGTTTTCTTTTATTTTAACACAGGACTGAACGGCACACAACACGGACGACAGAGAAACACATGTGCATCGGACGACGGACTGACAAACACTGCGCCAAAAACAGGAAAGAAACTGAACAAGTCGATCAGCCTTTTTAGTGTTCTGAAGAGCGTAAAGAGTACTACTTTTTAAAAATATATCGTCAGGATTTAGTACATATTAGTACTAAATTATAAAATCGAAACGAGCGCGACAAAAAACAGAAGTACTTTGAAGGTCTTGTATTTAGAAATATACAAAGTTCAGCGATGTTTTGAGAACTTCGTAGATTTATGAAATATGAGAATTATCTCTTATTCTTTTTTAATTAGGTACAGCAGAAATACGGACGGGACAAAAATTTAGTAATTTTCGTTACAACACTCCAACTTTTAATAAAAATAAAAGAGAACAAATTAAGGTAAAAATAAAGTTAAAAGCTATTAGTGTGGTCTGATTTCATTTGTTTGGTTGACCTTTTTTGGGAGATGCCCATTAGGGGATAGTGTTGTATGGGAATTTTAGGAGTTCGATTTGGATATGCTGGAAACCTAAGGGTTGACAATAGGTGGTAAGTATGTTCGGAGAAAATGTGGGAGTTGAAAAAATATAGGGGGTCGGTCATACATTTAACTCCACTAGCGGCCTCCTTGGGCCAGTAAGAGCGGTGGGAACAAATTTTATAAAAAAAATAATTTTTGTATGGGAGCCCAACTAACGAGTGGAGATAGGGGGTATGTATGTTCGAAAAAATGTTGGGGTGAGAAAACTAATGGGGGTCGGTCTTACATTTAACTCCTCTGGCGATGACTCCTGGGCAGTTTTGGGGCTTTTTGTGTATTTTTACCCCTTTTCCCTCACCTTTGACCCCGATGAGCACCCTCGTACACTCACCCATCAAAAGCGAAAAGTCGTGCACTATCCCACCCCTAATGCCCATATATAGCGCCGTTTTTACTTGTTTGAAATAAAACACTTGTGTTCTAGATATAGATGTATGTGTGTATGTATTTCAATTTAATTAACAAACAAACAGAATTAATACACCTCAAACTTAAACATAATGTAAGTCGTACTGCTGGCTTCATGTCGGTACATCCCTACACCCATACATCCAAACACATGTATGAGGTACCACCTACTCGTCCTCGTATCTAAATACGAACTACGAACAAACATAGTTTAGAAGTACTCAAAGACAGAATTTGAAATAAATACGAGTGGTTTATCGTTGTTTTATTAGTATGCACAAGCGGCAAACACACACACACACACATACACATGTATATGTGTGAATGGAAGCAAGCGTGACGTTAGACATAAATATACATACATACATACATAATAGATTGATCACATAGAATATATATATATACTCGTATATATATAGAATTGCTATTGCATTTAGACCCCGTCTTGTAAATAGATACAAACTTAAGAAATGTGTAAAGATGCACACACACACACATGTGTATATTTTTGGTAAATATATTTATGTTAAAAAAAAAAACACTTAAAATTACAGAACAAATACGAACAGATTACTGACATTGGATCGTTTCAGAGGGATTTATGAGCTCGAATATTTGCTTCGCTTTGCTTCGTTGCGGGGTTTGCTATTCGTTCTGAGGTTTAGTACGTTTCGGTTTTGGCACTGGATTCCAATCTAAGTTGGATGTTATCGGCGATGACTCCCGATAGTCGTACACTTCTTTCTTGACTACGCATTTTTGGAAGATTTCATTATTGTCTAGTTTTTGGGCTGCGACGCACTCATTGTAGCTCGGCGGTGGTGACGATGACAGTGAGATCGTCCCATTGGAAGCGGTCGCTTCGCCGGAGTTATCCAAATGGTCAATTTGCTGGACCATTCGTCTGATTTCACGCTGGCTTTCGTCCAATATTCTGAGGTTGTCATCGCTGTTATCCGGATTTGGGGATGGGGTTGGCGACGGTGGCCCAGTTACAATGGTGAAGTCCTTGTTGGCCGACGCATGCAGTAGACGTTGGCTGCGATTGATTGACTCAATGATGTCTTTGACGGACTTTCGCTTTTCGGGTGGTATGTTTCTTTCCAAGGGCGCCAGAGTTGAACGTTTCCATTCCATGTGGGAGTGTGGTCGGTACAAGGAATCAAATTGAACATTATCACTTGTTCCAGGTGTGTCCACAGTGCTGGTTTCAATGACCAATGCTGCCGCACTTGGAGGGGGTGAATGTGATGTCGCAGAATGCATATCTCTTGTTCTTGTGTGTGTGGCTGCCGGCGGAGTTTCTTCGATTTTCAATGTCGGCGTTGCTACTTCGGTTACTTGGTCTTCTGTATTCCTCTTCTGCGGAACCTCAGTATTCGGTGCCGATGTGACAGCAACAATTTTCTCTGTAACTTGTCGCTCCAGTGTCTGGGTCTGTTGCTGGGGAATTGTGGGTGGAGCCACCACTTCGTCCCGAGAGGTGCGCGTAACATGACCATTGGCCGTCGCATGTGTCACTTTGTTTCCCCTAGGCTTGTGGATCTCGGCAAACGTATGCACCTTGCCATTTCTGTCCATTATGGGCTTCGGGGACAATGCGGGCTTTGTCATGATTTCCGGCTTGGCTTGAACGTTCTCCTCCCTTATGTTCAACTCATTGGAGGCTGTTGCTCGTGGACTCTGCACTATCTGGGTGTGCTCCTTCGTCAGTACAGTTTGTTGAGCGGATTTCCTCTGCCTCGGAGGGCTTGTGAGTACGAAGGGAGTTTTGGTGGTAATTACTTCTGCGGTTTCGGCATTCTGTTCATTCTTAAAGCTCGTTACTCTGTTGCTATGATCTTCTCGCGGTGTTGCCCTGGGACTTTCTACGTGAACATGGATACATTCAACATTGCCCACTTCCGTCTCCGACTTTGGAACTCTTGGCACTGGCGTAGGACTTTGCTGCCGTTCGCTAGACTCCTCAATGCTCAATTCAACATTATTGACTCGAGTCGGTGCGTTGTGGGGTTTCTTTGGTATAGCTCCATTGGACTTGGCTTCCTTTCGATCTTCCATTTTCGTCACTGGTTCTGATTTTTGAGAGACAGAGGTGGCTGACACTACTCGACCATTTGCAGGCTTTGGCGGTTCAGCAACAGTAGATGTGGTCGTTGTTTTGACTGTGATTATTTCTGTTTTGATCTGACCATTAGTTTGTGATTGT
This sequence comes from Polietes domitor, assembly GCA_947397865.1. Taxonomy (NCBI): domain Eukaryota; kingdom Metazoa; phylum Arthropoda; class Insecta; order Diptera; family Muscidae; genus Polietes; species Polietes domitor. The sequence continues at coordinate 120,486,806 of OX377619.1, read as the reverse complement.
CCCTGTTTCGGGGAATGGGTCGTTGCAACATGAACTTGTGTTCTTTCCTTTCCCTCAACAACTGGGGGAGTGACTGTTGTCACCTCAGCTTGCGTGACTTCATTCTCCCGAACCACTGCAACATTATTGCTGCCCGTTGTAGGTGCTGGTGCTGGTGCTGGTGCAGTTGTTGTTGTTGTTATGGTTGTTGTAGTATTGATGTTTTCCTGGACGACAACATCTTTGCTGGTTTTGGTATCCGGTGCCACTTTTGCTGTGTGGCTTTCCGCTATGACGATCGTCTCAATATCCTCATTGTTCTTGTCTTTGACAAAACTTTCAATTTCCGCCGTGAGATTGGCAATATCCGTATCCTCTCTTATGCACAAATCATTTGGTGTAACATCCTGACTAGATTCGATTACGATGGCTGGTGTTACCGCTCTATCTGAGCGACCATGTATCTGGAATAAGATAAGAGCGAATATCAGAAAATTAAAAACTGAGTACTGAGTAGCTTTGGTGTGGTGGATCTCGAATTTAATAAAAAACAAGTAAGGAAAGGCTAAAGTCAGGCGGGGCCGACTAGATGATACCCTCCACTTTCTACTCCATTACAATAGAATTCGGGGAAAAAGTGATATCGGGAACGATTTCGTGGGGGAGTTATATATAAATCTGAACCGATCTGACTCACATTCGCCATAGATGTTTCTAGCTTGAATATAAGCTACTGTGTCCAATTAGTTAGAGCGGAAAAAGTCAGATCGAGAGCGAAATTTGTATGGGAGCTATATCTAAATCTGAATTAATCTGACTCATTTTCACCACAGATGTTTTTAGCTCAATTGTAAGGTGCTGTGCCCAATTTGGAGCAAGTCGAGTGAAATATGTGGTTTCTAGAGCGCAAAAAGTTAAATGGACAACGAAATGTCTATGGGAGCTATATCTAAATCTGAACCGATGATGCCCAATTTCAGCACAGATGTTTGTATTGTTTGTAGTTTATAAAGTACTGTGTTATCGAGTGGAATATGTGGTTTCTAAAGCGGTAAAAGTCAAATCGGGAGTGACAATTGTATGGGGGCTATATCTAAATCTGAACCGATTTGCTTCAAACTAAATAGGTCCGTCCTTGAGCCGCAAAACTCATTTCTGCAAATTTTGTTTGGATCGGAGAATAATTGCGACAGACGGACATGGCTAAATCGATTCAAAAAGTGACTCTAAGTCGATCGGTATACTTAGCAAAGGGTCTAGCTCGCTTCATTTTGGATGTTACAAACATATGCACAAAGACATAATACCCTAGTGGAGGGTATAATAAAGATTTGTTCGTGATCAACGATTAGTTTTGCGCTGTGCAGTTTTGTGGACATATAAAAAGACGTAAAATTTGGATAAGTCGAACCCGATAATGCCCATATAAAATATGGTATGTCTTGAAGGATAATGAAGGATTAAATCTACTTAACAGTTTTTTGTAGTTTTGCTTCAGCGATTACACTGTTTAAGAGTTTGCAGTCTGTTGTTAATTAAAATACAGGGTGGCTGATGAAAAAATAAACGTTATATCTTTTTTCTGTGCAATCTATCGGTTCCATTTTATTTCTTTTTTCAGAGAATGGTCTTTAAATTTAAAGAAAATGGGTGATTGGGATGATGAATTGTAATGAGGTTTCCAAGCGTGGGACAGTCAGGTCCTTCAGTTCGGACGCAGGGAATTATTGTGTTGCCATACAAGTCGATCCTGCAGTTTCGACATGGAGCTTATCTGCTCAAATGTGTATGAGCAGGCAGTCACAACAGACAATATGATATAAGGATTTGCATTCATTTCCTTATAAAATGCAAATAACAAGCAAATTGGACGTTGCACCGACCGACCGATTCCATTGGAATTTAGCTTGACGATCATTCAAATGGTGGTTGAGGACGAAAACTGCATTGTTATGTCTGACGAGGCTCATTTTGATCTAAACGGCAATATTAACAAACATAATTGTTGACTACGGAGTGGCTCTAACCCACAGATAATGCATGAGGCAGAATTGCTCGTGTAACGTTGTGACTGTGCGGTTTCAACAAACAAAATGTTGCAACTTGTCACACAGAATTCCCCAATACACTGGTTTCATTAAACTCCACATTTCACTGGCTCCCAAGTTCTCTCCCAAGATATTGCAAACAGAAAGTTTACAAAACCTACAAACTTCGACGACGACGAAGTAATTCATTGGAACAACAATTGAAGCAATTCCCGCTGCTACTCTGCAGGCGGTTTGTGTATATCTGGATGTTTTCGTTTATGGCAGAAGTATTATGAAACGTTTGAGAACTATTTCATGTTGCCTTTTATGAATTTGGCATAATCTGAAGAAGTCATTTATTTAAAGTATTGGAGAACATTTATTAGTTTTATTTTAAGCTTAACTTTTTAATTTTCGTCAGTTTGAGTACATTTTTACTCAGATTTATTAAAAATTCTCTACAATTTCCTCAGCTTGAGTAAATATTTACTTGGAGTGATGAAAAAAAATAATGAACTAGAATCAAGTTCAAAGCAAGCCCTGCTTTCAAGGAAAACTTGATATGAAGAAATATTGCTTTTGCTCTATACGAAGTTAAATTTTCCAAAACTTTAGTTCATGGTTGTTCATTATAGGGTTCACTTTTTCCAGTGTAGTGTCACACGATGTACAACATATGGCGCACTTAAAAGAAGATCGCTGTCGAATTGAAATAAATGAGTTTCTAATTTGGCAGATTTTTCTTCTACCCTATGGAATTTAGTTCAGTTTCAATGCATTTGTTTTCTTTTATCATCGACCTAAAATGGAATTCAATGATTTTTAATAAATGACAAAGATTTTTTTTATTTTATTCGAACAAATTTTAATAGATAGAAAATCGACTAGAGATGTGAAAATGTTCGACCATGTGAATCAAATAAGCAGCCGCGGACGGGATGACGTGGCGAGTAATTGGCCCATCTAAATAACCAATCACTATTACTGACCGAGATGGCGGCCTTGAAGTGGCAACCGGACCACCATTTTCGGATACAGAGGACCAATCATCCACCTATCCGAACTATACTCGATTTATGAAACTTTTACAAGAGAAAAGGAAACAATACCCCCTTCAACGATGACGACCCTTGGCACACGAAAAAAGGATAAGAATAGGAGAATGGAAGATTGGCCCAGCTAGAGGCCCAAATGTCCAAGTTCCAACTAGAGATATTGGCAATTAGCGAGATGCGATGGTGTGGTAGTGGAGTTTACATCACCTAGTGCTGTATAGCGGAAGGAAGGTCCTGGAAACCCATCAACGACCGCATCACAGTTGTGCGGTTTTACAGTCAAATAAAGAAAGCTGTAACCGTAATCCAATGTTACGCCCCCACTGAAGGCGCTGAAGAAAGTACAAAGGATGCATTTAACGAGCAACTAACAGCAACACTAAATAAAGTTTATTTGCTGGACGTATTAATCGTATCTGGAGATTTCAATGCCAAGATTGGCTCCAACAATACAGACGCGATTAGAGTAATGGGAAGGCATGGCGCAGGAATAATGAATGACAACGGTCAACGCTTAGTCGGGCTTTGTCAAGAGTCGGTGGTTCATCTCGCCATCGGTGGTTCATTATTACCCCATAAAGACATACACAAATATACTTGGACATAGGGTATCCAATTATTCGGACTTTTATGTTATTCGATTAATCGTTTATTTGAAAACAAAGAATTTCCAATTAATCGAATAATGATGTCGAGAGTTATTCGATTATCCGATTAATCGAACAATTAAATAAAAGATACTTAATAGGAGTTATATATACAAGACACTCCAGTTTACGGATAGTTCAACTATATATTGAACGTTTATTTCGTATCCGATTTTATTTAAACATATTAATTTCTTTTCAAAATAAAGAACCTTCCCTTAATCGAGCGTAATATCAGAAGTTATCCATTGACTTTTGTCGAATATGGATCATGTGATTTATAACAGAACTGACTTTATTATCACGGTGTTAACCTCAATTTTGTTTGCTATTATCACTTTTCTATGAATTTACTATTCTTTAAATTTTAAATAATTCCGAAGCTATTAGTCAGTTTTGGCAATTTTTAAATGAAGTCGGATGTGGAGGATACATTTCAAAAATCGAAAAAATAGTGGCTATTGGATTTATATTTGGTGGTCCATAGTTTTTTACACAAAAGGGGCAAACTGTCTATTTAAAATCAATTTATCATGCAGAGCAGACGACGATTTCATTAGTCTTTTAAGGCAGAACTTATAATATCGATTAATCGATTAGTTGGGACATTTTACTCGAATTATTCGATATTCGGGATTATTTGTGTTGAAAGTACTAGGAGGTACGTGCCACACATTCGTCCACATATCAAGTGGATTCCATGCACCAGTATGAAGGATTTAATATTATAGAGACAATTGTGCGGGACGTACAAGAAGGGGCGTGGCTAAAGCATACACATTTTTTAGGTTTAAATTGATAACAAAAACATTTTCAAATATCAAATTTCAAATGATTTTGACTACCCGTATGGAAGTTATATCGGTTTTATTTTACCAAGGCGTGACATAAGCCTGCGGGGATGTACTAGAAGGAGTGTGGCAATATCGTCAATATTCCATGCGAATATAACTTCTATTAGAACTCCATATAGAAGTTATAGCAGCTTTAATTTTATGTATTTTAGGGCGATTTGTGTGGGTACAGAAGGGGCGTGGCAAACCCGCCATATTTATCACACTTATAGTGATTATATAAAAATTTGCAAATACCAAAATATAGCTGATTCCGAATATCCGCGTAGAAGTTGCATTCGTTTTAATTTAACATAGAAATATAGGACATTTGTGTGGGAGGTACCAGAAGGGGCGTGGATATTTTGCCCATCTTCGAACTTAAACTAAGTTTGGGAAAGATATTACCATGTGCAAAGTTTGATTTGATTCCTTAACTCCTTTCGAGAGTTATCGTGTACACCAGCCAGCCAGACAGACGGACATGGCTCGAACATCTTAAAAAGTCGTGAAACGGATTTGGTCCAAACATACTTAGGGTCTTAAGTCACTCCTTCAATGCGTTACATTTTTTTCTGTCCCAAATGATATATACCCTCCTACTCCGTAGAGTGATGGTATACAAATAGTAGAGGGGGACTGCGTTGAGACCAATGACTATATTAATACAAGATTTTCCTTTTCGATCTTTGAGAGATTATAGTGAATTGAAAATCAAGGACATAACTTTAGTTGGCAAAAAGGAGGGGAAATTTGGAATTGAATTTTGTAAAATAGCACATTTTGTTGGCACAAGTCAAGTAACCACTCGCCAAAAGCCGATTTAAATCAAGAGAATGGTAATCGTATTCAATTAATTTTTGATATGTCTTCCCCTATTCGCCGCAAACTGCAGTTCCGTTCTTCAATGATCGCCATGACACATCTCCCATTCTTTAGTTCCTCGGAGACATAAAATAAATTGGACATATTTCGTATGTTTAGTACACAGATTTACTTGGAATTATAGTTTACTACTTTCATAATCCGAGAAGATTTTTTAAATAAATAAAGACATAAAAGCCAAACTTGTATCCTTGTAGGGCATTCGAGCAAGCAACCCAATCCCATAAGTATTTCCCATCTATGCGATTCGCGATTATTATTAATTCAAGCTAAATTTGCCAAGACACATACGCAATGCACTTCCATTCAATCCCTTATCTTAGGAGAGTGAGACGACGCGATGCGATATCTTATCGGAATGAATTTATCGTTAAACAAATACTTGTTCCAATTACAGACCAACTGTAGTGTTTGCATAAGAAAATTAAAAAATAAATATGAAAAAGAAACAATACTTTTGAACTTAATTAAAGGTGTTCGCCAACTAACTGCTTGTAATTAAACAAAACCGATTAAACGATATATATATATATATATATATATATATATATATATATATATATATATATATATAGATAGATAGATAGTATGTATGCATGGGCATTTGGGTCCATATGCCAGTACATTACATGTGTAGCGTCCGAAGTACTTACGGGTGTGGGTGGAGCCGGCGCTCGGCGTTTCTTGCGCGCCGTCGCCTTTGAGAGTGTCGTTGTGGAGCCGCCGTTCAGACTTGTCATCGCACTGACGTCTTCATTGTCGTCTTCGATGTCCGATTCGAATGGATTCGTGCTGACCATGCTGCTCTGCGATGATCTAACGGCGACACAAAAGAGGAGGTATGAAAAAAACAATATAATATCAACAATTAACATCTCGACTATAATTGATGCAAAGGTAGAGGCTAATATTGTTTATTGTTTGCCGTATGCGAATCAACTGAATTCGAATGGCCATTCCCGCCAGAGGCATCCGCAAACATATGTACGAGTGTGTCTGTATGTTTGTCGGTACTTCTAGCAGGTACTAAGTATTAATGGTGGACTAGGGTGATAATAGAAAACATACATACATATGTGTGTATCAACACATATAATAAAGATATAATGAGCATATGGCACCATGGGACCTTCCAACGACCAATATTCAATATTCAATATGAAAACGACTACATTAGGGTGGAGCGATTTTGTGAAATTCATTTACTTTTTTCAAAAGGTGGAATCCATGTTTTGTGCAAAACTAAAAACCTTAAATTGGCAACAATTGACACATTTATTAAAATACTTAACTTCTCTCTTTTTTGTTTAATTGGACAGTGCAAATTTTTCACGCCTTAAAAAGAAAATAATGCCTACAAAGTGAAAATTTTAAATAAGGAAATTACATTCCTATAATTGGATAACATTTTGATTTTTATTCAAATCATCTTTATCTTTACTTTGATCAGATCTATTATTTAAGAACTTTTATTTTTGACATTTCTCATTTTTCTCACACCAAAATTGTCTTAAGTGTTAGTTTGAAAGTGGTCTAAGTCACATTATATCCACTGACATTGATGTGTCGTGATGTAAACAAACATTTAGTTACAGGTTATGCATATTTTTTTATTTATTACAATTCAATTTATTTAAATTAAGAAATTAAAAAAATCGACCTTTCATGTATTAATGAAATTTTTTCAAAACAAAGCGCAGCCTATCGATGCACGAAATTCCTGAAATTGTTTGGACTATATTGTTATATCCTCAATCAGATATTGTGAAATCCTAAATCAGAATATCTGTCATGCACTTTAGACAAAGATATAATTGACCTGATTTATGAAATTTGAACTGGCGAATATCGCATGCATTTTTTTTTAATTTTTAATGCGAGTCATTTTGTCTTGACGATGTGTTTAGCTTTTATTTCACGTTAAACCAACGTGAAATTTGGTTGAAAATCATGTAACTTTGAAATTTAGCGTGAGAAATTTTACAGAATGTAGAATGAAAAATAAGTATGACAAGGCTAAACGCGGGCGGGGCCGACTGTTCGCTATCCTGCACCACTTTGTAGGAGATTTTATGTATCCCATATCAAAACTTGGACCTGCATATATTGTTCAATATACTATGAGTACATCTTTAACCAAATTTACTGTAATAAGACAAATTTGAGGTATGTACTACATATTTTTGAAATGGAATGCATTTTATGGGGGCTATATGCAATGGCAGGAACTCGTATAGTATATTTTCTTAGTTTTGGTAAATTTGACTAAGTACCGATATATGAACATATGAAAAGTCTAGATCGGTAACAGGTTAAATCGGAGGGGAATTTTTACAGGAGCTCCATGTCGTAGACCTATTTGGTCCATTTTTAGGGTAGTTGTTCCTGGTTGAAATACAATTATTTTAAATTTGTGGTAGAGGCAGATTTCAGCCTCACATCTAAACGTCATCAGAGCTACTATTCGAAGATATGTAATAATTTTCTAGAATTGATGACTTTTCTCGCAGTCTCGGTGGATCCGGAAGTTGAAGATCGACCTTTCAGAAAAAAACTACAGTTGTAGTTTTGACATCTTTTGGCAGTAATTCCACCTAGAACAGAATATGAATTCAAGAATTTTACCAAAACGCACCACCCTAGTAAACATGTATGTATATGTATATGTATGTACGATACGATACGATACGATAATGCCACACAGAAGACGACGATTACGGACGGGTACAATTTCGATTAGACAGAGTTCAAAGAACACCAAAGAACGGATGAGTAAGTACGGGATGCACGACGCACACAGAATCGGAGATTACTCCCAGGTGCATTTGTTTGGTTATTGTGGTTTAGGAAAGACTCACTCACCCCCGTGACATCGCCGAGTTATTGTGGTACGACTGATACGGACCGCCACCTATATTAGTATTGCGCAATGGCTGTGGTGTTACTGACCCACCATAAACATACCTTCTGGGCTGCGGTTGGGGTTTCTGTTGCTGATGACGTGGGTTTGGTCTCGGCACCTGTATCGTGCTGCGGTAATCATCATTGCGATTGAATCCGATACGATCCTGTGAAAGAGGCAAAAACAATTTATTTCCGAAGTGGGTGCAAAGATTTGTAAGAAATGCAAAAGCGTAGCGCTTACACTGTTGGATGGTAAGTTCTGGAGCGAACTTCTGTAGCCGGCATTTCGTTGGAAGCTATCGCTGTCGCGCAGACGGTGGTCGAACGAATTCCAACCATTGTCGACTACATATTCCCTGCGCATGGGCGGCGGACTCTCGGAGGTTTTGGAAATGCCCAATGTTGAAGATTTCTTTTTCGTACGAAATGATTTGAATGCCCTGCAAGTAAACGTAAATACGAGATAAATCAATTTTTAAAAATAACAGCACAACATCAATCAAAGTTCCTTTTCCACTCAATACAAAAATAGGCCCAATCGGGCAACTGCTAGATGAGCCACAATCAATTTGAACGGTCATGGCATGATCAAAAGTTAAATTTTGAAAATTAATTTGAAACTTTATGTTTTTTTTTTAATATAGCCCAATCGAATATATGTATATGGTCTGTAGAGCGAAGAGAGTAAAATCGGAAGTGACATTTGTATGGGCTATATACCTAAATCTTCTCCGATTTGATTTGAACTCACTAGCGTCCGTCCTTTACCGGCAGAAGTCTCTTCTACCGAGTTATGTTCCACTCAAAAGATTTTGTCTGAAAAAACGGAAAGCAGATTGTTTCTGCTAAAACAGCAAACAATAATTTGCACTTTTAATTTACGAAATTGAAAATCATTATCTTGAAACAGCACACATACTGAACAGTATCCACCGTATATAAATACAGTGGGTTTTTGATTTAACGAACAGGTAAAATTCACAAACAATTAAAAAACGAAAAAATGCTACGAAAATGTCCATTTGAAGAAGCAGTCTTGTAGCATCTGTAAAATATATTTCCTTAAATAATTAAATTACCTATTATAACACAGCCCAACGGCATTAATTTTTGGAACAGAGTAGCGACGTTCACGCACGCTGACGAAGGAAAAAATTGAATCACGCACGCTCACGCACGAAGAATTTTTCACTATTCAAGTTCCTCACGTTCACGCACGCTCACGTGAGTAAAATAAATTTTACTCACTACTACACCTACTTCTTTCCAGTTGAATATAGGTTGTTATGACAAATTTGAAGAAAATTGTTTAAAATATGTGGTTTCTAGAGCGCAAAAAGTTAAATCGAGAACCAAGTTTTTATGGGAGCTATATCTAAATCTGAACCGATCTCACCCGACCTTTTGACTTTTCTCGTTGCAAAAATCATAACTTCTGAAATAGGGAACATAATTAGGCTTTAAAATGAGACCTCGAATTTCAACCCATACTTACTGGGAGCTTTAAAATCAGACGTTGAATATGGATTTTCTTTCTTTTCAAAAACATTATATTTCGTGATATTTTACATTTAGTTTTTTTGTTACTAAACTAATAATTTTTCATTTATTTTTGATCTAACATAACATATATTCACACATTTAGTAATATAATTATAGTTAACTAACTGAACCTCGCCCGCTTCTCCAGACAAAAACACGTACCGAAAAATCAAAATTCCGGTTTATATTGTTTTTTTTTCGTGCTCAGTAATACATATATATGTACTAATTTTTATAAAGTTATTGTCAAAAAACAGTTTTGACACGCCCCTTCCGCCCACAGTGCTAGTTTTTTTTTAAATATATAGCCTATAGATCCTATCTTTGTGAAGTTACAAAATTTAATTAATTATTAATACTCAATGAACTCACACAAAAATATATTTGTTGCCGTATAACGGATTATATATTGGGTTATAATTTTTAGAGAATATGCCACGCCCATCTTTCAAATCTCGCCCATTTGAAAATCTTGCCTACGTATTTAAAAATTTTATGAACTCACACATATTTTCAGGAAACTTGGTGTCGTGTATAGAGAGAGATACTCTATAACTGGTTTTAATTTCCTATGGGATGTGCCATTTTCTCCCAACAGCTGGATAGTGGATGGATTCACATAAAATTGCAGAACTCTCAGTGTCATAGAAATGAATATATTTGATAATATATTTTAATTTCGTATGGGAGGTACCACGCCCCCTTTTCCAATTCTGCACAAATGTCCAAATTAATACCCAATGAAATCTCACAAAACTTCAAGACTCTGACAGTCATAGTACTCCAAATATGTTGCTTTATAAATGCATGCAAATAGGGTAGTATCGGCAGCCACCTTTTATTGGATACGGCAGAGTAGTGAGAACTAAATCACCCAAAACTAATCAAAACTTTTTTAGTTCCATTCCAGCAAAGTTGAAAAACGGTCAAAATATGGTGTTTTTTTCTACTGCGATTTTTGGGTAACTAAGTCTTGGAAACTACCAACTTTTGTTTTATTTCATTTCATCTAACGTACCTTTCAAACGAGACCAAAGACTTACAATTGGGTAGATAGTTTGTCTGTAACTTAATTATGAATCATAAAATTTTTCACTTTTTGTTTTTTCTTGAGTTCTGAAGAAATGAATAAACTTTGAGCGGCTATATAAACCACAATTTTCGTCTGACTTTTCGGACACCACAATCGGTTTTCGGATTTTTGATCGGTAATAAGTTCTCTATCAATTGGTGTTATCAGCTTTAACAAAAGCTTTTATCAATTTTTTTTACTTTTGCCACTGATTCCTGGCGGAGGCCCCACAGTGAGACGTTTCTAGTTCAAATATAAGGTTTTGTGCAAAATTTGAAGAAAATCGGTTAAAATATGTTGTCTATAGAGCACAAAAAGTCACAAAAAGTCCAGAGCGAAATTTGTATGGGAGCTACAGCTAAATCTGAACCGATCTGACTCACTCTTACCACAGATGTTTCTAGTTAAAATATAAGGTTTTGTGCCAAATTTGAAGAATAGAGCGCAACAAATTAAATGGAGAACGAAATTTGGGAGTTATATCTAAATTAGAACCGATCTGGTGCAATTTCACAATAGTAGATACATCTATCATTGTGAAATCTATTGAATTATAAGGTAATGTGCCAAAGTTTTAAGCAAACCGAGTAAAATATCTAAAGAATTATATTTTCACGGGATATATGGCTAAAATGTTTTTGTTTTGTAATTTTTTCGTGATCTATCCAACGGATAGATCCAAAATTCACGGTTACAATTTTTCTCAACTTTCTCTATCTGGGTTCTGAAACAATTCTGTCACAAATATTCCCTATTTAGTCAGCAATCATATTCCAAAAATATAATATTCTCAATATGATAAAAAGTTATTTCTAAAGAACATAAAGATGGCGCTTTTAATGGCTTACACCACTCTGGAAAAAATGATTTTTTGTTTTCTACAAATCCTATATACTTTAAAGAATTTTTTAAGCCTTTCCGAATAACGAAATTCAAATTATTTCCGAAGATATAGCGCTTAGAAGTGAGCGCAAAGCGGTACATTTTTCTTTGCGTTTTTCTCGAAAAAAAAAACAAAACTTTTTTCATACAGAACCGATTTGGCTTAAATGTTTATCACATATTCTTTATAGTACTGTCTATCGTGCATAGTAGGACTTGTTTGAGTTAAGGTCCTTTCAAAAGATATGCATTTTTTGCCCAAAATTTTAATGGAAATTCATGCTTTTTTTCAAATTTGAATATTCCTATGCCAAATTGAAAGCAATGTAACTTCAACACTGATATTCGGAATCATTTATATTTTTATATTTGATAATATTTTTATAATGCAAACAAGCTTTAGATGGACAGCAGACGGACGAACGGACAGACTGACATCGTTAAATCGACTCACCAGGTGATTCTATACTTAAAGGTGGGTCTGGCATGATTATTTCTTCGAGTTACAAACATTTGGCGCGAAACTAACTTAAAATAGCCTATTCCACGAAGTGGTGTAGGGTATAATTACACGGGATGCTACCCGTTCAACCAAAGTAACAACAATATAATCTGTGCAACTATGAATTCACTAAGCATTCATATATTTATTAAATATAAAAAATCTTTAAGAAATAATGAATACTTTTCAAAATCCGACAGTTATATCGTGCAGGGCTATATCAGTACATGGACTAGATTTATTCTGTTATAAAGACTTAATACCTTAAACCACTGTGCTTATATATACAGTTATATATAAACTTACACAGTGCAACACGAAAAAAAATAACCATATACGGACACCGCTACATGATAAAAGACCAAAAAAAAAAAGACCCGTGTTTTTTTTTCCCCCAAAGTCATGCACTTTTTTTTTATGGGCCCCCAGAGATTTGAGGCCTCGGTGTAATTTTTGGAAAAAAGTGATCATATTCTCAGGCTCATATCTTGCAAACCGTTCGGAATTTTGATTTACTCTCTGAGTTCTAGCTCTTGTCATAAAGAACAAAAATTGTGAACATATAAAATCAAAAAAACTTCATCTTCAAGGTCAAAATCGCAAATTTCTTGGAACAAATCGTATAGGTTGTATTGTGTATAGGTAGCGTATACGTGTTGTTTATTAATGATAATACCACTCATACGCACTGTAGTCGGACTGACCAATAACAGAAACAATCCTGTATGATATATTTTTCCTACCTAAACGGTGTCAAGCATCATTCCTAGGAAGTTCATATGTTCTGGAAAGTTGTTTATTGAGATCTTAGGTACATTTTTGTAGTTGATTGTTTCCCTGAATTTTCAGCGGTTTGCTACCTATGGACCTGAACAGGGGAAAAAAGGTTAAAAAAATCGAATTTTTTTAAGTTTTTTGCGATTTTGACCTTGAAGATGAAGTTTTTTTGATTTTATATGTTCACAATTTTTGTTCTTTATGACAAGAGCTAGAACTTTGCCTCAGAGAGTACGGTTTGCAAGATATGAGCCTGAGAATATGATCACTTTTTTCCAAAAATTACACCGAGGCCTCAAATCTCTGGGGGCCCATAAAAAAAAAGTGCATGACTTTGGGGGGGAAAAAACACGGGTCTTTTTTTTTTTTTGGTCTTTCATCATGTAGCGGTGTCCGTATATTGTTATTTTGAAATGACTTCAAAAATGTTGCACAGTGTTATCTTATAGACTATAATAAATTAGATATTTTTACTCACCACATATCCTTAAGATTGCCAATGGAGAAGCTGTTGCGGCGGCCTTCATTGTCTTTTTTTGAAATCTTCCAAAATCGTAAGCGTTTGTGTTGGTCTTCTTCGTAGAAGGGATTCAAGTGCTCAGGATAATTATATATCGATACTTGGCTGGTTGATCGGCCGTTGCGCATGACCACAACGTCGCCATTTAAGCTGCCCATGATGCTTCACTGGGAATTCTATAAAAAATAATTGGGATTGTAAGTTTAAGTTATACATATTAATTATTAACACATTATTATACTAAATAAAATTTGAGAGGACTGCTTCCAATATGGAAGATGTGAAAATTGCATCTGGAATTTTATATTTATACGCCGAGCTTCATGAGAACTGAGTACCTCACTATGTGCCACTGACATCATTATCATTTGAAGGCTCTAAATTTTGATGATTCAAAAAGGCATGACCCATTCTGGTCGTTATTTCTTCAATCAAGCAAGTACATCAAGCAGTACTGTCTCTAAAGCTTTCTTGTTTTATTGATAGAGGGCGCTGCAATGACACATATAGATGGAGTCTAATTCGATTTGTCAACTTCCATCATCATAGAGTGCTTTGCTTGCCTCACGAGGGTGTGGCATGTACACTCACTTTGGTACAAAACGGAAGTATAGACTATGCCTCGCCCATTTCAGGGATGGCACACACTCAAGATGGAGCTTACTAAAATGGAGCCCAACAAATGTACTCAATCTATATATATATAAAAGAATTGCGTTACTGACTGACTGAATGACTTACCATTATTCAGCGCCCATATAGAAGCGCAATTTGGATTTTTCGAAATTTGCACTTTTAAGAGGACAAAAAGGGATGAAAATGGTAGTCATGTAACTAGAATCTTGAAATTTGGCGTGTACAGCCCCTCGACCAGGTAGACGCACAACGTCAGTTGGAATTTGGATTTTTTGGAATTTGTACTTTTAAGGAGTGAGCGGGACAAAAAGGCATAAAAATGGTACCAACTAAAGTACTGCAGCTAGAATCGTGAAATTTGGTATGTAAATTCATCTGTACAGCCCTTTATTAGATAAACGTGGAACATAAATGGATATTTCAAAAATAAGGAGGACGCGGGACGAAAAGAGATAAACGTGGTACCAAATAGAGTACATACTGCTAGGGGAGAAGCAAGAAGACATGTTACCTCTAGTGATTTTTCAAAATGTGTACTTTTTGGGAAAGAAGTGCAAAAAAGGTATAAAATGACCGGCTGCATTTATAAACATTAGATCGAGGATATAAAAGCCTTAGTGGTTGCATTTTTTGTTCGAAACTGGGTAGAGAACGTATGGAGTTGGAGTTCAGCTAAAATAGAACAATTCGACAAGCACATTCCTTTGACTGTGTATGAGGGCTATCTAATAGGGGTTTCCAAATTACTATTTTAGATTTATCTATATCCATCAAAAGAATATTAAATAAATACTATCCAAAAACAGAGATGGATAAAACTGATAACAAATAATTGGGGTTTCCGCGTGCGAAATAGCGGGCACTGCTAGTTTAGGTATGTTTGTGGTTTGAACGACTTAGCCCCAGTTTTTGTAACAGATTGCAAATGAAACAAAGAAGGTAAACATTTGGGAGGTGTCAAAAGTGTAAACCGGCCGCAATGTTGGTCCCCTACCAAAAGAAAGACTAATAATACTACCCGATAAACAAATATTGGAGTGGGTTGAGGTGACGTGAGGCATATTTAAGCCTGATTAGATTGTATATCCTCCTTCACAAATTATCTGGATGTATGCCTAATAGTTATAGATCATTGAGCGAAATCGGTTGGGACTACAAACAAAAAGTTTCGATTATTTTGAATTATTTTTTAAAGTTCATGTGGCTAAATCACTTAAAATATAAGGTTTGCATTTTCATCTAACTTAAAGATAATGTCTGACTGAAGACCTGGCCATCAGTGTTTGGATACATTTTAACATTTTTGAGTCTCAAGTTCAGAGTTGAGAAGTCACAGAAAGCATAGTTCTCGCAAACTCAATTGAACTGCTTGAACTCTCATATACATCCGAAAATCACAACTTACATATTTGGAATACTAATTTGGCTTCCGAATCTCGCTTAGCTTAGCCTACAAATATTGTTTTTTGTCACATGTATGGTGGGGTAATTTTTGTTTAACTTTGCGAATGTAAAAAACTGTTTTTTAATTTTAGAACATTTTTATAAAGGCTTAAGTACTCTGCTTAATGTAATAAGATATCCAACATCTCACGAAACGTAGTGCGCGAATGACACAATGATCATGAGATCGAAGGAATTTCGCAGTAATCGTCGCTGAAAAACACTCCCTTTTAACGTCTCAACAGAGACGTAATGCTTTGTAATTTTTTAAATTATTTGATAAATAATGTGGAAATAGTGAAACAAGTGAGAAAAAATATTGTACTAAGTCATAAGGTAAAAAGTGTACAAATAGTATACGTTAAATGAAGGGTGTACACTAGAGCGTACCAGGTTACAAGTAAAAAAAAAAAAGTTCGCCGTACACCTTCGAATATGAAGTATTATTGAAAGGTAGTTTCAAAAAATTTTTTTTTATTTTTTTATGCCGAACGTAGGGGTCGCGCTTTTACATTTTTCTATATAACTTCTGCATTTATAAACGGATTTTAAAGTGTGATACATCGATGTTTTTGTCCGATTTTTTTGTCTTTGAAGTCATTGAGCTCAAACATGATTCATGATTTTATGCGAGCTTTAATTTTCGATTATTAGAGTGGTACATTAGGGTAGTAGCAACTGAGAAATGATGGGTAAGTACCAGAAGGGGGTGCTTGAGCTCAATGACTTCAAAGACAAAAAAATCGGCCTCGTCGAGACAAAAACATCGATGTATCACACTTTAAAATCCGTTTATAAATACAAGTTATATAGAAAAATGTAAAAGCGCGACCCCTACGTTCGGCATAAAAAAATAAAAATTTTTTTTTTGAAACTACCTTTCAATAATACTTCATATTCGAAGGTGTACGGCGAACTTTTTTTTTGAGGTACGCCCTAGTGTACACTCGATGAAGAAAATTCACATATTGATTAAAAAGTTATAATTTTATAATTTATCGAAAAAAATAAACTTTTGTCCGAAGCGAGTATCGAACCGAGCATGTCGTTGGAATTTTTCAATTCCATGATGTTCCAGAAAATAATTTCCAATTAAATGTGTAATTTGAAAATGGTGTGGTTTGTTCGGATATTTTAATTGAGTGCTACTTTAGGAGTTTATAATACTGACTAAACTCTTCAACATTTCAAATAAATGTTTGTTCGACTAATTTTGTTTTGCTGTAACAATAATTTATTTCGTTGAAATTGACAGTTGCACTTTTATCCGTCTGTAGACATTTGAAAATCTATTTTTGTCATGACGATTTATTTTTCCTATCTTCATTATAATTTATTTTCTATCTTAAAACCAGCAAATCCTTCTGAAGATGGTCGTCAATCCTAAACCAAAAATCATGATAAAGGTAGTGCCACCGCGACATTTGTAACTGAATCTGCATTCTATAAAATATAATACTAAAAACTTTTCAAATCCCCACAAATATTTTAAGAAATCCCTTATTCCCATTTCTTAGTTTTTGTCCGTTTGAACATCATAGAATCCCTATGGATCGGTGGAAGGTAAAACCAACCCACCGGGTATTTGTGCCATATTTGATCACTTTACACACAACTATCATCAGACAGATGAACATAACCGGACGTGGTTAGCAGGAAAAGTTGTATTTGGGAAATGTTGCATCTCCTCATTGGAGATGGTCATTTCAACGTGCCAACTGAGTTTTCGATGTAACAGAGGCACCTCAATAAACCTGAACTCAATATGTCAGCAATTTGACATAGTATTCCCTGAATCACCTTTCCCTACTGATTTTAAATAGAACAGAAGTTACCGATTTCCACAGCACTATTTGGTATTCGGTATTCAGTATTCGTGTAGCTAAAGTAGGTTGTGCGGGTATTCGCATTTATTGCCTTATCTTGGAAAACATGTTGATGCTGCTCGCATGTCTCCATGGCTGAGTGTCTGTATGACAAACTGACTGTTTGTCTGTCGCATGTATAACTAACCCAAATACTTCTTTGCACCCGTGATAAGGTGTGTGTGTGTGTGTGTGTCTGTATGTGAGTTTGTGTGAATATTTAGTCTAGTACTTACTGATAAATTTAATTTGAGAAATATAATTAAGTTAGCAAAAATTATCAGTTAGGAAAACACACCATATATTCGTGCATGATTGTATGTGCATTAGAGTGGGTAGCAATGGGTGTAAATTTTAAAAATGTCGAGATTTGGACTAAAAATTGGCATTCGTTTCAAAAAATTAAAGGAGGCAGAATGTCACCTTTAGTTTGATTGCAATAATATATGGACAGACGGGTACATGTAAATCGACACAGAAAGTAATTCGAATTCTCTCGGTATACTAGACGATGCGTCTTTAACAACAAATAAAGAAATTCGTAATATTATTTATCAAAATATGTCGCTTTTGCACCGTATATGATATAGGAAACAATATTATACTTACATCTGGCAATCTACGTTAACTCTCAAACTCTACAAGGATTATAACTGTGGGTAGTCGCTAGGAACTAGATAAATGTGCAACATACCGTAAGGTGTGCTAAAGTGTTCTCTATGTCGCCCACTTTATCCACTCTACCAGATCCACGTTTACCAAGCCTTGTCGAATATCGGGGAAGATTGCTGGATATTGGAACTCTATGTTAAACCCTAACTGTAAGACACACATTTCGACAGACACGTCTCACTTCAATGAGGCCGCTACAATTGAAATATCAAGACGACACCTATTAAATGAAATCACGAAATTCTCGCCGGCCAAAAGTGCATGACTGAAAAATGATTATAAATGGGTTCAACTGATAACAAACTACTTCGATTTAGGTAATCACACCACAGTTGTCATTGGAAAGAAAGACTTCAATTACAGATACTACCCGTCATTTCATGCGAATGAGTGCTTGCGACCAATGGAAACCTAGTGAAAATATGCAATAAGCTAGGCACACTGTACGCACCGGTATGCTGAGACAGCTCTTGTTTCCAAGATATTATTTCATTCTCCGATCGAATTAATATCGATGAATATCGCAAAAATAAACACTTATTGATGGTTGAAGTGCTACAAATTGTGCAATTCCCTTATAACCACGTGGGTGGCGAATGGGTAATATTTATGGGAGATAATCAGATGAGTCATACAATCCGATTGCTGGCAGAATCGCAAAATTCCAAGCCGAATTGGCCCATTTATCGTATTTGAATTGATGTCGTGGAATCGTGTTGTGTTTACCTTGTTGCAAACCTGACGTCAATTTTAATTCCGATTCCGACAACAATCAGATCATAGCTTAGGTACTCGTAATGTTGGTGGTGACACAAGAATATAGAGTAAGCCAATTTTCAGGCATATCTACCCAAATACTACAAGAAGTAAGAGTACATTAAAATATTGGATATAATGCAGAAATTATGAAAAATACTCCAAAGAAAACAGGTAAGGAAGGTTAAAGTCGGGCGTGGCCGACTATATGACTACACTTAGTCATTATGGTACACTATGGTGTAGGGTATAAAAAGGTCATTACATTTGAACCGGGTGATATACGATGCAGCTATAAGAGGACAATATACTACAAATTCTATACTTTGGAATGGGGGCTATATGCAAATCTGAACCGACCTGACCTATTTTTAGCAGAGGTTTTCTAGTTGAAATATAAGACGTTTTACCAAATCTGATGGATCCCTGTTAAATGTGTGGTTTCTAAAGCGGAAAGAATCAAATCGGGAGCTATATATAATCTGAACCGATGTGACCCACTTTCGCTATAGATGTTTCTATTTGAAATATTAGCTGATGTGCCGAATTAGAAGAAAATCTGTTCAAATATGTTATTTCTAGAGCGGAAATAATCAACTCAGTAGTGAAATTTGTATTGGAGCTATATATATCTGAACCGATCTGTCCCATTTTCACCAGAGCGGTTTTTAGTTGAAATATAAGTCGTTTTGCCAAATTTGAAGAAAATCAGTCAAATCAGAGGGGACATTTGTATGGGAGCTATATATAAATCTGAACCGATCTGTCCTATTTTTACCAGAGCTGTTTCTAGTTGCCGTTTTGCCGAATTGGTAGAAAATCTGTTGAAATATGTGGTTTCTAGAACGGGAGCAAAAATTAGGTGGGAGCTACATATATCTAAATCTGAACCGATTTTCTTCAAATGAAATAGTGTTCGTCCTTATCCCATAAAATTTCGTTGTGTTCTTCATTTAGTTCTAACAACAATTGCGACCAGTACTTTGATTACAAGAATAGATGGTCAGACGGACGGGCGGACATTGCTAAATCGACTCACGAAGTGATTCTAAGTCGATCGGTATAATAAACGATGGATCTATCTCGTTTCCTTTTGGGTGTTACAAACAAATGCACAAAGTCGTTATACCCTGTGGTGTAGAGTATAAATACTCAAAATAGATTAGCTATATTGACTATACTTCAGTGTAGCAATAATCTCGTCACTAAGCTAACAATAAACGAATAAAAATATAAAACCATTCAAACCATTCAATTTTTTGCAGTCCTGTTGATCCAAATAATGTACATTGTACTCGTGTGAGTACACCCCGAAAAAGAATTAAAAATGGTTTTTGATTATTTTTTAATTCTTTCTGAAATGAAAGATCTTGGCAATAATGGCGTTAAATTATTTTTAAAGTTATGTCTGAATATATATTTTTTATAACATAAAATATGAGTATGTTGGAGCTTTAAAGTAAAACAAATACTTGTATTGCAAGTGCCACAAGTGCACGTAGTCTCACATATGAATTATCGTAAGCGCCATAAGTACCGTATAATGGTAAGATATTGTCAATTTTCAACTATAATTCGTTAACTACGATGAAATTACAAAATTTTGTTTTTGAAAATATTCATTAAAACTTTTCTGCTGTGAAATATGCATTTTGGCGCTTAAGGTAAGGACTCGACTCAAACTTTAGTATTGTGTTATCCTGTTTAGGGTTCTAGGATCGATTAGCATTTTGTAATAAAATAGAACCGAGAATTGGAGGCGAACGGATAGTTATACATACATATATACATTATACTGCAATAAACCAATGGGAATATGTAACGATAGATACTTTTTGTTCGCATGGAGCGCCACCCATTTTAATGTTTGTTTATTTTATAAGATTTATTCACAATTTGTTGCTACGATTATATAGTAGTACGTATGTACAGTGTATATGCGTATGTATGTATGTCTGTAGTCTCGTAAAGTTATTACTTTTATTTTGTACCTCACCATACATACAAACAAACTTGTGTACATGCTGACATACAAACATACAGATATTGTACCCATGGCAGCCAAAGTCATGTGTTAGAGATTTGAAAAACAAATACATATCATAAATTTTGGGATTGCGAGG
Organism: Polietes domitor; assembly: GCA_947397865.1. Lineage (NCBI taxonomy): Eukaryota > Metazoa > Arthropoda > Insecta > Diptera > Muscidae > Polietes > Polietes domitor. The sequence continues at coordinate 120,465,683 of OX377619.1, read as the reverse complement.
TCTTTTCGTATTATTGAGTGTAAAAATATTTGAATGTCGGCCAAACGTTATTAACCCGAAATAGTAACGGATGAATTTTAATGGGCAAATTGTAGAGAACTCGCAGAAAGTGATACCGATACACTAATACACGATTGGCTCGCATCTCAGTCAATTTTCCTCTTAATAACGAAATCAAAGCTGAAATATATATAAAAGGTGGTTAAATTTTAAGGGCCGATGTTGATTTTGAATAAAATAAAAATTATTTAGGAAATTATTGTCATTTCTTTTTATTATGATAACATTGGTATGGTTCAATTATGTATGGAATGAAACATTCAACATCGGCCCGTACAATTTAACCACCCTTTAGGTAGCACCAGCTTTAAGATTAACTTTGGAATTCAATTCTTCCATTCCATTAGTTCAAAAATGGTCAATTTCATTTCTGAAATTCCCCTGAAAATGCCAACGAGAGTTCAGACGATACAAAGTCCATGAAGAAGTTCTTCTGCCGCTTATGTCCTCGTACACAGTCCTTAATTTCGTTGTAATTGCTGCAAATGTGTGGCATCGTTGCAAAGATTCTTGAGTTGATGATGTGTCAGTGTGTAAATCTTGTTCTGAATTTATGTGGAGGTGTTCTGAATTTCCAATGCATATAAATGGTATCAAAGTGATACGAGATCGAAGTGAGGGAGAACTTCAGAGAAGGCCTCTTCTCAGCGAGTCATTCTTTTCGGTACACCCTGAAGATCCCAACAATATGTTATAGCAAGCACATGCTTCTTGGGTCTGCATCAAATTAATATTTGTTTGTATGCGATGATATCGAGTCCTATTTGCCAAAAAGATGTAAGCGCCAATGACAAAATTATACAGGAGGAGTTTTTTTAAATCCTCTACTTATGAGTATGTATAACTATGATATAAGGTATTTAAGCATAATATATAAATAAGCTGCAAGTGGACTTTCGAAAGCTTTGTATTTTTTGTAAATGATCGATTTTCATCTAAAAAAAAAAGAAAATCATAAGTTGTGTTGCTTTGGCAAATAGGGTTCGATTCAGTAATATAAAATGGACTCCGTTTAGGCGGCGAGAAAGTGAGACAAATTGAGATAACATGAATTCGGTATGTGGTTTATACAGGGTGGACCAAAAGTCACGCCTGCGTGTAAAAATTGAATAACTTTTTTGTTTATTAATATTTTTTTTTTTTCAGATTTTATTCAACGAACGAAAGTGGTAGAATTTTACTTTTCCAATGGGCGCTCAATTTTAAGAGAGTTTCTTAACAATTTAATAATGAGTGATAAAGCCCATTTTCATCTAAATGGATACGTAAATAAACAAAATATGCGATTTTGGGGTACTGCAAATCCCAGAGTTGTTCACCAGCGCCAATTGCACCCCCTCAAGTGTACAGTATGGTGTGGAGTGACATCAGAAAGAGTTATAGGGCCCTACTTCTTCGAGGATGAAGTTGGTAATACAGTAACGGTGAATGGGGACAGATATCGCGCTATGCTTAATAACAACAAGTGGTTTCAGCAGGATGGAGCAACAGCACACACGGCCCGTGCCACAATGACGTTTTTAAATGAAATTTTTGACGACCAAATTATCTCAAAAAATTCAGAATTTAATTGGCCAGCACGTTCATCGGATTTAACTGCCCCGGATTATTTTCTATGGGGTTATCTCAAAGAACGAGTGTATGTAAACAAGCCTCAAACTATAGAGCAGCTAAAGAACAACATTGAAGCTGAGATCAGGGCAATAGAGCCTGAAACCTTGCATGCAGTTATGCAAAACGCCTGTTTAAGAGCCCAATTGTACATCGATGAAAATGGTGGTCATCTCTCTGACATTATTTTTCATAATTAAAATTTAGGTCATACAAAGATAATATTATATTGAAAAAAAATCAATAAAAAATAATAATAAACAAAAAAGTTATTCAATTTTTACACGCAGGCGCGACTTTTGGTCCACCCTGTAGAACGGAAAAAGTAAAATCGGGAGTAACATTTGTATGGGGGCTACATATAATTCCGAAGCGATTGGCTGCGAATTAAATAGCGTCCGTCCTCGACCCGATAAACTCGCTTGTTGCAGCTATTATTAAGATCGGATAGTTATTGCGACCTGTACTTTGTCGTAATATTACAAGTAAAGATGGACAGACAGACGGACGGACGGGCATGGCTAAATCGATTCAGAAAGTGATTCTAAGTCGATCGGTAAAATAAAAATTGCGTCTATCTCTCTTCGTTTTAAATGTTACAAACAAATGTCAAAGGCATAATACCCTAGTGGAGGGTATTTAAGCAGAAATACCCTCAAAGTAAATAAAGCAATTTGGACATGATTATAGTAAAAAGTACGCCATCAAACTAGTGGTAGTCGCCGGCTAACTTTCAATAAAATTATGCCATCCCCAGATGCTCATGGAATGATCGATATACAATATTAAGCATTTGCTAACCATGAACACAAATCGACTATATCCAGATTCTTGGTATTCATTCATATATTTTCTACTTTCAATGACTAGTTTATTTCTTCGGTGTTGGGGGGTTTCGATGTTAATCGCGGGACTTGGTTGTTGTTGATTCGATGGTTCTTCACAAATGAGAACAGCCAGAACGTCGACTATTTCCTGCGTTGCAAGTGAATGGAATGTTGACTGAAGATGCCATGCAATGTGTCAATCCATCGCCATTGGCGAATGCCACCGCTATCGTACGATTTAACATCTCTAAAGTCTTTTCTCTGGGTTTACGTGAAATTATTGGTTGGCTTGATTTGGACGCCATTGAAGACAAATGGCTGAAAATTGACTTCCACAATGCGGCATATCCGAGCCTGCCATGATGCGTACAACGTGGCTCGAAATTAGTGTTAACTTAGAGGTAGAGTGTTAACTTATCACCCCTGAAAGATATTACGATTGTCCTTTGATGTGGATATTGTCACAAGCTAAAGGAAAACATAGTTTCGTTTCGTTTTCGCCCTCAATCTGTCCTTTCAGATATCTAATTTTTATATTTTAACTAACAGCAGCAATTTTTAGCGGACTGCAAACTTTTTAGCAGTGTGAATGCTAGTGCAAGATTGCAGAAAAACTGCTGTAATAGCAGACAAGTGCATGCTGACTTAGCAGATTTTTTTCCTAAGTGTAGTGATATTTTAATTTTTTCGTTTGTTTTATTTTGGTCTGCAATCAATATTTGGTTTGAACTGGAATAATGTCCTGGCTCAAGACCACTTTGCATCTACATTTTAAAGAATGCAAATTTATTTGCAAATGGCAGCGACTTTTCAACAACATTTAGGTAAATGATTCTCACAAACGAATGAGAAGCACAACTCACTTTCCGAAGAAATTGCACCAAGTAAGTACGTACAAATAAAGGGTGATTTTTTAAGAGCTTGATAACTTTTTTTTAAAAAAAAACGCATAAAATTTGCAAAATCTCATCGGTTCTTTATTTGAAACGTTAGATTGGTCCATGACATTTACTTTTTGAAGATAATTTCATTTAAATGTTGACCGCGGCTGCGTCTTAGGTGGTCCATCCGCTTAGTCCAATTTTGGCATTTCCACGTTTTTGAGTAACAGAGACCCAATTGGTGCGAACGGCGACGAATCGAAAATTGGTGGTCATCATTAACACTGGCCGATACAGCTGCGATATTTTCTTCAGTTCGCACTCTACGTAAGCGTGTTGGTGGTTTAATGTCCAACAATGTAAATTTGGTGCGAAATTTAGTCACAATAGCCCGAATAGCCGCTTCAGTGGGTCGATTAAACTGACCATAAAATGGAAGCGCGCAATGAACTTTCTTAACAGAGCACGCATTTTGATAATAAAATTCAATAATTTGCAAGCGTTGTTCGTTTGTAAGACGATTCATGATGAAATGTCAAAGCATACTGAGCATCTTTCTCTTTGACACCATGTCTGAAATCCCACGTGATCTGTCAAATACTAATGCATGAAAATCCTAACCTCAAAAAAATCACTCTTTATTACGCCTCTCTTTTTTGGCTGACGAATAAGTTGAGATTTCCCTGTCATGCCGTTTTACTTGTAATACTTGTGTCTGATCAGAGACGTATGTATATAGCCATCTTTAGTTTTTATTCTGGTTTTCATCGCATAATCACAAATCCCCAATTGATGTTGTGCAACTCATTCGTAACAATCCAAGCATTTCTAATTAACGACATTCCTTCCTCGACTTGGTCGCATCGCAATTAAGTTATCAGAACTCGTACTTGCCACTGACATACATACGAACATGTATGGACACACATATGTGTGTATTGTGTACTTTGTTATCTGTGTCATTGGATGAAATGAGGCACTTTGCTATATTGGAACAATTTAAATCCTCAAACGTACGTAATAGACACAAGGTGTGCCAATTATGACCACCAAGGGATGTGTAATTCCCGCATCTCGGTGAATTTTCTTATTTTTAAGAGCAGCAGAAAATGATTTTTTTTATATTTTTTTACGTCTATGTCTCATAGATTTACCAAAAATCCATTAATTAATAATTATGCCATTTAGACGTGGATAAGTGATTTGCTAAAGAAACCTATTCATAGCTGTCATACCATTTTGGCCATTTCCGGGCAGATGATTAGACTTTTCTAGAAATTATACGGATCGCACCTAGTGTAGGATTGTACCTATAAAGTTATATATATATACACTCAAAAGCAAAAAGATTGCTGAAAAAGGCAGATTTTCTGCTGAAAAAGTGACAGCAGATTGTCCCTGCTAAAATAGCAAACTGTTGTTTGCTGTTCTTTATTTTTAACCAATATTTCGTCCTTCTTTGAAGAACATCATCAGGGTTTAAAGTGACAAATCAAAAAACAACACTACACGTATTAAATGTACGTCTCGTTCCGTTCTTCAAAGAAGGACGAAATATTGGTTAAAAATAAAGAACACAACAAAAAACCAAAATTGGCCTCGAGCTTGAATTTTCAATATTTAAATAATAAATATTCTTATTTTATATATAATATATAAAATATATATTTTTTCAGAAATATCTATCATATATCGTATGTTTTCTAACCTATCGTATTAATATGGTTATCTTCGAAAAGATTCTCTATATATATAAACTATTGAATGGGGCTATTCTGCGCACATTAACGCACTGCAAGCCTATTGAAATAATTGAATATATTAACAATATCTTTAGAAAGAAAGCTATTATATTTTATTTTTTATTATAGTCATATTGTCACGAGCTAATATAAATTGAAGTTCCGTCAGTCTGAATGGCTTCTAACTCCAGGACGCTCATTCTGTATCTTATTTTTATATTTGAATTAACAACAGTAATTTTTCGCAGACTTCAAACTCTTCTGCAGTTTGAATGCTGATGCAAAACTGCAGATAAACTGTTGTTATGGCAGAAGACCTGCTTTAATAGCCTGCTTTAGTGCCTGCTGATAGGTAGCAAACAGTCCCTGCTGTTAATAACAGACATTTTTTTCTTAGTGTATCTTACAAATGCAAAATCGGTAGCAGTTTTTCGACAATTTATTTTGATATCTTAGCCAAAGTAACCAAGCCCAACTTTTAAAGGAGTTTCCATTGTCTATTACATTTTGCTTTCATACAAAAGCCATGTCCGCCTGTAAGATTAATATTTGTTGTGCGGTCAATGCACCGCGAATTCAAATATTACTCCACATGCTGTGATTAGTTGGAATCATGTTTGAACTGTGTGAGACAACACATTCTAGCCAATGATTCGATTACCATTCAAATATTTGCTATAGACATTAAACGTACAAAGAACTTGATCGACATTGTTCGAAAAATAATAACAGAATTTTAGAAATAGTTCAAATTTCCATAGAGAATCATTTGTTACCCATCGTTTCTTTGTCCGTCTTATACGGGTTTCCCTCAATACAATTGATCGACTCAATGCCACATTCCATGTACATACGAGCGGCCCTACGTTACATAAGAGCAAAGAGAGTAAATATGAGAAGTTATGCTTCCGGGAAAATACTAGAGCGTAACTTTAAGAACATCTTGTGTATTAAAAGTCATTGCATACGAGTTTATGTATACTAGGGTGGCCTCTTTTTAATTTTTGAAAGTTTAAACTCCCCCATTCTGAATTAGCTCCAGAAACCAGTATGCAGAAACTCTGGCATTGTAAAGGGTGTTGCGTAGATGTTTAAATTTAAATGAAATAATGAGTTTTACAAACCAAATAGTACAGCCAAGGATCGATATCAACAAATGTAAATAACAGCTGTTTCTCTCGATTATTTTCAATGAAGTCCGTCGGGTATTTTTCCTACGTTTATTTAAAGCGAATTTAATGTCTACTACTTTTTCCAGCAACGGGATTGTATCTTGACAGTGGTGAAAAAAGGATGGCGATTAATTGGCAACGCTGCCGCAATAAAGAGAAACAAATTGGCAATATTTACTGTCAGTACTTGTTAATAATTATAAAAAAATTTCATAATAACACGAAAATACCGAAAAATTACTATCTGATAACATTGTAGTGCTACTACAAGCAAACGACCCAACTCGCTAAAACTCAGCGAGTAATTAGCCATTTTCTAATTGGAATTTTAATCCAGCAAGCTGAAAAACTATCGTATGTGTTTTAAGGAATCCAAACTTTCCGGTTTGTTCGCATAGACCACTGACTTCATGTGACGCCACAGAAATTAATCTATAGGCGTTAAATCACATGATCTCAGTGGCCAGTTAACAGGCCCATTTCGCGTTCAACAAATATTTCCGTCAAGAAGTCGATTGTGGTGAAGTAAGGACAAACGAGGCGGTGACTCGTGAACCTTTCTCGGATTCTGTTCCCTTCAAATGCGGTAATTTTTCTTATTGGCATGCCCATTGAGCCAAAAATGAACCTCATCACTGATTGCGATAAAACTTGACTTATTCACGATTTTGTGCCCATTGACAAACTGTACGATATGGTGCTATCGTTAGTCCATTCATGGCTAACCAAACTGAGCACAATTGAAAACAGTGTTGCCAGATCTGATCTAGCCCTTTAATCATTATCGGAAAATGGAACATCTACAAAAAACTCCCACCACATATAGAAACATGTAAATCATAAACCTTGGAAAACATAATAATTTCCGTCTGTCCCAAACATTATTATTTTTTCTGGGTGTATGTGTGCCCTCACTGACCCTTACATACAAATATTGCTATTCGGTGTTAAGGCGCGTAATCGATCCGAGATTCAACTGTTCGATTCCAAAACTCGGTTTTCTTTTCAAAACCGGCATTCCTAACATATACCATTATCCGGACAAATGCTGGTAGTGTTTGCTAGGAATCCGTTCATTAGTTTGTATTTAGATATGTGTTTATATATATGTATGAACATCGATATGTTTGGACACTGTGAACTTTGTTGCCGCATACCAATTAAAGATATTTTACTTATCTACTTGTATCATAGGCCATATCGCTTTTTTACACTTTTCTTATGTAACAGTCAACAAATTAGGAGTGCGTGTCGTAAAATGATTTTTTTTAATTGCTAGGGCTCGGCCCTGGAGATTATTTTGAAAATCAGAAGCAATTAAGTTTTTCGTTCATTATTTCAGCTCACATCAGTAGTTTGTGCACCTCTTTTGTGGTATTGAGAAATGAAGAGGGGCCTCCTTCAACCAACCGAAGGCATTTTTTAAATTTTCAATATTTTGAAAATGTTTTTCCAGATCGGCGAAGAGCAAAATGTCGCATTGTTTCTCATTTTTTAACAATTCCACTGGGTTAGTCCAAAAGAAATACGTCAGACAGGCACGGCATCTTGTAGTCAAAGTAAAGGGACAAGGACGAACGCTTTTTAATATGAAGTAATCATTTCAGATTTAGATATAGATATAGTCCCCATGTGATTTGGCTTTTTCTGCACTAGAAGCCACATAATTTAAAATATTTTGATCAAATTTGGCATAACACCACATATTTCAATTAGAAACGTATGTGGTGAAACTGGGTCAAATCTGTTCAGATGTAGATATAGCCAACATAAAAAAATTATGCTCCTGATTTCACTTTTTCCGATCTAAGAACCATATATTTTAACAGATTTTCTTCCAATTTGGAATAACAATTTATATTTTTACCAGAGCCTGAGAGAGCCTGACTAAATGAGAGATAACAAAATTCCACATTTACAACTCCTGTGTAAAAAGTATCCTGCTCTATGGTTCCGAGGCATGACCCATTAACGCCGACATAAAACAAAAGCTCCAAACATTTAACAACATATATTGTATCCATTAAGGAAGTTTGAGTCGGTTAAGCCGACTTATGTATACCCGCACTCTCAGAATCAAAATTCCGAGTATTTGGTTGGAATTTTAAAGAACTCTTATATTCAGATACCGGCATAGAAGATATAAAGAATTTAATTTTACATAGGATGGAGACAATTGTGTGGGAGGTACTAGAAGGGGCATGGCAAAATCATAAATATTCTATATGTCTGAATTGAATATAAAAACATTTTCAATTATAAAATTGCAACTGAATTCGACTATCCGCATCGAAGATCATTTAATGTTAACCATAGCTTATACCAAATTGTGTGGTATGTACCAGAAGGGGTGTGGCAATATCGCCCATATTTCTTGTGGGTACAACGACCTATGCCAGCTTAAAATGTTGTGAAACGGACATGGTCCAAACATTCTTGGTGTATTAAGTCACTCCAATTCGTTACACTTTTCTTCTGTCCGAGTAATCACAAATCTCCAACAAAATTTTAAATTGCGGGCGAGGAAAATATCAATATCTAAAGAAAAAGATGGGCATACAAGTGGCTTGGGCACACTCTTCGAAAACCTTACACTGGAGTTTAACCCTCAAGGCTCGAGGAAACGCGGAAGGCCAAAACCAACTTGGATGAGCACAATTTTCAACGAGACAGGGAAATCATTTAACGAACTGAGCCGCATCGCTTCGGTCAGGCAGACATGGCCTATGTTATTAGCCTGTATGGGATTAGCAGAACAATATAGATAAACGGACGGAAAGATGGTCAAAAAGACTAGCTACCATTGAATATCGAATATCGATGGAACAAATATGTATACAGGCGCCTTATTGGGGGCGTATGAGTTATGTTTTTTAAGAATAATATTTGTCATACGCTGAGTAATCGGCATGGGGTGGGCTAATTACGGTATTCGATAACGAGAAGTTACGATCGAAGTCAATTTTAATTTCTGTTATTAACCCTGTTAGAATTTGAATAATTTTTGTTGAAATGTATGCCCATTCGATCGTAAAATTCTCTATTTTGAATGTCGTGATTAGCCCCCTGGTCGGCAAAGGCAGTCATCCTAATAGTTGGCTAATTTGCTATCAATCAGTCAGATGGTTGATGATGATATTCATGGAAATAATGTTTATTCGATCCTCATTTATCGGTTTACATGTATCAAATGATAGAGAAGCCTGCAAAGTAACCGTTTTTGTGTTTAATCACAAAACGAAAATATCTCGAAAGCAGAATTTAACATAGAAAAGCGGCTAGTATCCCTAGGTTTGGGGCACTACAATTGGACTGAGGCAGTTTCATTTGTTACCAATACTTTATAGGGTCGGTGTATTTCCAACTTTTACTTTTGTCCCGTTAGAAAAATCTGACTTGAAATACTGATGGGCGATAAAAACAAGAAGGTAAGACCAGTTTCTTATTTTCCACTCGAATTCTTCCACGCAGTCCTTTGCTTTTTTAGTCGATGTCAACTCAGATGGCAAAAGTTCGATACGGCCTGTTGTGCAACGACAGTTTGCCAATACCAGCGGGTAGATCACATTTTATTGGATTTAATAAAATAGTTTATTGGAGCAAACACGCAAACATACCTATGATTATATACAGACATATTTATATTGATATACACTGTGCACGCAAACGACTTCATGTAAATGCTGTGCGTTCTACTCGCATCCATTGATTGCGACACAATCGGTTTATCAATTCCCGACCCACTGCTGTATATATGTACATTGAAAAGCGTCCAGCTTAACGGCCGTATTCATTAGAAATGCTTAAAAAGAAACCTAAAGCAGTAGGTCTCTTAATTTCGTGTTTACTGAAGAATTTAACAGCGTTATCCACATTTTCACATCCAGAGATTAGTTTATGTGGAATTTGGCATCTATAATGTTTGGCTATCTCCAGACACCAGTTGCGCACTGCATCGCATTTGCGAAACTGAACTTGGTCGCTCAGAGAGAATTGTTGCAGGATGATGTCGATTTTACTTTGATGTTGCGGAGCTGAGGGAACAAACCTAGTGTCTCTTACATATTGATATTTCTCAATCCATACATATTTATGGATGATTTTCGCTAAATTGTAGAATTTATAATTAATAAAATTGGTATGATGATGACATAATTGCCGTGTTTTGTATCTTTGCACACATATGTACATACAAACATATACATGTACATATGTATATTAAACCGGGTCGGTGTGTATGGATGGACAAAAGGTGTGGTTGCCGCACCTAAAATGAAACCTTGGTTTGTATTATGAATACCCCCAACGTATTTTGACCAAATATTTTACCCTCCTCGTTGGTAAAATCGATGGTAAGATCGATTCCATGAAATGAAATGAAAACTTGGTTTGTAAAGGGTGATTTTTTAAGAGCTTGATAACTTTTTTAAAAAAAAAAACGCATACAATTTGCAAAATCTCATCGGTTCTTTATTTGAAACGTTAGATTGGTCCATGACATTTACTTTTTGAAGATAATTTCATTTAAATGTTGACCGCGGCTGCGTCTTAGGTGGTCCATCCGCTTAGTCCAATTTTGGCATTTCCACGTTTTTGAGTAACAGAGACCCAATTGGTGCGAACGGCGACGAATCGAAAATTGGTGGTCATCATTAACACTGGCCGATACAGCTGCGATATTTTCTTCAGTTCGCACTCTACGTAAGCGTGTTGGTGGTTTAATGTCCAACAATGTAAATTTGGTGCGAAATTTAGTCACAATAGCCCGAATAGCCGCTTCAGTGGGTCGATTAAACTGACCATAAAATGGAAGCGCGCAATGAACTTTCTTAACAGAGCACGCATTTTGATAATAAAATTCAATAATTTGCAAGCGTTGTTCGTTTGTAAGACGATTCATGATGAAATGTCAAAGCATACTGAGCATCTTTCTCTTTGACACCATGTCTGAAATCCCACGTGATCTGTCAAATACTAATGCATGAAAATCCTAACCTCAAAAAAATCACTCTTTATTATGAATACCCCCAACGTATTTTGACCAAATATTTTACCAACGAGGAGCTAGATCGATTCGAAAATTCGCGATATTCATAAAACCTGAAACACAGCCAGTTTTTGATGAAATAAATGTACGCTAAATAAAGCATGATTGTCAAAATGTAATATGATTGGTTGGCTTTTAATTATTGTTTAAAAAATAATATCATTAAAATTTTATGAACATATTTTCAAAAGTAACAGTAAAATTTCAAATTTGTATTTTCCATTACAAAATAATAATACTTATATTATATATTTTAATTTAGATTTAACATTTTTAAACCGTTGGATGTCGAATCACACATATAATATGTGACATATTTGATTGTCACACTTTTTATTTGATCACTTCTGAATTGGTACAAGATGTATTCCAATTTCGGATTTTTGTGCAAATGTGTTACTGTGTAATGGGTGATTCCATTGGAACGGGTGCGACACTTTTGCTTAAATATGTATAATATTCATTAATTGAGATTTTTACTACACTGCCAATTGAAAACACCAGGTCAAGTGGAATCAAATATAAATATGTCTTAGCGTTTTAAATATTGAGATATACAAGAAACAAGAGCGACCTTAGCTTTGAAGAAAATCTTGTTGTCATTATTTTTTTTTTTGAAATATAATCAAAATATGTATTATGAGAAGTATAAACATTACGAATGTTTATCGGTGTTTTTTTAAATTATAAATTGATTTTGAAATTTTGGCGAAATGCATTTCGCGAAAACTTTAAAAAGAAAGTTAATAAGAACATTAATTGCATATTGCCATGGCATTCTAGCACTTTTTGCCGTTTTTTATTGCACCCGTGTCATAAATTAATTCATTTAGGAATTCGGGTCTCCTGTGCTGAAACCCGAGAAAATGCGATATCAAACCCACGCATAGACACCCGCTGGAATCGGGCTTATACCCTTGTGCTGTTAATTACTGTTGGAAATCTCCCCTGATTCCAATCTGTTGATTACAGCGCCACAAGTATCGTTGGCGCCAAGTATTGGCGTTGGAAGATAGCAAACGGAACGGAATAGCTGGATTCCGTTTTGTTGTGTAAACAATTCAAAATATACTCACGGGGAAAGAACCAACGATTTGCCGAAAGCAAACAATTTAATCGAAATATTGTGACCAACAACAAAACCTGTTGAATGACGTCACAGAGTACCAAGCATGTGAGTGAGGAGACCTTTTGCGAACACGACCGAACACGAACGCACACACACACACACACATACCACCCAATTGACACATTTGCATTATCTCTGCAGAAAACAAATTGCTCGGAGTGCCACCGCAGAAATACACGGAAGGAGTTGTACTCACTCAATACGTACTCGTATTTGTGTTCGTGTCTGACAGCAACACTCTCTAGAGTAATTTCGGAATTTCGCACAGCAGACAACACAACTACGTATAGTTCTATAAATAACCGATAATAGAATCGTTTGTTTGTCCCATAGGAACCTATGAACATACATACATACATACATACATACCTACGAGTATGTATGAATGCAATAAGTAGCAGTCGTTCAGACATACATCCATCCATCCATATCTATATGTACATATGATACATAAATATTTATATGGGTGACTATACTTTAATACTTTTATGCACATATTTAAGTACATATACATACATACATATGTCGGTCTGTATGTATGGATGTAGGTATACTAAATACCAACTGCAAACAGAAGTTAGACAAGTGTTGAAAATTCGGTGTTCGGCACTAGTTAACGTCTGAAGGAAGGTGATTCGTAGTCCAGCGATTGCACAGTGCAACAATAGGGCACGAAATGAAATGGCGACATTTACCCAGCAAAAAGGGAGCATCCGAAGAAGCGAAAAATATGCTAATCTAGTGATTCGGAAGTTGTGAAGGGACAAGAGATCTTCACTAATGAATTTAACATGGGATTGTCATATCACTTTGAAAGACTTAAAAGTTAATTGTAAGTTGTGGCAAAGAATCAACTCATTCACTATTTTCCGTTTCAGACCAGGAGGTCTAGCGGACCTTCTGGTTGCACTACGGCACTCTAACCATATCAGCTAACCTCTGTTGTGAGTGATGAACCATAGGAAGCGGAAGCTGAAAATATTTGGTTTTTATGAACTAATGTAACGCAAAGAAATATTGAATTAATTATATTAAATTACTAGCTGACCCGACAAAAATTTTCCTGTGGATTTTGAACAATGTTCAGGAATACCTCTCGGATGAGTTTGATTTTTCATACGGTGACTGGAAAAATTGACGGGGTTTGATTGATAATGCAAAAGGTCGACATTTCAACGGCGATTTTGCCATTGACACTTTCAAGCAAATGTTTTGAATGTAATTGTGCAGATTCGTCATTATGCTACTCGAACGCTTGATAGTACTAAATTTAAATATCGTGGTGTTTTCCACAAAGACGAATTCGAGCATTCATTCCGTTTATTGGGTGGAGTAGGCCGTGGAATCACTGGTAATGTTTGGTAAAAATCATAAAAGGAATTATTGAACAACCTGACCATTTTGGACAGCGGATTTTTATGCAAATTCTATTTTTCAATTTTGCATTTTTAATCTGTGCAACATATGCTAACATAATATTGGTTATATCGATTTTTTAATATTAATCATGAGAATGATTTGCATGAAGCCGCCATTCAATTATAACCACCCTCTCAAACTGTACTTTCCTGTTTAGTCATTATTCGGTCTAATTTCTCCAAAGACTTTATGACATCGTATATACATTCCGAGCGATCAATGACAATTTAATTGCTGAATGACCTTTTTCAACAACTTAGCTGAAATTTCAGATGAAACCTGTAAAATTAAATTCTGCGAGAGAATCGTAACTAAAATCTAAACGATCAAAATAGTCTTGTGGTTCGTCCAGAGGAAAATCACTCCTTTGCCTTATAATTCAGACTTATAGCCTTGAGTTCATTCAAAAATTCTATAGAAAAATGCACAATTTCCTATTTTTCGGTCAACTATTCAAAAGTTCGGACTACCTCGAACAGTTTGTATTAAAAATTAGCCAAATGTGTTCAGCCGTTCTCAAGTGATGCGATTACCAACGAACATCATTTCATTTTTATTATATGGAAGATAATAGTATTAAAGCGTCAGTCGACTAATCCGAGAACATGTGTATTGAAGTTATAATGACTTAAGTTTTACTTAGGGCCGTATAATTTGTGTGGAAGGTATAGGGTGGGCCATTTAAAACTTTAAATTAGAACAGGCTATAAAAAAGTACTGATTGTTTTTGCAAATTTCTTGTTTTATTGGATTTGTTGAACAAAATTTTTCATTTAATAATGGAACACAATGTCATACATATGACTACTACGATTAACTCGGCAGTACCTCATCCGATCAACACAATTTTACAGTACAGCCTCGTTGTGCCAATGCATCGGCTTCTCTATATTCGCGTGTGGGTTCCCTGAACCCCATATGCGGCAATTTTGCTTATTGACATAGCCACCGAGATGAAAATGAGCTTCATGAGGGCTGAACTGATCCCTTCTCGCTACTCACTACTTTGGAATCAAGATTTTAATATTTCCCAATTTTGTTCGAACATAAACCTGGAAATAAACATAAAACTAAAAATGAATGTTATTCTACCTGTCAAAGTCAAATGGCCCACCTTGTACTTGAAGGTTCCCGCTTCCATATTTATAAGAACATGATCAAATATTAAGTCATAGTGGATTCCAGGCACCAGTATAGAAGTTAACAAGCAAAAAGGGCACTAAGTTCGGCCGGACCTAACCTACATTCTACATAGCTTAAATACACTAAATATTACTAAATATTTGGGGAGAGTGGGCGGATTTTCGTCTACAGCCGTTTGGTTGGTTGTATTTCCGTCATATTTTAATTCCAAAAGTACAAATTGATTTGAACTGGGATATTCTGCTCGCTCAATACCATTTTGCTTCTATATTTTATAGAATGCTAATTTATTTACAAATTGCATGGTGACATTTATTACTTGGCTTCAGACTACTTCCTCAGGTGGCTTCGCAGCAACTTTTCAATTAAATGATTCTCACAAACGAAACGAGAAGCATAACTCACTTGCCGAATATGCGTTTAAAAAATCACACCAAGTAATCAAGCACACATGCCACCTTACAAGCATCACATTGCGTTGCAAGAATGTGAGAATGTGTATATGCAGTTATAGTTACCCAGCAATACTTCTGCCGTCCCAATGCTCATTTGTTTTATTTTTGTTTGTAATCAATATTTGATTTGAACTGGGATATTCTCCTGGCTCAAGACCACCCGAGGAAACCTTTCACAAGATGGAAATCGCGATAGTGGTAGTCTGCAACCAAGTAATAAATGTCACCACGAAAAAGGGGTAGAGGTATTTTGAGTCCTTGTGAGGGAAATTTTTTTCCCTATGGACCGATTTCGTCCATTTGCAATCCCAACCGATCTACAACTGTGAGACGTATTCATGCAAAATTTCGACATCCTAGCTTTCGCCGCAGCCATCAAAATAGCTAAGCACTGTAATAATATACTGCAAATGTCTTACGTATTTATGTATAACCAGTGGGTGCGACCAAAAGTAGCACCTCAAAAAAATGATGACAATTCCAATTTCTACCATAAGAACTTGTTTTTATTTCAATCGAATTTGTATATATTTAATATTTCATTTTTAAACTAAAATTACCGTCGGAGCCAATCAAGTTGAATTTGGATTCATCAGAAAACACTACTTGTAACCACTCCGAAACTGTCCAGTTCTCACGTTGTTTGCCCACGAACACTTTTGGATATCAATCCAACCTCACTCAATCTTCTCATAACACCGTAGGAAATTTTTTAAAAAAGTCGTAACATTTGATTTGAACTGGGATATTGACCTGGCTCAAGACCATTTTGCTTCTATATTTAATAGAATGCAAATTCTTTACAAATGGCATGGTGACATTTATTACTTGGCTGCAGACTACCACGATCATGATTTCGACCATGTCAAAAGACTTTTCAAGTGGCTTCGCAGCGACTTTTCAACATCAAACCCGGCCTCTATAAGGAGATGATTCTCACAAACGAACGAGAACAACGTAACACTTGAACCGAATGATATACGCTTGAAACTATAGGCAAAATGGAGTTAATTGGCGTTTTTAGTTTTTCATTTCCTCATCCTGTTGCCCCTTCACAGGACTACAAAGATCCAAAGGATACAATTTTTCGATTTTTAAGTTACGGTATTAGTGTCAAATTAAAGAGTAGAGTATCTGTTAAAACTACTTCAAATATCATGATTCAATCTGTATTAGTTCAGCAATGTCACCCATTTCGAATTCAATTTATTTAGTTTATTCATATTTTACTTTTTTATGTGGGAAAACTTGAAATGGTCGTTGAAGCTAAACTAACACAGAGCTTGTAATTTAAAGTATTTTTAACACATATTATTGTTTACAGTTATGCCGATATCATAGGGCACGAATAAGTATTTAAAATAATTTTTAAAAAATTATTTCCTTTGAAACTTTGTTATCCTTTTAGGGGACAACAGGATTACGAAATGAACTAAACTAAAATGCCAATTAATTCCAGTTTACATATAGTTTCAGACGTATATCATCTGGTTCAAGTATAATATGGACTGTCAGACAATGTAATCCATCAAATATGAAAAAAATATGAAATGAAAAAATTGTCAAAATGTGTAACGGGTGGAATATACGAATGAAAACAAGAAATTGAAAATAATATTGCAACAATTGCATATAAATAAGTAAATATCATTATCAGCAAATAAATAGAAATTTTATAAAAAATAAAATTGGGATTGATCTGTGCAAAAAATTCTGACATATTTTAAGGAAAGATAGAAACTATTGGAAGGCAAATTAGATCAGTTAGGTACCGTTAACAACAAACTCAAGTTAGTACTACCCTACGGTTATAACTAATCGTCAGTTAGTACTAATTGGAGTTTATTTTGTTAATTGTTACCGGCGCAAGTGAATTTTCCCGGCATGTCCCTTAATAGGCGAATGAGTAATATTTCCCCAATAAATATCACTCATACGCTAACATAGGCTTATGTATGTATGGATGTATGTAATTTACTCGGTTAACAAGAAAGTTACTTGCGACTCTCCTAACGGTGCTGTCAGATCTCTGTTCCTGATCCATTTAAGAACAACCAATGAATGGGATGAGAATTGAACTGGCCTAATAGCGTGATGGGAAAATTGTCAAATGAATAACTTGAAAATGAGTGAATTGTGTGAACGACCGCCATTGTTAGAGTTATGTTTCGATAAATAAACAATTAATAAAGTTTAAAATTTGTCTGATGCTGATTTTGATCTAATCTATTAAAACAGACTGTGTGTTTTGTTGTGTTATTTTCACACACTACTTACAATGGTAATACATATACGAATTACAAAGTGTTTCGTAAAATACAAATATTTATTCAGGACTTTTACAGCTTTTACAGATTAAGCCAAATCTCAAATCGCTAACTTCTCTTGGAATGCTCTTTGGACCTAGCCAACAAATGGAAGTAATTTGCGCCAATCAAACAACTGGCACAAAAGCAGATTGCAAAGGGGAGGCAATCATCTCGTTCATTTTCTCTTCTAATACGTCTAATAATCATAAAGGGGGTTATGACCTTTGCTAGACAATAGAGTGGAGTGAAATACATTTCATTTGTTCCACTTTACAACGGAAAATTGTTGAACGTTATGAAGTGCTGCAAGAGGCACCAACGAACGAAGTGTGGTGGAAGACTATGACTATGAGGGGCAAGCAAAAAAAAACTAAATCAAGGAGAAATTCAAGACGATCAATATGAACAACACAACGCAATGCAACACATTTCGTTCGAGCACAAAGCGAACGCATTCACACGTACTCGTAACATGTGCATGCATACGGACACACACACAAACATTCGTATATGCGTACAGTGGCTCGAAGCAAATGCAGGAGCTCGAATCAATGTTATGCAGCGTTCGAGTATACACCCAAAATGCAGGTAGTGCGACAGGTGAAATTCGTTCAAAATAGACTTTGGGAACATATCCGAACGCAGAGATATATGTACATATTTTGTGGATAAAACTAGTTTACAGCCCTTTTGTCGAAGGGCTGCGTTTAATATTTTCTTATGTATTTTGGTGTCATTTTATGTCTTTTTTATTAAAAATCCAATTTTCTTCTAAATCACCTTTGCTAATTGGACTATAATTTAAGAGTATATGTACATATGTCTAATTACTCCCATTTGTATGTTAAATTAAGGGAAATTACAGAATCCATAAAAGCAAGAAAAAAAAAACAGAAAAAAGTATTTAATTTATCACTATATAGCATTCTAACGAAGAATACAATGGCTATTTGAAAAAGTTTTGGATAAGTGTAGAAGTACTTCTTATCAAATCTGGAGTTGCACACATCTAAATCTGAACCCAAATACAATAGCGTCTATCATTGGCCGCTAAAAGTCTGACCGACATGTAATAAAATTACAGTTCGCAATTATTGTTCGATCTAAATCGATTGAGAAACTGATTCCGTCGATCGGCTTAATAAACAATGGGCACATTTTTCTTTCTTCTTGGTGTTACAGACAAAGATATAATACTCCGTTTGAACAAAAAGAGTCATATAATTGTTGTCTTCGATAGAATTGCCAGCAAACAATGATTTTTTAATCAATTTGTATTTCTCCATGTGTATTGTAGCAAAATTGAGACGTTGTGAATTTCGAATTAGATACGATCTCCTGCCGTAATTAGACCCCCGATAATTGCAGTACTCATTATAAACGAGATAAGATAAAAAAACAAGTCTTGTGATCACTTGCCATAAGTTGCAATGTTTCGGACAGAACTCTCCTGAAAAGCGTTGACATTTCCCCACAACTTTTAACTTCGCATTTTAGTTAATCAAATAAGACGCGATTAATGATAACAACACATTTTCATCGGCCTACTGTGACCCACTGTATGTCTAATGAAAATGTATGGACTAGCTCTCATGCGATCTAGTGAGTGGCCGCCGTGTAGTATTTGCAGATTTAATTAAACATTTCAATTGTTTTGCGATTGTGTAAATCAATAAAAGCCAAAGACACACACACACACAAACAGACTGAACCGACCAACCGATCTTGTGCGATCTCAATTGTTGTGTTGTGAATAGAAAAGCAAGCAGCGGCAGAGAAGCAACAGCAGCAGTAGCAGCAACAACTACTGACGTTGTTTGGAGTATAACAGTGAAAAACAAAAACAAAGCACCGACCGATCAGTGATCATTGGATCCACTGGCTCCCAACTACCACTACTACTACTACTGCCATGGGTGAAGCGAATGAAGAAGAAGAAACAGTAACAACAACAATAGCAATAGCAACGGTAAAGTCTTCAGTCCGAACTGATGTAATGAATGAGACAAACGAACTGAGAACTGCCGTTGTTTCAGTTGTTGGGCGATGTTAGAGAATTTCCAAAATACAAGTCATATTGTTGTTGTTGAGAATCGTATTTTCTTCTTCTTGTGTTGGTGCTACAGCCGAACCGACTCTACATACATACATACTATACGCGTGCTGATGATTAAATGTTTAAAAATAATTTATTTATGTATATTCAGGTTGTTGTTGTTGTTGCCGTTGTTGCTGCTTTTGATTTTGTTTTGTGCTATTCTACGTTTGAATTGACTTATTTGGGAGGTTATGTCAGCGCGAATAGTTTTGGAATGTAGTGCGAAAAAAACAGCTCAAAGTTTACTTTTCACTTACAACTACATACATTTATACATACGTACATGGATGGATGTCTGACATTAACAATTCACCCCCCATCCCCCCCCCCCCCCCTTCAAATATTTGTTGTATCAGAATATGCACATGCATGCAGGTATGTACATACATACAAAGATATGTATGTAGGTTTGAAATTACGTCTTTGCACTAATACGCAGGGCATTAAACTATTATTCTTTCGAATGTATGTATGGATGTGCATATAGCAACTCGTATGTGTGGATGTACCTTCCTCCCATACAGACAGACATACATATGCGATCATGGCGATATTGATGTCTTGAAAATTGATAACTCACCGTTAAACAACAACAACAATGTTGGCAATCACAATAAAATATTTACACTCGAAACATTTTCATGGTGGAAAAGAGAGGAAGGAAAAACAGCAGCTGAAAATCACTTTCGAAAATGTTGTTGGTGTGCAAACTTTGGGTCATTGTATCTTGATGTGTGTGTGTGAGTGTGTGTATGGCTTGTAAATCGTTGTTATCGCAGAAAGGTACCACCAAGCATATGACCTTTCAAAGATAGTGGAGATACAATGGCTTCCCGATTTAACGAATTCTCGATTTAAATTCCCAAAAAGTTCCACCTCCTCCAAATCAGAGCAAAATGCTTCGGAGCTTCTGCAAAATATTGTTGTTAAACAATCGTCACTATGGAGTTGAATAAGTAATTTCCTTGAGTAATGAAATTTCAAAATTATGAGAAAAGTTTCGTCAGGTGGCTTCGCAGCGACTTTTCAACAACATGCCCGGCCTCTTTAAGTAAATGATACTCACAAACGAATGAGAAGCACAACTCACCGTCCGAATATGCGTTTAAAAAATCGCACCAAGTAATAAAGCACACATGCCACATTACAAGCATCTCATTGAGTTGCAAGAATACAGTGTATATGCTGGTATAGTTACCCAGCAATACCTCTGCCGTGCCAACGCTCATTTGTTTTAGCATGTACCAATTATGACCAGCTGAATTTGGAAATTTGAAATTTTAAAAATTGACTTCAAAATAAAAAACAATTGCTTAGTAACACTAAATACAACAGATTTATTTGACAAAAAGTTCAGTGATTTAGAGTTGTTATTTTTTCGTATCTAAAACTCTCCTGCCTATTCTGACCATGTGTGCTCCGTGTTACAAAAAATAAGTGTTTATTCGGAGGGCTAACACAACGAAGATAAATGCTTCTGGAGTGTCGGTTAGTTTTTTCTGCAATCAAAGCAACGTTTCGAAAATTCTAAATGTGGTCAATTTATCGAACGAAAATTGTTAAGCGGGAAAATCAAATAATATAAATCAGTACTCGATATAACGAATTTCTCGAATTAGCGAACATGACATTCAACTTCACGTTAAATCGGGAATCCACTGTACATAGATACACTATATCAACAAATTCTACGCACAGTATTTGATTTCAACGAACAAACAACATATTCAGTTTGGTTATAAATTGGAGGGCTGTTTATTTGAACAAGAACAAAAACGAGACAATAGATGTGTTTGATCGTTTGTATTGTGAGCATCTATGCATATAACAAATTGTTAAGAAGTTTTATTTGTAAAATACAAACGACAGACAATTTACACTCTGTGAAAACCAGGCCTGTGGAGCCGGAGTCGGAGAAATCGGAACAAATGGTCGACTTCGACTCCGGGTAAATTTTTTTTCGTTATTAGAAATTGAATAAAATTGAAAAAAAGGACAAATAAAGGCTTTAAAATCTTAATATATTAGCCTGAGACATGTTCTGTGATTACAATTAGAATGTTTTATAATTATAAAAAAATTAATGTAAAATTAAAGTTAATGTTAATTAACCATCATGTTAACGCAAGCCGAGGGAACACTGGTGATTTGTCACTAACATCACAATGAATACGTATATGGCCAAATGTGTGTATGTTTGAGTGTGGTTCTCCTCCTTTCCATTACCAAAATAAAAAATTCCTTCGTAATAAGAAATTACTTGAAATAGCTGAAATTCGAATGTATTACATTCAAACTCATAGAAAATTAATCAATCGATCACTAACGTTATTATAATTATTGAAAAAAAAATACACCACCAAATATTGATTGAACATCAGGAGTCGACTCCGGAGTAGGAGTCGGGGTCGAAACATTATAAAATGCTTTAGTCGGAGTTGAACAATTTTACCTCGACTCCACAGCCCTGGTGAAAACCCCGGTCATTATCGAAAATTTTTAAATTCGTTACTATCTGTGTTTTATTCGTAACGCTCCGTTAAAGTTAACGAATGGAACTGAAGGAATGTACCCCCCCCCCCCTAAGCAAACAAAGCGCAATGCGAAAGAGCGCGTTGTAAATTGTTTTTGTAACAAGAACAATTTGTAGAAAAATTAACGCAAGTTTTCGCGTTGCGTTTTGTGTGATAACCTCCTATATATTCACGCTCAAACAACTATTTGTGTAAGTGTTGCCAACCGAAATGTTTTTGATAGATCTTTCGAAAAGGCTTGTTCTCACACGAAGTTTGTACCACGGTGCAATAACATTAACTTTATTTAAATTTTTATGAAAAGAGTTGTGGATGTTACAGGCCACCCGCTATTCTCGAAGAACAACAACATCACACGGAAAATTCCTCATCCATTTGTATTCATATTTATACCAAACATTTTCTCATCTCGAGATAAGTGGTTTGGTCAAAACTCCTCAGATATTATTCTAATTGATTTGTTTCTGATTAAACAAAAACACTTCAAGACCATAACAAAAAACTTCAATTGCTGTTGTTGTTCCATAGATATTTTGCTCTAGAATGGCTGCTATTGAAGTCAATTGCCGTACAAAATTGAAAGTGAAACGGAAACAATTTGCGATGTTAAATTTTTGATTTTTAAAGTATTACATACATATTGCAATGAAGCGACAAAAAGGCTGTCATATAATAATAATTCATGAATTCCTTTCCATTAACATGGTGTTGTGGGTCATACATGGGCTAAGAACTAGGATCAAAACGGGATGAAATTGGTACCAAGTAAACGTCTCTACCTTCGTAGACACGCAAAATGTGAGTATTTCTGTACTTTTAGGGTCAAAATGAAAAAAGAATAAAACTGGTACCAAGCATACGGATGAACATAGAATCATGTACATTCCAATGGGACCCTCTTTGGAATTTGTACTTTTCGGTCACTTGTCTGTAACTGCATCATGGAATTGCAAATGACGCCTGACAACACATCTAATATTTAGGACACATTTTTGAAGATTGCTGCCGCACGTTCACTTTTTGATTACAATTGCAGTATTATATTTATATATAGCAAGACTATATTTTATTATGATAATGAAGCATAATTATAATGATAATTATATGCCTTATAATTTCAAATAGTAAACAAATATAGTAAGTAATGTGCATACAAAATATAACAATTTTCCTAATACAGCAATGTGGATGAGAAATAATATTCCTAATATGGTTCCGCACTTCTATGTAAAGCCGACAGCCAATAATCTGTCGGTAATACTGGGGAAGGCACTCCGTCGTGGAGGTTCGGCCCGGCCGAACTTAACGCTTTTTTACTTGTTGATACTGTGGAAGTCAAATGAAAAAATATGAAAAAAATACATAAATTGTTTTCCTGCAAAAATACTTCAAAGATATTGCTGCACACAACAAACAAAGAAATATTTTTTAATTTGACACAGGCTTAATCCTAGAAAGATTTTTAATAAGGGACTGACGTTGGATTTAGACATTGTGAAGCATTGCCTAATGAAATCTCTGAAAACGTGCAAACATAGCACGCTTTTTAAGGTGTTAATGAAAGACTGGGCGATTAATATCCCAGCAACAAGAGAGCACCCAAAGAAGTGAAAAAGATGTTCATCTTGTGATTCGGAAGTTGGGATGTCTTTTATTTTGAAAGACTTAAAAGTTATTCTAAAGTAGTTGCAAAGGGAACCTTTTTTGCACTACTTTTCATTTCTATTTCAAAAAATCTGCCACTTCCGGGGGTACTAATATTTTGTACCCGGCATTGCACGGGTTCATTTTTCCCTATTCCCCTACTTCGTATGCTTTGGAAAATAAAATGAGTAATTTTTGATACTTTTAAAATATTGTTTGTGTGGGAGGTACCACCCCCTTTGTCCTATCATGACCTAGTATATCCAGGAACCATCCAATGCGCAGAAGTTAGATACAGTAAAATTTTCAAGCGAATCGGTCCAACGGTTTGGCGTTCTATACGGAACATACAGACACACATTGATTTATATATAGATGAATTATTATACAAGTAAGGAAAGGCTAAAGTCGGGCGGGGCCGACTATATGATACACTCCACTTTCCAACCGAATAAGTTCAACTCGGTAAAAAAGTGAAAACGGGAAGAAATTTTGTATGTTTCCTAATCATAGACTAATACGACCTGGTTCGATTTGTCAAATCGATAAGAATATATATATCGGGGCTATATATATTTGTATCGTGGTTTCTGGGGCGGAAAAAGTTAAATCGGGAGCGAAATTTGTATGTGAGCTATATATAAATCTGAACCGATCTAACACATTTTTACCACAGGTATTTCTAGTTGAAATGTAAGATGTTTTGCCAATTTTTAAGAAAATCTCTTGTAATATATGGTATCTAGAGTGAAAAAATTAAAATCGGGAGTGAAATTCGCATGGGAGCTATATGTAAATCTGAACCGATCTGACCCATTTTCACTATGGGTGTTTCTAGGACAAATATAATATATTTCGCCTAATTTGAAGAGGATCTGTTAAAATATGTGGTTTCTAGAGCGAAAAAAGTCAAATCGGGAGCGAAATTTGTATGGGAGCTATATATAAATCTGAACCGATCTGCCCCATTTTTTACCACAGGTGTTTCTAGATGAAATATAAGATGTTTCGCCAAATCTGAAGACAATATGTGGTTTCTAGAGCGGAAAAAGTCATATCGGGAGCGAAATTTGTATGGGAGCTATATATAAATCTGAACCGATCTGCCCCATTTTTACCACAGGTGTTTCTAGTTGAATTACATGATGGTTTGCCAAATCTGAAGACAATCTGATACAATATGTGGTTTCTAGAGCGGAAAAAGTCAAATCGGGAGCGAAATTTGTATGGGAGCTATATATAAATCTGAACCGATCTGCCCCATTTTTACCACAGGTTTTTCTAGTTGAATTATATGATGGTTTGCCAAATCTGAAGACAATCTGATACAATATGTGGTTTCTAGAGCGGAAAAAGTCAAATCGGGAGCGAAATTTGTATGGGAGCTATATATAAATCTGAACCGATCTGACCCATTTTTACCACAGGTGTTTCTAGTTGAATTATATGATGGTTAGCCAAATCTGAAGACAATATGATCAAATATGTGGTTTCTAGAGCGGAAAAAGTCAAATCGGGAGCGACATTTGCATGGGAGCTACATGTAAATCTGAACCGATCTGACCCATTTTTACCACAGGTGTTTCTAGTTGAATTACATGATGGTTTGCCAAATCTGAAGACAATCTGATACAATATGTGGTTTCTAGAGCGGGAAAAGTCAAATCGGGAGCGAAATTTGTATGGGAGCTATATATAAATCTGAACCGATCTGCCCCATTTTTACCACAGGTTTTTCTAGTTGAATTATATGATGGTTTGCCAAATCTGAAGACAATCTGATACAATATGTGGTTTCTAGAGCGGAAAAAGTCAAATCGGGAGCGAAATTTGTATGGGAGCTATATATAAATCTGAACCGATCTGACCCATTTTTACCACAGGTGTTTCTAGTTGAATTATATGATGGTTAGCCAAATCTGAAGCCAATATGATCAAATATGTGGTTTCTAGAGCGGAAAAAGTCAAATCGGGAGCGACATTTGCATGGGAGCTACATATAAATCTGAACCGATCTGACCCATTTTTACCACAGGTGTTTCTAGTTGGAATATAAGATGTTTTGCCAATTTTGAAGAAAATCTGTTGTAATATGTGGTATCCAGAGTGAAAAGTGTCAAATCGGGAGTGAAATTCGTATGGGGGCTATATCTAAATCTGAACCGATTTTCTTCAAATTAAATAGCGTTCGTTCTTATCCTGAAAAACTTCGTTGTGCAAAGTTTCATTTGGTTCTGTCTACAATTGCGACCTGTATCGTGATTACAAGAATAGATGGACGGACAGACAGACAGACAGACGGACGGACATTGCTAAATCGACTCAAAAAGTGATTCTAAGCCGATCGGTATAATTAACAATGGGTCTATCTCTCTTCCTTTTGGGTGTTACAAACAAATGCACAAAGACATAATACTCTCGTGGAGTGTATAATAATGCAAATTAATATTAAACAAGTAAGGAAAGGCTAAAGTCGGGCGGGGCCGACTCTATGATACACTCCACTTTCTATCCGAATACAATTGGGTGAAAAAGTGAAAACTGTAAATGTATGTGTTTGAAAAAAAAAATTTAAATCGGAAAGGACATTTATATGGGGGTATATTGAAACCTGGAACGAAATAGGTGAAATAAAATATGTATAGTTTGGCCAAAAGCGGTTAAACATTTGGGAGCAACATTTGTATTTGGGCTATATCTAAATCTGAACCGATCTTACCCACTTTCTGCATAGGTATTTCTAGTTGGATTATAAGATGTTGTGCCAAATTTAAAGAAAATCGAGTATAATATGGGGTTTCTAGAGCGGAAAATATCAAATCGGGAGCGACATTTGTATGGGGGCTATATCTAAATGGTAACCGATCTTACCCAATTTTTGCATAGGTGTTTCTAGTTGGATTATAAGATGTTTTGCCAAATTTAAAGAAAATCGGGTACAGTATGTCGTTTCTACAGCGAAAAATGTCAAATCGGGACCGACATTTGTATGGGGGCTATATCTAAATCTGAACCGATCTTACCCAATTTTTGCATAGGTTTTTCTAGTTGGATTATAAGATGGTGTGCCAAATTTAAAGAATATCGGGTTCAATATGTAGTTTTTAGAGCGGAAAATGTCAAATCGGGACCGACTTTTGTATGGGGGCTATATTTAAATCTGAACCGATATGCCTCAAATTAAATAGCGTTCGTCCTTAATCGACAAAACTTACTTGTGCCAGTTTTTGGTAAGATCGGACTATAATTGCGACCTGTAATTTGATTACAACAATAGATGGACAGACGGACAGACAGACGGACAGACAGACGGACAGACAGACGGACAGACGGACATTGCTAAATCGATTCAAAAAGTGATTCTAAGTCGATCGGTATAATTAACAATGGGTCTATCTCGCTTCCTTTTGGGTGTTACAAACAAATGCACAAAGACATAATACTCTCGTGGAGTGTATAATTAAATTCGCATTAAATAAATTAACACTACTCAATTTTAGTCATATTATGTAGTATTTATAATTAATAAAAAAAGAAATATTTGAAGTAAATTAATAAAGCAATAAATTAGTATTTTATAAGCAAATTTGTTAAAATCATAAACATCGTTTATTTATACAAATAATAAAGAAAAGTTTTTCCGGGCCACGATTCGAACTCGAGACCTTCTGTGTGCAAAGCGGACACCTTACCTCTGTGACCCCATACTAAAAAGTCGTTCCCATACACTTGTGAAAATGCTATTTGTAAAATGTTACGGGATATTAACATAATATCGATTTTTTGGAAGTTATTTAAAAGAACTTCCTCAAAATTGCAGATTTGGATTTCGAGATGCGATTAAAATGCACTTTCTACGGAGGTACTTCCAATTTTTTCGCTGGGATACCACACCCGCGAAGTGTACATTCAAATTAAAATTTCTGGATATTTTTCGATTCTTTTTTGTCAAAATGAATCATTTTAAGCCCTAGCTAATCGCGGGTAGATATCAACCGATTTTAATTTTGTCCACATTCTTCGTAATTTAACAGTGATTTCATATTACGAGCTTCTACCTTGTAAATGTAATAACAAATAGCGATAATTTTATTAACATTGAAAACTAGATTTTTTATCCATTATAATGCAGTTTCCAATATTAAGTCAATCTGCATCTCCCCTTTGTGTGCTTATATATCCAAGAAATTTTGTTTCCGATGGAAAGGGAAAACTAAGCCAAATCCAAACATTTAGAACGGATTTTAATTTGTGGGTCATTCTAAAAGCCCATTGGATGGTTACATCGATTTTTTAACTAGTTCCATCATTCCTATATCTGTCCGTGGAAACAGACCTAACTCATTGTGACCCTCACTCATAATGTATGCTTCAAGCAAATTATAATCAGATAAACATTTGGAGCAACATTTGTATGGGGGCTATATGTAAATATGAACCGATCTTACCTACTTTCAGCATAGATATTGCTAACCGGATTATACTGTATTGTGTCAAATTTGAGGAAAATGGAGTAAAATATGTGGTTTCTAGATCGAAAAAGTCAAATCGGGAGCGACATTTGTATGGGGGCTATATCTAAATATGAACCGATCTTTCTCGATTTCACCGTATGTGTTTCCAGTTGGATTATAAGGTGTTGTGCCAAATTTGAAGAAAATGGGGTAAAATAATTGGTTTCTAGAGCGGAAAAAGTCAAATCGGGAGCGACATTTGTATGGGGCCTATATCTAACCAATTAACTCAAATTAAATAGCGTTCGTCCTTGGCCAATTTTTGCTAGGATCGGGGAATAATTGCGACCTGTACTTTGATTACAAGCATAGATGGATAGACAGACAGACAAACAGACGGGTATTGCTAAATCGACTCAGAAAGTGATTCTAAGACGGTCTGTATAATAAACGATGGATCTATCTCGTTTCCTTTTTGGGTGTTACAATCAAATGCACAAATACATGATACCCTAGTGGAGGTTATAAATATTACATGGGCTGGACAGTAAAGCTGACAAAAACATAATACCATTTGTACAAGTTTATTGAAATAATTTCCTGAGAAGCGGGAAATATGTCCATTCTGCATCTTAGGATGCGATTAAAAAGCACTTCTATTGGAAGTACTTCTCAGTTTTTTGCTGGGTTTTTATATTGCTTTGATATCGATATTAATATTAATATTTTGCATCAAAATCTCTACTTGTTGATAAGTTTGAAATATTGTGAAAATATTAACTAAATTATAACGTAGCGTAGGAAGGCGAAAACAAAAGTGAAGTCTCAAATTTAAATTAATTGATGTTCTTGTAATTAAAATATTAATTTTATTGGATTTCTTCGAGTACAAGAAAAAGTGTTTCTCTTATTCGAAATGATACATTATGATATATTATTTTTATTTAAACGATATCTGCAGTATAATGATTTTAAGAAACATCCTGCCACTAATGTCGGTATAAATTAGGAGCCCAAAACTATAGAAATCATACTTCATCGAACAGCATAGTAAATGTTATATATTTATTAAAAAGAAAATTCTAGCTTGATAGGGCTAAGATTACTTTTGGGTGATTTTAGCATAATCTACTACTTGGTAGACAAGGTTGTTCTCATAATAAAACAAAAACAGTCTCAGACTGTTCTCGCAGAGAAGCTTTAGTCTGAAGATATGTGAATTTTAAACTGCCTTTATTTCGTAGAAATTTCAAATTGGAATATGTTTCACAATAAATCAACATAAAAAATTCTACCACATTGGTGATTTTGTGTTAATACCAATCTCTTATTTTATATCGTAAAACTACTTTATTTTAATACTTCAACCCATTTTCCGCCACTATTGCTAGCTTTTGTGAATGTCCGGTTTCTAGACCGGAAAAACTCAAATCGGTAGCGACATTTGTACGGGGGTTATATCCAAATCTGAACCGATTGCCTCAAAGCCTCCGTCCTTGTCCCGCAAAACTAACTTCTGTCGGACAATACAAGAATAGGCGGATGGACAGACAGGCTGTTTCTAAAAGTGATTCTAAGTCGATCGTTATAATAAATGCATCTATCTCGCTCCCCTTTGGGTGTTACAAGCAAATGCACAGAGGCATATTGCCCTCGTACATATATTTATTTTTATAGCCTTCATTACATTATTATGGCAACAGATAATTGTCATTAACATTTATTGGAAAAGTGGATATTTGAGTTTTCGGGTTGCGTAATTGTACGAAAAAAGTTCGCTAGAGAAATTCGCTTTCGAGCAAAAATTCAGGTTTTGCACAATATTAACCTTAAAATTAAAAACCAGAAAATTCTAACATATGGAAGGGAATTTAATTATACAATACGATACAACGATGATGTCAGCATTTGTTGTTGTTGTTTTTTTTTAATGTTTTGTTTCGGTTGTGATTTTCTCAACTGAACAATCAGACAATGTGGAAGGGTTGTTCGTAACCCGTCCTTTTATCTGAAACTATCGGCCCTGTGATAGCTTCCACAGTGGTTTCAAGTCACCCCTTTTTACGTTTGATATTTGGCTTCAAAAAGTCTAGTTTTTTCTACTAATCTCTTTATTTTTATGATCTAAGAATAATTCAATTGAAGAACAAAAGTTTTGAAGTAAAACTCAAAATTTAAAAACATGAAAGCAGTGGTTTGAAACCACCGTGAAAGTCATCACAGGGCTGTATATTCTGGACCGTTTTGGAATATGCCCGTCTAAACTAATCATCGACAAAAGCCCGCAACACAGACAATTGTTAAGTCAATTGGTGTCAGAGGGTCTCTCGCGAGCGTGTCAATGCCAATGCCTGGTCTAATGTCTATTACAAGTTCAACACAAATTTATTTCTAAAAGCTTAACTATAAGAAATCAATAGTAATGATCATATTTATACCCTACACACTCAGAAAAAAGTATGCCACGAATTACGTAAATATGTACTAAAACTGAGGAAGATTGAACTAAGAATAGCGCTAAGTCAATATTTTCCCATATCAAGTACAAACTTTTCGTTGAAAATATATACTCAATCAGAGGAAAATTTTCCAAAATTGTTCCTCATTTCAAGTAAATTTTTACTCAAACTAAGCAAATTTGTAGTCAAACCAAATACTGAGGAAAATATGCAGAAAACGTTCATTGAACTAAAATTCTTCTTGTTAAAAGGGATACGTTTATTTAGAATAAGTCCAATTTAACTGAACCTGAGCAAAATGTTACTCAATGATTCAAATAAATTATTTTCAGAGTATACAAAACTCATATCAAAAACAAGTAAGGAAAGGCTAAAGTCGGGCGGGGCCGACTATATGATACACTCCACTCCAAAACGGGAAAATTTCTTGTATGTTTCCTAATCACAGGCTGATATGACCTGGTAGAATTTGTCAAATCGAGAATAATATTTGTATCGGGGCAATATCCAAACATGGAATCAAGTGACTAACTTTCACAATAAGTTGTTCTAGTTGAAGTATAACTGAAAATACGCGGTTTCTGGGGGAATCTGAACCGATGTGACCCATTTTCACCATAGGTGTTTCCAGTTGAAATATAAAGAGTTTTGAGAATTTTGAAGAAAATCTGTTAAAATATGTGGATTCTAGAGCGGAAAAATTCAAATTGGGAACGAAATTTGTATAGGAGCTATATACAAATCTGAACCGATCTAACACATTTGTACAACAGGTGTTTCCAGCTGAAATATAAGGTGTTTTGCCAATTTTGAAGAAAATTTGTTGAAATATGTGGATCCTAGAGCCGAAAAATTCAAATGGTGAGCGAAAATTGTGTGGGAGCTATATATAAATCTGAACCGATCTAACACATTTTTACAACAGGTGTTTCCAGTTGAAATATAAGGAGTTTTGCGAATTTTGAAGAAAATCTGTTAAAATATGTGGATCCTAGAGCGGAAAAATTCAAATTGGGAACGACATTTGTATGGGAGCTATATACAAATCTGAACCGATCTAACATATTTTTACAACAGGTGTTTCCAGTTGAAATATAAGGTTTTTTGCGAATTGAGAAGAAAATCTGTTGAAATATGTGGATTCTAGACCGAAAAAATTCAAATTGGGAACGAAATTTGTATGGTAGCTATATATAAATCTGAACCGATCTAACATATTTTTACAACAGGTGTTTCCAGTTGAAATATAAGAAGTTTTGCGAATTTTGAAGAAAATCTGTTAAAATATGTGGATCCTAGAGCGGAAAAATTCAAATTGGGAACGAAATTTGTATGGGAGCTATATACAAATCTGAACCGATCTAACACATTTGTACAACAGGTGTTTCCAGTTGAAATATAAGAAGTTTTGCGAATTTTGAAGAAAATCTGTTGAAATATGTGGTATCTAGGGTGAAAAGGGTCAAGTCGGAAGTGAAATTCGTATGGCGGCTATATCTAAATCTGAACCGATTTTTTTTTAATTAAATAGCGTTCGTCCTAGTCCAGAAAAACTTCGTTGCGCATAGTTTCGTTTGGTTCTGGCTACAATTGCCACCTGTATCGTGATTACACCAATAGATGGACAGACAGAAAGTGATTCTAAGCCGATCGGTATAATTAACAATGGGTCTATCTCCCTTCCTTTTGGGTGTTACAAACAAATGCACAAAGACATAATACTCTCGTGGAGTGTATAATCACAACATGGAATAGTTCTCAAACGTTTCAACTTCTACTATAATGAATAGAGCTATTTCACCATGATTGCTGCGAAGGAGTATGGATTTTACTTCGATTTATGAACGCTATTTTGCTGAGTGCACTATGTGGAATAGGGTATTAAGGGTTATTTTCAAGGCAAATGTCTGTTACACCTGGAAATAACTGAATTGTCTGCCTGTCCGTCTGACTGCTGTCCATCTAAGGCTCGCAGTTGTTAGGCCTGTTCGATTGGGCTGACTAGCTTAATTTTTGTATGTAATTTATTCGCTTAGCAAGAAAGTGGCTTACTACTCTCTTAGCTGCCGAGTAAGGTGGTGCCAGATTTTTATCTTTGGTTTATTTAAATAAAATCAATGGATAAAAGTGTTGCCACCTTATCAAGTCTCTTAATTGTAAGCTAGTAAGTCCAATCGAACAGGCCTGTTGTCCGATTGCCATGAATTTTTCCAGAATCAAATTTAGATATTGCCCCATACAAATATCCCTCCAATATACCTTATTACACATTTTATAGTGGATCTTGATACAATTTTCATGATAATGGTATATTTGAACTAGGAACACCTACATGGGACCGTGTTTTGATATAGCCCCCATACAAATGTACCTCCGATGTACAGCGCTCAAAAATCTACATTTTACATCGGATCTCGGTCAAATTTTCCAAATAATTTTACATTTAAACTAGGACCACCTAATGTGAAAGTGGACCCTATTGGTCCAGGTCCACACAAATGTACTTCCGATTTATAATATGACTCCAATTCTTAGATCGGATCTTGATCACATTTCGCATATCACATCGTACCTAATTTGAAAGTGGATCAAATAGGTCTTCGGATTCAGATACAAATTTTAATTACATTTTGTACTAGCGAACAAACATTTCTATCGAGCAGAATTTTCTCTTTCATTTGAAAGAACAATCGAATTAGCTCTGGCAGTAGCGCATCATCGCTACAAAATACATACAAACATTAATGCAATCAAATTTTGCATATTTATTTCTTATGACGATGGCAATTTCTCAGAGAACTCAGGACTGCCATTTTTGTTTTTCAAAAACGTAAACATCATTATTTTGATATTTCGTTCAACTCTATTATCAAATCTACTGATCCCAAATGGTAGAGGAGGGGGGGTGGTTCATAGTATCATCATCAGGGTCAGTCGGGCCATTTTCACGAATGAAATCATTTTAAGCCGACTTCACTCCTTTGGGACGGGTGTTCTTGTGTGGAATGGAAATGACATCAACCCAGCCAAAGGTGATGACTGCACTCACACGCGTGTAGCTCTGTATGAGAGGGTTGTGAGGCGTGTTGTGGACCACTGACTAACGCTATTTGCCGAGTGTATGTATGTGTGTACATGAATGGGGATGTGGTACCTACCTGTCGTATTACAATATTCCAAATATCAGACATTCACCCACTGCCGTCGTGTGTGCTAGCCTGCGTGTTGTGTTGGGGGAGTGTTGAAACGGCGACAGAATTGTGGAATTTATTTCGGCGGATTGCGTTGGAGTTGTAACCCGAATAGCAAATACTTGCGGACGGAGCGGTTTTGTGAATTTGACACACAGAACACTCTTGATTTCACTGTAATTTCACCACGAAAGCACTTCGTAAGACGCGGCACCAGTCGGTTTGCAAAGTCACTGCAAATAACGAAAAACGTTAACGTTACTCCACTCTACGGACTGGATGGGTGGACGGTTGGACGGGTGGATAGTGGTGGGGTGGATGGGGAGGTAGCAGGTTAATAATTATTTAGCTGGCGAATTCCCCGTGCGGTATTTACAACAAAATATTAACAGTAGAGATATGCACGTAGATACGGATAGGAGATGTATGGGTGTGTGTGTGTGTGTGTTGAATTTTGTTTACTATCTTTGAATGTTCTTCGCGGAACAGACAGACAGACAGACAGACATACGTTTGTTTGTTTCTTTCGTGCTATTCTTTCTCTTCTTTTGAATTTTTCCTTTTCTTCTATAGACAACAACAACAACTACAACAATACGGTCAACAACAATAACAAACACTGCACAACAACATCACTTATTTTATTTTTTATGTATTTAAATTTTTTTGGTTGACATCAGCCACGGCCACTCACTCACTCATTCCCTCCCCTCTTCGAGCAAAACGGAGAGACACTCACACACACGAACCCGCGCGAGCCAGCCAACAAATCCACAATCAATTGAACTGAGCTGAACGAACGGAACGGAACGTAGCAGAGCAGAGCAGAACAATTCGTAATTTCGCTGTTTGCCAAAGTATCGAATCGTATCGGATCGGATCGGTTGGATCGGATGCGATGGGATCTTTAGAAGTGTGTTTTCTGCTGTTTGGCTTTTGTGAAAAGAAACTCGCTCAACGAGTCTCAGACTAGAACTGATTGTCTAGAAAATATCGGCAAACGAAATTTGCTCAGAAAGCTAAAGCAGACAGCCAACACAGTGGAGTTAAGGGCAATCGATATTCATACATACACGAACACACATGAACATATGTATCTCACTGCCGTCACTGTGGTCGATCGAATCGCACAAGTGCACGAACATCACGAACGTACGGATATACATACATACACGCACACATATCTATCTACACTCGCTCGCTCAGTTTCTCGCACACCTTGGGACTTTTGTGTTGTTGAATGTGTAAGATGTACAGACAGTCAGTCAAGGTATTTGCGCTCCCGAAGTGAGCTTTTTCTCATTATCACTTGCTTCAAATATGTACATATGTACATACATACACACATACATATTTCAAAACACAGGCCGTGGGACCAGTTGGAAATGCAGACGTCGTCAGCATGCTGAATGAAATGCCGCGAGCCAATCGAATCTTTACAGAAAATGCTCCAGCAATTGCTCATTACAAAGCCCCGCTTAGAACAGGTCCTCTATCTGCTCGAGGAAAATCGAAAAACTGTGTATGTTTTATATGCCATTTCAAGGACATTCTCGTGTCAATCTTTATGTTTTCGGTAACTAACACTCCGTACACTCAGAGAAATTGCAAGCATCCAATTCATACTTAGTTTAAAAATTGCACACATATGTTATATTTTCATCAACGCCATGGCAAAACCCGAAAAGAAGAACGCGAAATCTAACCCTGCAAACATTTCGAAGTGTGTCTTGATCTCCATCGCGCAGAAGTGACTATTTTGACTCATCTGAATGATAGCACTGTGCTACAAAAAAGAGAATGAGGAAGAAAACACTGGGACCTGATATTATGTTTCTTGTAGGTATTGTCGAGTAGAACAAGAATCTGTATTTGAAATTTGCCAGACATCCCTAAATCCAAAGTTACGGGCAGAAAACCGGGTTTTCATATCATTGCACACTTATATGCTTGTAACTTATCGATTTTAACTTATATCATAATTACAGAGGGATTTTTAAAAACACAAGCCGAGATAATGATGCGCCTTATCAAAATTATTGATGTCTAAATTTGCCTTTAATAGACTCTCTACTTCGTCGAAGCATCCGCGCGCCTTGATTGCGACCAATTATAATTTTATTACAAATACAATTTATTTATATAACAAAATTAGTAAGAAGTAAAATGTCGCTTTGGTTTTAAAAATTCGTTACTAATTGACTGAGTTATTGCAGTTTTTACTAATACTAAGTTTTTAGAGGTGTAAACTGGTCATTCCAGATCACATCTCTCACAATTTTACGAATTGAGGCCCTAAAATTCATCAAAATGATAAAGGCGATGAAAAAATTACTAGATTTTCTATTTGACTGGGACAATCTCCATTTTGCATCTATATTTTATAGCATGGCATGGTGGCATTTATTACTTGGCTGCACACTTCCACTACGTCAGGTAGCTTCGCAGCGACTTCTCTGGCCTCTCAAGTAAATGATTCTCACAAACGAATGAGAAGCACAAGTCGAATTGCCGAATATCCGTATACAATGCAATACAATCGGCATGCCAGTAGGCTTGTCATTTAAATAATTGCAAAATGTTTTCTTATTAGTGTGTGTTGTTCGCGAAAAAATTGAATTTTAAGAAGTAAGTAAATTTTACATTTTTAAGAATTTAAGGACTGTCTTTTGAAATCCGGTAGTCAAGACGAGTGTGAAAAACGAAACTCTGCAGCGATTGTCAAGAAACTGGAATTTGCTTCCCCAGAAAGTGGTAGCTAAATCAAGAAGTCAAGCATATCTTCTTCAAACATCCCTCCATAGTTAGCTCCAGGCCAGGCTCTGACGATGCTTATCGTCAAATCAGTAGAACAATGTTCAAGATCAAACAGAAATCACCACTAAACTTTGTATCCACCTTATTATGTTATTACTAGCAAATATCTGCTACTTGGTATGCGGTGTAAGGACATTCCTTTCAGTGTAAATCGCTTGTAAACGCTCACAAAATTCGAAAAATCGCTTTATGGTGCGCAACTATATATTCAGAGGTATGTATATTCACGCCAAATTCTCCAGATCCTATGAAACTATTTTCATTACAAAAAAACTTTCTTAAGCTGATATAATTATTCCCTTACAAGCTTATATATCATTAGGGATAGAAAAAAAGATTAACACATTGAAGGAGTTACTTATATCAAGTAAGTAAACTTCAGTCAGCTAAACAGACTTATATATACCCTCACTCTCAGAGAACATATATACGGAAGTTATAAGGGATTGAATTTAATGTAGGGCATTACAATTTGTGTGGAGGTTCGTATCACATGGTCCCAGCTTCCTCATTTATAAAACAATTGTAAAAACAGGATCAAATATCAAGTCAGAGTGAATCCTAGAATCCACCAGTGTAGAAGATATGAAGGATTTAATATTACCTAGGATAGAGACAATTGTGTGGGAGGTACAAGAAGGGGCGTGGCTAAAGCGTAAATATTTTTTAGGTTTAAAGTGATAAGTGACGATGACATTTTCTAATATCAGATGATATATACCTTCCTACTTTGTAGAGTGAGGGTATAAAAATCCCGTCTTCGTGTTTGGCTGGCTGATGTTCATGATCACTCTCGAAAACAGTTAAGGAATTTGTTGAAACTCTGAATATAGTAGTATTTTTCCCAGACTTAGTTTAAATTTGGAGTCGGATGAAACTGATTTACCCTTTATGGTACCCCCACACATATATTCCTAGTAAAATATTCGGAACCAGTTATATTTTGATATTTGATAAAGTTACTTGCTATAAGGTTCGCACAGATCTCCACGATTCTAGTGCAATATTTTGGTAGGTACTGTTTTTATCTCTTTTTGTCTCCAATTTCTAAAAAATCATTTATGTTGGGCGTCTACGTACTCGGAGAAATGTACACACCGAATTTTTAATAGCCTTTTCATATTCTAGCTGAAAACTTTAGTTTGTACCATCTATACCTCAATTTCCCCAATTTGGTTTGTTCGATTTTTATCACTTGATCCGCTTCCATCTTTAAAGTACACACTTTGATACAGTAGGTTTGTATTGCACGTCAGAGTAATTATGTATATACTTTATTGAATACATTGGTGGGTACCATTTTAATAGCTTTTTGTTCCGATTTCTACTTAAAAGTATAAATTTTGAAAAATCCATTAGGGGTCAGAATTTCACACTGATTCTAGCTTTTCTTTTTTTCCTCATTATTCTCTTTATTTTGTGTTTCTACGTACAAATCGAATTTCATTATTGGTGCCATTTTTATCCCTTTTTACCCAATTTCACACCCAAAAAGTACGAATTTTGCAAAAGAGCGGTGGTACAATCTTTATCCAGGGCTTAAACTGGATAAAGATTGTACCACCGCTAAAGTAGAAATTTCAAAAATACAATTATAAACACCGATTTCATTATTATAGCGTCAGTCGTGTTGTTGGTACCTTTGTTATACCCTTTTTAGCGTTTACCCTTTAAAAGTACGAATTTCGAAAAATTCTATGATTTTACTTTTCTAAGCATTTTGAGGAATGAACACGCCGAATTTCATGATTACAGCTCCGTCTGTTTGATTGGTACCATTTTATCCCTTTTTACCTAATTTCACCCATAAAAGTACAAAAACCCACAAAAGAATTTAGCAAAATATTTTCTTAGTCGCATTCATGCTGTAAAAGTAATGCCCGTCCGCATTTCAAAATTCTATGCTCAACCGTTTGGTCTGGACTTTGGTAAAATTTTTATCCCATTTATCCCTTAAATTTCGAAAAATTCCTTCTTATCAGTGATCTGCGCTGTAAAACGAATATACACACCGATTTCATTATTATAGCGTCAGTCGTGTTGTTAGTTATACCCTTTAAAGTTTAAAAAATCTTCATTTTGAGGTATATACACGCCGAATTTCATGATTCCAGCTCCGTCTGTTTGATTGGTACCATTTTTATCCCTTTTTACCCGATTTCGCCTTCAAAAAGTACGAATTTTGCAAAAATATTTTCTTGGTCGCAATCGTGCTATAAAAGTAGTGCCCGTTCCGAATTTCAAGGTTCTAGGTCCAACCGTTTGATGTGGGCTGTGGTACAATTTTTATCCCATTTAATCGCTTAAAAGTACAAATTTCGTAAATTTCATGCAGTAAAAGTAATGCCCGTTCCGAATTTCAAGAATCTAGGCCCATCCGTTTGGACTGGGCTGTGGTACTATTTTTATCCATTTCAACCCCATTTTACCCGTTAAAAGTACGAATTACGAAAAACTCCCACAACAACTTTCATGCTTCAAGCTTCAAATCTGTTTTTTGTACCATTTTTTCCCTTTTTGCTCCATTTAACTCCCTAAGGTACGAATTTGTCAAAAGCCACTTCATGCCGCATGAGGAATACCCATACCAAATTTCAAGATTCTAGGCCCAGCCGTTTGGTCTAGTCGGTCTAGTAGCACCAGTGAAGAACCTGGAGCACCCGACCATGTATTGGATGTATTTGGTTTGATGTAGGTAGTGTATTTATTGAGAAGTTCAGAGGGAGTGAAGTATTTCTTACACCGCACTATGGTCTCACTGACCTTTATTGGCCAAAATGACATTTTTGTGATTCTTTCCGATTGTTGTTTTGTTGTTGTAATCTAAAAGTGAATAGTTTGAAGTATGGCGTATCATCAAAGTGGGTACATTTCCGATGAGTTGTTAGAAGATATACGCGTGGCATTTTTGCTATACTGTAGTAGGTAGTAGGTGTGCTTTAAATCAAAGTGGTATGAATAAAGTTAAATATTAAAAATAAAGTGTAGGGTATGTGTTACAATTATTTAATAGAAAAAATATTTAAAACAACTGTTATGTTAAAAAGATTATTGGTTTATGTTACCAGTGAAATTAATTTATTTTCTTAAAAGTCATGATTTAATGTAAGTCTACAAAATTTCGGTCGGGTTTGGTAGGCCCAAACTAAACAGAACAAGTAAGAAGGCGTTAAGTTCGGCCGGGCCGAATCTTATATACCCTCCACCACGGAGTGCATTCCACAGTATTACAAGCAGATTAAAGGATGTCGACTTTACATAGAAGTACAGTACCATATTACGAAAATTGTGATTTTTTTTTATGAACATTACTATATTTGTTTACTATTTCAAACTTTAATGTATACTTATACGCACTGTTTAAAATCGACAATCAGTCGCCATTAGAAAGAAGCATTTTCAGATACAGAAAAGTGATAAGAAAAGTATAAATTTTAAAGATATCCCCATTCGCCCCATTCTCCGCCCAACTGTACAAATTTCGAAAAAACCCTTTTTCGAGTATTCATAGTTCGGTATACACCGAATTTCATGATTTCAACTTCAGCGGTTTGGTAGGTCCCATTTTTATCCCTCTTTTTAATTATATCCCTTAAAAGTACGAATTTCGAAAAATCATATTTTATCCCTTTTTGTCCCATTTCGCCCGCTAAAACTTTTATTTTTTTGTGGTGCTTCCAAGCTACAAGAGGAATGTCAGAAACAAATTTTAACTGTATGAAAATAAGAAATTTAATTAATAAGCCAAGGCTACCAATATTTGTATACTATATATATATATAATGGATATAATACTTCAATTCATAAAGTAAATATAAGGGAGCAATCATAAATACCCTAAATATTGGGGTATAGAGAGTGTATTTTCAGCTACAGTCGTTTGGTTGGATGTATTTCCATCCTATTTTAATTTCAAAAGTATAAATTTTGAAAATACCTTATCTCTCACGTACGCAGTACAAGACAACTTCATGATTCTACCATTTTTTGTCGTAAAAGCAACAAAATAAAGTACGAATTTGGAAAAAAATATTTTACGTGGCTATCCAGTCAGAGGAATGTATACACCGAATTCCATGAATCTATCAGCGGTCATTTTGTTGGTACCATTTTTATCCCCTTTTTCCAATCTTGCCCCCTCAAGAGTACGACTATCTAAAATCTCTTTATTTTACGTATCTACACAATTAGAGGGATGTACATACTGAATTTCATAATTCTAGCTGTATACGTTTAGTTGGTACTATTTTTATCCCCTGTAGTCATTGTATCCCTTGAAAGTACGAATTTGGAAAAAACGTTTTATTTTTCGTGGAGGAATGTCTACCCCGAATTTCATGATTCTAGCTGCTGTCATTTGGTAGGTACTATTTTTATCCCCCTTTTCCATTTGAACCCCAAAAAGTACGAATTTTGGAAAGTTCTTTTATTTTACGTTTCTTTGTAATCAGAGGAATATATACACCGAATTTCATTATTCTAGGTGCAGCCGTTAGGTTGGTACTATTTTTATCCCTCTATCCCCATTTAACCCCTTAAAAGTACGAAATTAGAAAAAATACTTTTATATTATGTATCTACTCTATTAGAGGAATGTACACGCCAAATTTCGTGTTTCTATCTGTTGTCGTTTGATAGGTACCATTTTTATCCCTTTTTGTCCCATTTCGCCCCCTACAAATAAAAATCACTCTATGGTGCCCTTTTATGCTATAGAGGGAATTCGCATTGCAAATATCAACTAAATACAAGCTAATATGTTCAAAAAACATGCTGAAATACTCTAAATATTAGGGGTATTTTCAGTCCTTGTGAGGGAAAAATTTTTCCCTTTAGGTCGATTTCGCCCACTTTCAATCCCAACCGATCTACAACCATAAGACACATTTAGGAAAAGTTTGAACCTCCTAGCTCATTTCGTTCGGCCGCTATCGTGCTTTCAACAGACAGACGGACATGGCTATATCATCTTAGAATTTTACCACAACCCAGAATATATATACTTTATGGGGTCTCCGATGAATATTTCAAGGTGTTACAAACGGAATGACAAAGTGAATATACCCCCATCCTGGAGGTGGAGGGTATAAAAAGGAAGAGTATGATGTCACGATTTCGTGTTCTTGTTTCTGTTTTGCGGTTTTTTTCGATTCTTGAGAAAACATTAATTGTTCGGATAAACTATTTTTTTAAAACTTCCTACATTTTTCAAATTTGCCTGCAGGAGCACACAAAAGAAAGAATATTTTATTGAATTTTTTGCAACAAAAGTCTGATAGGAGAAAAGAAGAGAAGATTCCGATTCTTTCTAATTTGAAAAAAGCCTGCTCCATCTTCCACAAACGCACTGTCGCCCCAAATAGTCATTGTAATTATCTCAGAAGTAAACAAAGTGAAAGAACAAATACCTCAACTTACCTGTAGATCGGAAGCAACTTCAGGTTACAGCAAATATGATCTTTTATATGATTGACGGTAAAGTGTGCAATTCTGTATCATCCTTTGCACCATCACATCACATGTCTGAGAAATACCTCAAAAAGTATAAATGAATAATTTTTTTCCTTGGACTATCACCTCTCCATGCATGGATAAGGTTTTTAGAATGTATTTTAAATATATAGTGGATCAGAAACTAAAAAAATACATTCAACAAAAATTAAGAGGAGCTTGACTTGCTTATATATATGCCAAAACAGCAGATAGGAAACACAAACGAGGCTAATACCGCGAGGAAATTCTTTAGAAATGCCGAAATAAGTGGCGTTAATTTGATCAAGCATTTTCATGTGATGTTGGAGTGCCTAAATTGATTCAGAAAAGTTGGGCGAAAATGCAAGGGAAACTTTGGAATTGTATTTGAAGGAATATTTCTGGTACTCAATGCCCGTAAGTGTGCATAAATGCTATTATAGTCTCTTGCATTCTTCCTATCGGACAATTTTCCGAAGACGCTCAGGAGGCAGAAAAAATCGCGAACTTTTTGTTAGAAAAACATCCC
Organism: Polietes domitor; assembly: GCA_947397865.1. NCBI lineage: Eukaryota > Metazoa > Arthropoda > Insecta > Diptera > Muscidae > Polietes > Polietes domitor. The sequence continues at coordinate 120,422,690 of OX377619.1, read as the reverse complement.
AAATTGACACAAATATTTAATTCATCGGATCCGTACATCGTTAGTCTTCGTAAAGCACACAAAATCAAGTATAGTGAAGTTACGACAGAAGTTGTTTGAAACATTTTCAGAGCCATACAATAATAAAAACAAATTCGGATGTTTTAAAGCAATGCAATCGAACAACAATTGAAACAATTCCCGCTGCAACTATCCAGGCAGTAATGAATAATTTTTTCCGAGCGTGTAGGACATATAAATTCTAATATTTTTAAAAACCATTAAAAAGATTTAATAAAAATTTATTAATTTTCAAATAGATAAAAACAAAAAAATATTAAAACGTTATTTGAGTTACATCAGCCATCCTGTGCATGTTCGATTCCATGTGCGACTAGCACACGGACGGCTATGGTTCGATTCCCAGTCAAGCCGAATTACAAAAAAAGAAGAATTTATCAAAAATTACCAGTCTTAAGAATGCGAATTAGAATAAACTGAAATACAAAAAAATGAGAGAGTAAAAAATGCTAAAGACAACAAGTGAGGAAAGACTAAATTCGGGCGGGCCGACTAAATGATACCCCAGGTGTTTTAGTATCGATAGGACGATTTTATGTAGTGTAATTATTAGAGTGGCTTCTTTTGTGAGGAACGAAAAATGTTGTTGATGTTCCCGACTAAAATGAAAGATTGTTTGTTTTTATGGCCTCGTTGGAGAGGTATTGATAACCAATTGCAATTTTTAGAACTTCTTAGCCCATTAAGGGCCGACAATTTTTTTCTTACTATTGGTTCTCAGTGTGTTAAATGTGATGTAAAAACTGAAATGGGGGGTTATTTGCATCGTAAACACATTCTAGTCTTATATAAAGCAAATTTTTGGAAAGAAATTCAACCATTTCAAATATTCTCCTTAAAAATTAAAACATGAATAATCTACATAAACTTTTTAAAGGGGAAAAATTGAAATGGTTGTTAATGTTAAATTAACATAGATAGACGCATGAAATTTAAAGTAGTAGCAGATGTTCTTCTCCTTCATTTGATACCCATATCGCCATTATACGATACTATAATAAAAGTATGAAACTAAATTATTGAAGCATTTACATCCTTTGGAAATTAAAAGTCCTGTAAAAAAGACAAACGACCACGAAATAACAAGTAAGTAAATTTCTGTCGGCTAAGCCGACTTATATATACCCTCACTCTCAAGAACATATATTCGTAAGTTAACATTTTATGTAGGGCAGGCTAATTTGAGTGGAAGGTGCTAGAAGGTTCGTGTCACATCATCCCAGCTTCCACATTTATAAAACAACTAGCTGAACCCCCGCCCGCTTCGCCAGGCAAAAGAACAAACGGAAATTAAAATCAGGTTTTATATTGTTTTTCTTGTGATCGGTAATATATGTACCACTTATAATCAAGGTACTTCCCTGAGATACTAAAAGAATGGTTATGTTCCATGGAGAATTTTGAAGAACAGAACTTTAGTTTGCGGCGAATAAAGGAAGAATTGTCAAAAATAAAATTGATTTTAGGTTGAATGTGATTCTCCTCCTTTCCATTACCAAAACAAAAAAATTTCTACGTAAGAAGAACTTACTGGAATACGGAATACCTGGAATTCGAATGTACAACATTCAAACACACATAAAAAGTCAATCAAATTGTTCACTAATCAAACAACACACAAACTAAAAAATTGATCTAATTTCCATTTTTTGACTTAAGTCGGCTTTTGACGAATGAATATTACCTTTTTTTAACCTTTCTTTACTATTGTGCTACTAAAAGAAAACGTGTAATTTTACAAAATTCTAATAAAAAATTCCCCATCTTTCAAATCCCGCCCATTTGTATATTGTATTGTATAAAGGGTGATTTTTTAAAAGCTATAGGAAAGATTTTCAAAAAAAAACACAAAAAATTCAGAAAAATGTATGAAATCTTTATTTGAATCGATTGTACGGTCCATATAATTTAATGTTTGAAGATTATTTCATGCAAATGTTGACCTTGACTGCGCCTCAAATGGTCCATCCGCTTAGTCCAATTTTGGCATTTCCACGTTTTTGAGTAACAGAGGCCCATTTGCTGCGAACGGCGACGAATCTATAATTGATGGTCATCATTAACACTGGCCGATACAGCTGCGATATTTCCTTCAGTTCGCACTCTACGTAAGCGTGTTGGTGGTTTAATGTCCAACAATGTAAATTTGGTGCGAAATTTAGTCACAATAGCCCGAATAGCCGATTCAGTTGGTCGATTAAACTGACCACTGAATCGCGCGAGGAACTCTCTTAACAGAGCACGCATTTTGATAATAAAATTCAATAATTTGCAAGCGTTGTTCGTTTGTAAGACGATTCATGGTTAAATTATAGACCAAACTGAAGATGTTTGACAGTGAAACAAAACACGCAACGTGCGTCAGCTGTTTAAACCAGTGTTGCCAAAAAGATAATAGCTAAAAAATCACCCTTTGTTATTTCTATATTATATTTGTATTAACTCACACAACAATATAGGAATCTTGGCGTCGAATATAATCTAAAACGGTTTTTAATTTCGAATGGGAAGGGTCACGGCCACTTTCCGCCCATCTTTGCACAACTATTTACACTGGATCTACTAACACAAACTTTCAGCACTCTAGGTGTTATAGAACTGACAATATATACGAACGTATGTGAGTTAGCACGTCCATTTTTCCAATACCGCCCATTTTTGGTACAACTAAGCAGGTTTATGCTAGATGCACTCACACAAAAGTTCAGTATTGTATCTGTCATAGAACTGGATATATTAGAAAATGTTTTATAACTTCGTTTGGGAGGTGCCACGCCCACTTTTCCAATACCGCCCATTTTTGGTACAACTACGCACATTGATGCTAGATGGACTTACACAAAATTTCAGCACTCTAGGTGCCATAGAACTGACATTAGTCAATAATAGGTTTTAACTTCGTATGGGAGGTGCCACGCCCACTTTTCCAATACCACCCATTTTTGGCACAACTACCCACATTGACGCTAAATGCACCTACACAAAATTTCAGCACTCTAGGTATCATAGAACTGACAATATTCAAAATTGGGTTTAAACTTCGTATGGGAGGTGCCATGCCCACTTTTCCAATACCGCCCATTTTTGGCACAACTGTGCAGACTAACAATTAGTGAACTTTCACAAAAATTCAAGGCTCTAGCTCCAACAGTATTCCAAATATGCTAATTTATAAAAAACGACTAAAACCCCAATTTGTGTGGGAGGTGCCACGCCCACTGAAAATATCAAAAAATTATATAGCCTATTTTCACCACCGGTTCACCATGAACATACTGTGAAAATTTCAAGAAGATCGGTCCAGTAGTTTAGGCTGCTATAAAGAACAAACAAACAAACAAACACAGATTTTTTTTTTATATTTTTATATATATAGAAGATTGTAAAAATTGATCAAATATCAATTCATAGTGGATTCCATGCACCAGTATAGAAGTTATGATGGATTTAAAATTACCTAGGATAGAGACAATTGAGTGGGAGGTACAAGAAGGGGCGTGACTAAAGCGTAAATATTTTTTAGGTTTAAAGTGATTCTAAAAACATTTTTAAATATTAAATTGCAACTGACTTTGACTACCCGTATGGATGTTATATCGGTTTTATTTTAACCTAGGCTTATGCCACTTTGTGTGGGAGGAACCAGAAGGGGTGTGGCAATTTCACCCATACTCCATGCGAATGTAACTAATAAAAACGCATTGTTAAATATCAAATTTCACCGTATTCCGATCATCTGTATAAATGTTATAAATGGCAAAACCTGTGATATTTAGTACACTTAAAGTGATTATAAAAACATTAGCAAATATCAAAATATAGCTGATTCCGATTATCCGTGTGGAATTTATATGGGTTTTAATTTAACATTGGAATTTTGGCTATTTGTGTGGGAGGTGCGTGGAGATGGGCGTGGCGATTTCGCCATCTTCGAACTTAAACTAAGTTTGGGAAAAATATTACGATGTGCAAAGATTGAATCGATTCCTTTCGAGCGTTATCGTGTACACCAGCCAGCCAGACGGACGGACGGACATGGCTCAAACATCTTAAAAAGTCGTGAAACGAATTTGGTCCAAACATACTTAGGGTCTTAAGTCACTCCTTCAATGCGTTAAACTTTTTCTCTGTCCCAAATGACATATACCCTCCTACTCTGTAGAGTGAGGTATAAAAACCTGAGTATGAGTTTTCCTATTAATGACCTATAGTTTCACTTCTATATAATCTCGGTCTTGGTGTACAAGATAACTCTCGAAAGGAGTTAAGGAATCAATTCAAACTTTGTATTATTTTTCCCAATCTTAGTTTAAGTTCGAAGATGGGCGACATTGCCACGCCCCTTCTGGTATCTCACACACAAATGGTCCATATTCCTATGTTAAATAAAAACCACTGAAACCTCCACACGGATATTCGGAATTGTATTTGATAATGTTTTTATAATCTCTTCAAGTGTACTAAATATTGAAGGGTCTTACCACGCCTCTTCCAGTACCTCCCACACAAATCACCCTAAACTACATAAAATTAAATTGTATCTGTCCTATGTACAATTAAATGCTTTATAACTCCTTTACTGGTGCCTGACATCCATTATGACTTCACATTTGATCATGTTTTTACAAATATTAACAAATGTGGAAGCGGAGTCCAATTGGCACAAACTTCTAGTACCTCCCACAAACATACTCAGCCACTAAGCTAAATTTAAGTCCTCCCATACACATGTTCTCTGAGAGTGAGGGTATGTATAAGTCGGTTTAGCCGACTGACGTTTTCTTAATTTTTTATGTTGCATTTTTGCCCAATTTTTTTTCTAAATTAATAGACTCTTGAAAACACTTTAAAGAAAAAATGTTATTCTTGTTTTAGCTTAACCCATTGGTAGAATTATTGGGCATTTATATTGATTTTTTGTGGGTTTTCAAGGTGACAGCTTAAAACTCATATTTCTTGGTAATATTTTGTAAAAGGTGTAATGAAAAATAAGTAGGAGGAATCAATACCTTCATTCGAAATGTATTGACAGCAGCTATTTATTTTTTATAAAGTATTACCACCAAATACGAAAAAGTTTTCCGTAGTCACTGTGAAAATCAAAAAAAAAAAAATACTATAAACGTACAATAATTCGACCAATAAGTTACTCTAAGACAAGAATCAACATTTTTATTTAAAGTGTTTTCAAGGGTCTATTATTTCAGAAAAATTTTGGGGGAAAAATTACACTGGAAAAACATTTCAGGAGCGTTTAGCTCACAGATGGCTTGATCTAGGAACGAAATATTTTGTAAATCATCATTAAACAATCCAAACTTTATTTTCGTTGGGTGACTGGAACTTGTTTTTCCATTTGTATGGACGGCGACCCAGCCTAATGCTCATGTGGTGAAATTTTACAGTAGGTATTCCGAGTTTAAATATAACATGGTCTCGAAAATTTGATAAAAATTCGATGACATGTGAGGATTTTACAGCGGTAATAAGATAAATTGGAAGGACATTTGTGAGGGACTATAACAACACCTGTCGGTTGCAGAAGAACATGCACTAGGTAGGTATTCATTTTTGAAATGTAACATGATCTGCAAAATATGATCAAAATTCGATATAAGTTGGTTGGTTTTAGAACTATAATAGAGTAAATTGGGTGGCCGTTTGTATGGGTCTAAACCAAAAAAATGGACTTTCATAGAAGGTGTTTCTAATTGGAAAATAATATGATGTGGGAAATTTGATCAGGACTAGGGTTTGCATTTTCCCGTACTTTATATTTCCCGGGAAACGGGAATTATTTTTCAATATCCCGGGATCCCGGGACAGCACGGGAAATCGTCAACATATTGTTTACCATGAGTTAAACTTATTTTTTCCAATGAAAAATTCACATTTTATTCAAGTAAAATCAATACTTATTTCACAATAAACCTGTTACAGAATTCATATAATAAAGTGCAATGTGAGATCAATTGAAACGTATTTTCAAGATTCAAAATTATTAAATGTATGTACATATGCAAGCAATGCATTTATGGCATCATCAGATATTTCATATTCTATTGGAAAATGTGGACGCGAAGGAGAACGTCAACAGATTTATGCTTAAAAGTCAGTAGATCATTAAATAAAATGTTTAAGTTGCCTGTTTTAAGTCCTGTCGCGTCTAAAACTTTAAATTCTTTTTTTAGGCAGCTATCTTAACTTTTCTAATTACTTGCGTTTTCTATAGTAATCCAGCAAAAAAATTGGTAGTACTTACGTAGGAAGCACATTTTATTCGCATCTTAAAATCCAAATGTGAATTTTTGCCGTTTTTGAGGAAGTTCTTTTATTATATGTTAATTTTCCGTAACATTTTATGTATAGCATTTTCACAAACGGAATGGGAACGACTTTTTAGTATGGGGTCACAAAGGTAAGTTGTCCGCTTTTCACCCAGAAGGTCACGGGTTCGAATCGTGGCTCGGGGAAAAACTTTATTTTTATATTTTTTATTACTTTTATAAATTTTGTATAATTTTAACAATTTAAAATGTTTTGCTTAATTAATACAAATTTTTAGGTTTTTTAATGTACTTAAAAATTTCATATTTTTATTAATTATTAATACTACATAAGATCAGTAAAATTAAGTAGTGTCAATTTATTTAAAACTAAATTTAATTAGTATTTATTATCTATTAGTTCATATTAAATAAATTTTTGTTAAGTTTCCTCTTGTCAGTTCTACCGAACTAAATGATTTGTTTTAGTTATTCGCCACTCACAACAGAGGATAGCTGAGATGGTTAGAGTGCCGTAGTAGCGACCAGAAGGTCCGCTGTTTTTACCCCTGTAGCGGCGGATTTTTTAAAACAGAAATGGAAACAAGTGAAAAAGTGGTTCCTTTTTCAACACTTTAAAATAACTTTTAAGTCTTTCAAAATAAAGGACACCCCTCCTATGACAACTCCATGTTAAATTCATTGGTGAAGATTCCAATTTTCACTACTTCCGAATCACATGAACACCTTTTTCACTTCTTTGGGTGCACTCTTTTTGCTGGGATTAGTTTACAATGCCTGTCGTATTAACAGGAAAAATCCGAAAAAGTGGATTTGGGTGTATGTCCGAACGCAGCTTAAAAAAAATATGCTGTCATCTAACTGCAATGTCGAATATTAATTAAAAGCGATATGAGCTAAATTATTGTACAATGTTTTTAAGTTTATTGTGGAAATGATGGAAAAATATGCCAAGAAATATGTAAAAGTTTCTACAGAATTCCCGTACGAATTTCCCGGGATACGGGAAATGAAAAATATGCGAATCCCGGGATGCAAACTCTAATCAGGACCCGATGTAAAATGTGCATTTAAACCAGTAATAGTGTGAATCGGAGGTACATTTGTATGGGTACTATATAAAAACATGGACCCATGGAGTCCACTTTCACGATAGCTGTTTCTAGTTAAAATATATCATGTTATTTATGAAATTTGATCAAGATCCAATGTAAAATGTGCACTGCAGAGCAGCAAAAGAGTAAATTGGAGGAATATTTGTATGGGGAATGTCTACTCTGGGCACCCTAAATTAAGTATAGCTTTAAATTTGAATTGTACATGAAATACAACTTTGTATAGTATTGAAGAAAATTGAAAATGGCAAACTGTCAAAACGAATAAGGTCAATTATAGAATAAAACCAGAAGGTAAATTAAATATAAAAACTAATTTATTTTTTTTTTTTTATTTTTCAAATTTGGGTAAACTATTTTATTTTACTACTCGTAAATTCAGAGGCTATATCTCAATCTGAACCGATTTCCTCCAAATTCAATAGCAATCGTCCTTGGCCAAAAAATTACTTCTGGCAAATTTCATGGCAATCGGACAGCAATTGCGACCTGTATCGTGCGAACAAGCTTTAGATGGACGGCAGACGGACGGACGGACAGACAGACATCGTTAAATCGGCTCAGCTGGCGACCGGTATACTTATAGGGGGTTTAGCTCGATTATTTATTGGCGTTACAAACATTTGGTACAAAACTGACTTATAATACCCTATTCCTGGGGTATATATATTTATTTTCATGTTTGTTTTTCACTCACCTTTTCGACTTATAGATACTTCATTTGAAGTATCGCGACACTTCTTCGATGGGAAAAGAATTATTGCGGGATCGTGTTCAGCTTTTTGGCATAACGCTTTAGTGACTCCCTCGATAGTAAAATGTTTGGAGGGTAGAAAGGGGTCACTCTTATATACCCTCTGTTTCAATTTTGTGTGAGGTTGGGGCAGAAAAAAATTGACAAACTTCGATCGGTAGAAAACTGCCGTACCGAAGCGTGTTGAAGTTTGTGGGATCGAATATGGGAAACAATAATACTCAGGAACCAACCCCGGGGTGGTAAAACATATGATCAACCCCCATTACTTTTGTATCCCTATCAATTTTCTACCGATCAACCTCATAATTTTTGTCAATTTTGTGGCTTCAAAATAAAAGTTATCGATGTTCCCAAAATATTTCGCTTTTATCATTTTCCGTTTGTGAGCTGTAAGCGTTCAAAATAACATCTATAGATAAGGTTTTTCTCGAAAAGTATTCACGGTGAGAATGGTATTGAGCAACCAAACCCGCAAGAAATTAAAGTCTGGACCGAGCCTTATCAAACCATATCAAAACTTTGCAATATTACCCAGTATAAAGGGCAGTGCAATTTTTGATGCATTTTTATACACTCCACGAGAGTATTATGTCGTTGTACATTTGTTTGCAACATCCAAAAGGAAGCGAGATAGACCCATTGTTAAGTGCACCGATCGACTTAGAATCATTTTTTGAATCGATTTAGCAATGTCCGTCTGTCTGTTCGTCCGTGTCCATCTATTCTTGTAATCAAAGTACTGGTCGCAATTGTAGCCAGAACCAAACGAAACTTTGCACAATGAAGAACATCTTATATTTCCACTAGAAACACCTGTGGTGAAAATGGGTCAGATCGGTACAGATTTATATATAGCTCCCACACAAATTTTACTCCCGATTTGACTTTTTCCACTCTATAAACCACATGTTTCAACAAATCTTCCTCAAATCCTGCAAAATATCTTTTATTTCAACTAGAAACACCTATGGTGAAAATGGGTCAGATCGGTTCAGATTTACATATAGAGCCCCATACAAATTTCGCTCATGCTTGGGTAATATATCGAGGGCTTATATTCAAAAGTGGCTATGAACCATTATCTCGAAAATGAGTTCTTGATGCCAAAGTATTCTTTGATTTGGCTGTCATCTGTTATATAAATTTGGAGAAGAAATTCTTTTCGAAAGCTGTTTTTTCAAATGTTTCTAATTTGGCTATACACTCACACGTTAGTTTGTGACTGCAAAAGTGGCTATGAAAATAAAAATAAAATAGTTTAAAAATGGGGCAGCATAAAACCGGAAGTTGTAATTCTGTACAACGAATGTGTATAAAACATTATTCTAGATTTAGGGTATATCGTACTATCAAATTCCATCAATTCGTCCTTAATAGCATTTGCTTCCAAAGTTATTATGATAAAATGGGATAAATGTTGACTTTAAAGTCAAAAATTGTGAAAAGTAACTTTAGTAAAACCCGCGTAACTTTTTATACCCTCCACTAGGGTGTTTTGGTGCATTTACCGTCGTTTATTATACAGATCGGCTTAGGATCACTTTCTGAGTCGATTTCCGATGTCTCTCCATCTATTGTTGTAATCACAGTACAGGTTGCAATTATTGTCCGATCTTAACAAAAATTGGCAGAATTTGATCACGGAAGAACTCTATTTAATTTGAATTAAATCGGTTCAGATTTAGATATAGCCCCCACAACTATAATCCAACTATGGTGAAAGTGGGTAATATCGGTTCAGATTTAGATATAGCCCTCGTATAAATGACGCTCCCTATATGACTTCATTCGATCCTTTACGATTTAACATTTTTTGCCAAACACATAAATTTACAGAATACTTTTAAATAATTTGACAGTTCGCGGTAAAATATAACCTTGAAACATGCATTATGAGAGTGGGTCACAATCGCGATTTCACTTTTTTACCGAATTGAATTGCTATGGAGTTGAAAGTGGGGGTATCATATGGTCGGCCCCGTCCTACTTTAGCCGTTCCTTACTTGTTATTATATAGAGAATACCAAAATATTTATTTGGCATATGATTGCTGACTTCATGGGGAATGTTTGTGTCACAAATGTTTCAGAATCCTGTATAGAGAAAGTTAAAATATAAAACATTGCAGCGATCGAAAATGAGCAAGGAGCCGCTGTTACTGTCCTTACTTATTTTGATTTGAACCTACATTTTATAGAATGCAAATTTATTCAAAAATGAGATGACTACATTTATTACATGGCTGCGCACTACCTCTATGATGGTTTCCGGTCCATGACGACCTTCTGCAGGTCGTTTCCTAGAAGCCAGATCGATTTAGATTTGATATACAGCCCTCATAAATACATGTAGGAATGAAGCGTTTTCACTGGAGGAGGCTCTGTTGAACGATTTACTTCATATAATCTACCGGTTGATTATATTTTGTTTTCGTATCCAACTTTAGCTCCATTTACTAGCTGTAATGGTACATAATGTACAAGACATTGGTATTTACATACATATAAACATAGACAACAAGATCGTTAGATAATCGTTCTCAAAGACTATAGAATTTATTAGAACTGTTCGATTGGGCTTACAAGCTTAATATTTGTATGGAATTTACTCGCTTAACAAGAAAGTAAAGGTGCCAGACTTTTATCTGATTTATTTAAATAAAAATTTATTTAAATAATACAAATGTCAAGTCTCTTCTAAGTCCAATCGAACAGGCCTATTATTTGGGGGTTAAATTCGCAGTCGTGTGTATGCGAGTGCACAACAATTTGCTAACGTCATCTACAGGGAGCTTTCATATTACTAAGTTGTCATACAGACTTACGTTGTCTATAAGAAATTCTATCTTTGTCTTACTGTCTTTATCTATTTTGATACGCATGATAACAACATTCAAGTGTTATTGGAAAGCTTACGGATATGAATAGCATTTGGTACAGATACATTCACTGTTATAGATACGCAGCTGCTATTATGAGATCGCTTTTATGAACACATGCGCCTGTAAGCTCTGCAAAAAGGGCGTATCACTTTTTGGGCTTCATTACATTGGAAATTCACAAAAACGTAACTTTTTGAGAAAAAAAAAACACATTCATAGTAAAATCTAAAAAAATGAGAAAATTTGAGATTATATAGAAAAAAATAATGACTTACAAGTTTTTATTTTTTGTCCCAAAATATGGATTTTTTACTTAAATGTCGGCGTTTCTTTATTTATTTATGAGGCTAACACATATACTAAACTTTTTCTAATCGATGTTTTGCGATTTGAAATTTTTTGAAAATAAAATCTTGTTGTATTTAAAAATTGCAGAGGGCCAAACTTTTCATTATTTTATTTAGCAATCCAACTGTATAAAAAATTCGAAAATCGAGTTAAAATATGATTTTTTTTTAGCCAACATACAAGACACTAGTTGAGGTACACACACATGTAAGGACTTTTTTGTGGTTATTCACGATCACTATAACTGTTGCAATCTGTACATAATAGTGTTTTTGATAATCATTTCAAAATGTGATACGACCGAGGTGACCAACTTTGGAGGCTCGCCCAGTGGCCCTCACAGGCACTACAAATCCGCAATTTTGCAAATTATCTGGAAAACACCTCTACTCTAAGCTTTCCGTTCAAAATTTCCCGATTTTCCCAAGCAAATCGTAAAATTGATTCGGCATAAAGGCCGAAGACGATTTTTTATATATTTTATTCTAACAGATTATCAGTTTTAATTGAAAATTAAATCTTAAAATACTGTGATAAATATATTTAGTAATAGCTGACCCGACAAAAATTTTCCTGTCCATATTTCAGTTAGTTTTTTTTTGTGATCGTCATGTGAATTTTTGAAAAGATATTTAAAATCTTTAAACAAACCTGGAATGAGAAAAATTTTGTTCTCAGTGATTATTGTATCGATTAACGTTTGGCGCCATAGATATTTAATTTAATGGTACGGTTATGGATATCTAATTCAGATTACGTCAAATGTTTAGGAACACCTTTCACATGAGTTTAATTTACATACGGTGAACTGGAAAAATGGACGGGGAATATAATGCAGGTCGACATTTCGACGGCGATTTTGCCATTAAGACTTTCAAGCAAGTGCTTTGAATATAATAGTGCAGATTCGTCGTTCAGCATCTCGAAACTCTTGATAGTACTTAATTTAAATGTCGTGATGTTTTCCACAAAAAGGACGAATTCGAATATTCATTTAGTTTATTGGGTGGAGTGGAGCGGGAAATCACTGGTAGTGTTTAGTAAAAATCGCCAAAAGAATTATTGCACCACCTGACCATTTAGGATTGTTTCAATAATAGACAGCGGATTTTTATGCAAATTCTATGTTCTTAATCTACGCAACATATGCTAACATAATAACAATCATGATAAACATATGTGTGAAGTCGTAATTCAATTATAACCATCCTTTCAAAATATACTTTTGCATAAAAATCGCCTGTCTGACTTTATGTGAGACTTCGTATATTCATTCCGAGTGATAAATTTACGTTACTGCACAGTTCTTTGACAGTTTGCACTTTGGAATTTCTTTAAAATGCGTATTTGATTGTTGAATGTGCTGCTCGACCTCTTTCAAGAACTTAATTTTCAATTTCAGATGAAGCCGGTAAAATTAAATTTTTCGAGAGAATCGTAGCCTACGTAATCTACACGATCAAAATAGTATTGTGGTTCCAATGTAATCGTCCAGAGGATAATAACTCCAATTTCATGAGTGCCGTACTTTGATTGCCGATTTAACAGCGGAGCATGCTGTCAAAATGTCTTCATCTTCATGCTTTCCTCTAAGAAGTGTTCCTTCAATTTGCTATTCGTTAATTTTCCCAAATCCCAGTGTCATTGCAAAAAAATAATCTGATCTGATATTAACTGAAGATTGTGAGGCGATAGTCTGCGCAAGAACTGAGAAGAAGTCGCAGCCAATATAACATGATCGCTCAACGACACATGCGACACCGAGCAACGTATGGTAACACGAACTGAAAAAAAACTAAATGTCAAGATTTGCAATATCAACAGAACTTTTCATTGTTTTGAAAATACTCCGAATTGGCCGTTCCTCAACACATGATTCTGTGCGACATCTGGAGATTGCGGTGGAATCGTCAATAATTTAAATCAAAAATCACCTTCCAACAGAATCATTGAACCAACGGTGCACCACTCTCCGGAACGATCAAAACCTTGGTCATCTCAGATCTTCAAAACGTTGGAATGCACCATGGAGTTTCGTTAATTTCCATTTTCATTGCAATCTGAGTGCATTTGGACAGTCTTCAGAGGACGCTGCTGAAATTCCTGATGAAGCAAGCATCACTTTAATTTTGTGAGCGAATTTTTACCAAAAAAGATTTTTTTTTCAATTCGTCCAAATTTGTTGACTTCTCTTTATAATTATCAGAATTTTTGTTTTCACAACATTTTCACAGGATCAACACGAAAATAACAAATACATACATACGCATATCCATTGCTTGAATTGAGACTTATAGCCTTGATTTCATTCAAATATTCTATAGAAAAATGCACATTCAGTTTCATAAACATTTTCCTATTTTGCGGTAAACTATTCAAAAGTTTTTTCATCTTAAAACTACTAGTTCGGACTACCACGAACAGTTTGAGGTAGAGAACGAAATTTGTAAGGGAGTTGTATCTAAATCTGAACTGAACTGAAATGAATCTAGATATGACACACCAACGATCTATTACTAAGTTTTTCGGCAAAAAGAAGTGGATTTATCGGATTAAGACGAAGAATTGAAAAATGTGGAATGTGCATAAATCGTAATATCATCCGGACCTGGCGCTGAATGTTGGAAATACTTTGGCCATTTTGGAGAAGATCAATTTTTGCAATATGTGCTTGCAAACTGAGAATAGGATTCTGAAAGGGTGAGACAATCTGTTCGATTGGACTTACTAGCTTAATATTTGTATGGAATTTACTCACTTAACAAGAAAGTCTTTGTTACCATGTGTTTATCTGTGATTTTTATATCCTCCACTAGGGTATTATGTCTTTTTGCATTTGTTTGTAACACTCAAAAGGAAACGAGTTAGACCCATCGTTTATTATACATATCGGCTTACAATCACTTTCTGAGTCGATCTAGCAATGTCCGTCTGTCTGTCCATCTATTGGTGTAATCAAATTAGAGGTCGCAATTATAGTCCAATCTTAACACAAATTGGCACAAGTAAGTTTTGTGGATCAAGGACGAACGCTATTTAATTTGAAGCAAATATAGCCCCCGTACAAATGTTGCTCCCGATTTGTCTTTTTCCAATCTGGAAACCACATATTGTACCCGATTTTCTTTAAATTTGGCACAACAGCTTATAGTGGCACAACATCTTATAATCCAACTAAAAACTCATATGGTGAAAGTGGGTAAGATCGGTTCAGATATAGATATAGCGCCAATGTTGCTCCCGATCTTGGCCAAACTTTATATATTATATTTCACCTATAAAAATTCATGGGGAAAGCGGGTCACATCGTTCCAGGTTAACATTTTTTGTCAAACACATACATTTACAGGATACAAAAATCCTTCCCGATTTCACTTTTTTACCGAATTGAATTGTAATGGAGATAGAAATTGGAGGGTATCATATAGTCGGTCCCGTCCAACTTTAGCCTTTCCTTACTTGTTTTAAATAAAACCAATGGATAAAAATGTTGCCTCCTTATCCCTTAATTGTAAGCTAGTAAACCCAATCGAACAGGCCTAATATTTTCATACATACATGTCATACAGTAAAGGACTAAGAGAAGGTTAAATCGGCCTGTTCTGACTGTATGATACCCCACTCTACATTAAATACTCAATCCAATTATGAAAAAATTATAAAATAGAACGTATGTGGCATATCACAATCATTTAAGCTCTACACCATTTTCAAGTGTAATTCAAAGGACACCATTTGAAATTCAAAAATTCCATTTGAAATTCAAAAATATCAATTTAAATTCAAAAATTCCATTTGAAATTCAAAAAATATCAATTGAAATTCAAAAAATTTCATTTGAAACTCAAAACTCGTCATTTGTAATTCAAAATACACCATTTGAAATTCAAAAGTTTTCATTTGAAATTCAAAAATTATTCCATTTGAAATTCAAAAGATTCCATTTGAAATTTAAAAATTATTCCATTTGCAATTCAAAAAGGGTAAACAAAATTATTTAAGCAAAATATACATTAGGTTGGGTAGCATTTATTTATTTCTGTTTTGAATTACAAATGACGAGTTTTGAATTTCAATAGACATTTTTTGAATTTCAAATGGAATTTTTGAATTTCAAGTTATATTTTTTGAATTGCAAATGGAATTTTTATACCCTCCACCTCCAGGATGGGGGTATACTAACTTTGTCATTCCGTTTGTAACACCTTGAAATATCGACCTGAGACCCTATAAAGTATATATATTCTTGATCGTCATAAAATTCTAAGACGATCTAGCCATGCCCGTCCGTCCGTCTGTTGAAAGCACGCTAAACGAAAGGAGCTAGAACGTTCAAATTTTGCATAAATATGTCTTATAGTCGTAGATCGGTTGGGATTGAAACGGGGCGGAATCGGCCCAAAGGGAAAACTTTTTCCCTCACAAGGACTAAAAATAAGCATGTTTTTTTGAATATGTCTGTTTATATTTGCTTGATATTTGGTATGCGCATTCCCCTTATAGCAAAAACGTGCACCATAAAGTGATTCTAGTTTGTAGGGGGTGAAATGGGGCAAAAAAGGGATAAAAATGGTACATATTATACAACTAGAAACACATTCCTCTAATTGAGTAGATACATAATATAAAAGTATTTTTTCCAAATTCGTACTTTTAAGTGGTAAAATGGGAATAGAGGGATAAAAATGGTACCAACCAAACGGCTGTACCTAGAATAATGAAATTCTGACTGCGTAGACACGGAAAATAGACGAATTTTTCGAAATTCATACTTTTTGGGGTTAAAATGGAAAAAGGGGATACAAATAGTACCAACCAAATGACCGCGGCTAGAGTCATGCAATTCGGAGTATACATTCCTCTGACTGCGTAGACACGGAAAATAAACGGATTTTTCGAAATTCGTACTTTCAAGGGATACAATGGTACAGAGGGATAAAAATAGTACCAACTAAACGACTACAGCTAGAATGATGAAATTCTAATTGCGTAGAAACGTCAAGGGGGTAAAAATGGTACCAACCAAATGGGAATCATGGATTTCGGTGTATACATTCCTCTGACTGTATAGACACGCAAAATAACAAGTTGTTTTCCAAATTCGTAATTTTTCTTTTACGGCAAAAATTGGTTGAATCATGAAGTTAGATTATTTTGCACTATGTACGTCTGATAATGGATGTTCAAAATGTTTACTTTTGGAATTAAAATAGAATGGAAATACAACCAACTGTAGCACACACTATCTACCAATATTTATGGTTTATTGAAAATAGAAATATATAATAATATTTATTTTTTGATTTGACATAACTAATGGTTTGAAATAATTAAAATATTATATTTATTTATAAAATTATTTTTTCAATATTTGTATTTGTTTTGGTTTGGCTATATTAAAAATTTATATTTTCCTGTAATATTACTGCACTTCTACGCAAACCGACAACCTCTGTGGAATGCAATCCATGGTGGAGGGTATATAAAGTTCAGCACGGCCGAACTTAACGCCTTTTTTACTTGTTGAATTTCAACAGGTGTCTTTTAAATTTCAAGTGATGTCTTTTGAACTACAATTGAAAAAGGTGCAGAACTAATGTATTAACCCCATATTAACACATAGGCAAATGTTTAATTGTCGAAATTTAATGATAATTAGAATTTTATTACACCGCCGCCAACCTGTCAAAATTGGGTCGGCTCCTTTCTCTCTCTCTCTGTGCTTACTAGCTTGTGATTAGGATACTTGATAAGGTGGCAACATTGTTACCCTTTGGATTTTCTTGAATGAATTAACAAGAAACATCTGACAGCAATGCAAAGAGAGTAGCAAGCTACTTTCTTGTTTAGCGAGTAAATTCCATACAAAAATTAAGCTAGTAAGCCCAATCGAACAGGCCTATTGTAACACTTTTTATTTTATTTTCAGTTTTGTGCACGAAGTCCGAAAAAAAGAAAAATCATGAAATTTTGTGTGTGAGTTCTTCTTATTCCAAACTAAATAATAATGATTTTTGGTCCCGGATCTAATTGTGTTATATCTTTTTGATAAGGTGCGACTATCTAGTTTCAACATATGGACATCTCCCGGACATTCGCACGCCAAAAACAAGAAAGAAACTAAACAAGTAAGAAGGTGTTAAGTTCGGCCGGGCCGAATCTTATATACCCTCCACCATGGAGTGCATTCCACAGTATTACCAGCAGATTAAAGGATGTCGAATATCGAATTGTGATATTTTTATGCACATTACTATATTTGTTTACTATTTCAAACTATGTATAACGTATACTTATGCGCACTGTTTAAAATCTACTACTAGTAAAGAGTGATTTTTTTGAGGTTAGGATTTTCATGCATTAGTATTTGACAGATCAAGTGGGATTTCAGACATGGTGTCAAAGAGAAAGATGCTCAGTATGCTTTGACATTTCATCATGAATCGTCTTACAAACGAACAACGCTTGCAAATTATTGAATTTTATTATCAAAATGCGTGCTCTGTTAAGAAAGTTCATTGCGCGCTTCCATTTTATGGTCAGTTTAATCGACCCACTGAAGCGGCTATTCGGGCTATTGTGACTAAATTTCGCACCAAATTTACATTGTTGGACATTAAACCACCAACACGCTTACGTAGAGTGCGAACTGAAGAAAATATCGCAGCTGTATCGGCCAGTGTTAATGATGACCACCAATTTTCGATTCGTCGCCGTTCGCACCAATTGGGTCTCTGTTACTCAAAAACGTGGAAATGCCAAAATTGGACTAAGCGGATGGACCACCTAAGACGCAGCCGCGGTCAACATTTAAATGAAATTATCTTCAAAAAGTAAATGTCATGGACCAATCTAACGTTTCAAATAAAGAACCGATGAGATTTTGCAAATTTTATGCGTTTTTTTTAAAAAAAAAGTTATCAAGCTCTTAAAAAATCACCCTTTATAAATAAATACAATGCTGTAATTGTGAAAATGAACATGCCTAAATATTAGGCGATGTCAGTCGCCATTAGGGAGATACAGACAAAGTGACTGTATTTTTTTAATAAGAAAAGTACAAATTTTAAAGATATCCCCATGCGCCCCATTCTCCTCCCAAATGTACAAATTTCGAAAAAAAAATCGTTTCGAATATATACACCGTTACACACCAAATATATACACCAAATTTCATTATATCAAATTCAGCGGTTTGGAAGGTCCCATTTTTATCCCTCTTTTCAATTATATTCCTTAAAAGTACGAATTTCGAAAAATCCCTCCATTTCACGTGTCTATGCAATTAGAGGGATGTACACACCGAATTTCACGATTCTAGCTGTTGTCGTATCATTAGTAGCATATTTTATCCCTTTTTGTCCCATTTCGCCCGCTAAAACTTTTATTTTCTTTGTGGTGCTTCCAAGCTACAAGAGGAATGTCCACAAAAAATTCATGATTCTACCATTTTCTGTCGAAAAAGCAACAAAATAAAGTACGAATTTGAAAAAAATACGTTGCTCAGAGGAATGTATACTCCGAATTCCATGATACTATCTGCGGCCATTTTGTTGGTAGCATTTTTATCCCCTTTTTCGCATTTTACTCCTTAAAAGTACGACTTTCATTCTAGCTGTAGTTTTTTAGTTGGTACTATTTTTATCCCCTGTACCCATTGTATCCCTTGAAAGTACGAGTTTGGAAAAACCTTCTATTTTTCGTGTCTACGCAGTCAGAGGAATGTATACAGCGCATTTCACGGTTCTAGCTGCATCCATTTGTTTGGTACAATTTTTATCCCCTTTTTCCATTTTACACCCTAAAAGTACGAATTTTGAAATTTTCCTTTATTTTATGTGTCTACGCAATCAGAGGAATATATACACCGAATTTCATTATTCTAGGTGCAGCCGTTTGGTTGGTACTATTTTTATCCCTCTATCCCCATTTAACCCCCAAAAAGTACGAATTTAGAAAAAAATGTATATTATGTATCTACTCTATTAGAGGAATATACACGCCAAATTTCGTGTTTCTATCTGTTGTCGTTTTACAGGTACCATTTTTATCCCTTTTTGTCCCATTTCGCCCCCTAGAAATAAAAATCACTCTATGGTGCCCTTTTATGCTTAAAGGGAATGCGAATTGCAAATATCAAGTAAATACAAGCTAATATGTTCAAAAAACATGCTGAAATACTCTAAATATTAGGTGTATTTTTAGTCCTTGTGAGGGAAAATTTTTTCCCTCTGGGCCGATTTCGCCCACTTTCAATCCCAACCGATCTGAAACCATAAGACACATTTAGGAAAAATTTGAACCTCCTAGCTCATTTCGTTCGGCCGCTATCGTGCTTTCAACAGACAGACAGTCGGACATGGCTATTTCGTCTTAGAATTTTACCACGACCCATAATATATATACTTTATAGGGTCTCCGATGAATATTTTAAGGTGTTACAAACGGAATGACAAAGTGAATATACCCCCATCCTGGAGGTGGAGGGTATAAAAAGTCGGTCGGCCTTTTTAGTGTTCTAAAGCGCTTAAAGAGTACTACATTTTAAAAATATATCGTCAGGATTTAGTACAAATTAGTACTAAATTATAAACAATTTTAGATTGAAACGGACGCTACAAAAACAGAAATACTTTTGAAGCTCTTATAGAAATATACAAATTTTTGCGATTTTTTGAGAACTTAGTGTTTCCCTATATACATGTAAATGAAGGTCAGAGGATATATTTTGTTCGTAGATTTATGCAATATGAGAATTATCTCTTAGCAGCAGAAATACGGACCCTACAAATATTTCCACTCGTAGTAAAAAAAGTAGTAATTTTCGTTATAACACTTCAACTTTTAATAAAAATAAAAGAGCAAGTTAACTTCAACTTTCATAATAAAAAAGTTATCGAAATAAGGAAAAAATTAAGTTAAAAGCTATTAGTGTGGTCTGATTTATTATTTTTGGTAGACTTTTTTTGGAGATGCCCCAATGTTTTGTGTGTAGAGGACGCAAGGCACTTCTCGCCATTTATCATCTGGCTCTCGAACTAAATTAGCAAATGACTTTCTGATTTTTTTTCTGAGTTTATTTTAGCACAACTATCTAAGAAAAAATATCTCAACATATATTTTTAATTTTTTTAGAGGGCAGCCCAAAAAACTGACATGAAAAGGATAAAACTTGGGAAAAACTTTTATTGAGCATATATAGAGGACACTTTGGACAATATTTTAAAAAGGAAAAAACTGGAAAAGTTACACAACGGAGGAGACATGGGCCGTCAAGTATGACTATGTTTTGAAAACCTTTGCTGGTGGTGTGCATGTTTCCTCATTAGGCATCACCTGACAACATTTGTTATACCCCACACCACGGGGTATAATGACTTTGTGCATTTGTTTGTAACACCCCGTTTATTATACCGATCGACATAGAATCACATTTTGAGTTGATTTAGCAATGTCCGTCCGTCTGTCCATCTATTCTTGCAATTAAAGTGCAGGTCGCAATTGTTGTTAGAACTAAATGAAACTTTGCACAACGAAGATTTATGGGATAAGGGCGAACGCTATTTTATTTGAAGAAAATCGGTTCAGATTTAGATATAGCTCCCATTCAAAAATTTGCTCCCGATTTTACTCTTTCTGCTCTAGAAACCACATATTTCAACAGATTTTCTTCCAATTTTGGCAAAACAACTTACATTTCAACTAGAAACAGCTCTGGTAAAAATAGGCCAGATCGGTTCAGATCTAGATATAGTTCCTATACAAATGTCTATTCCGATTTGACTCTTTCCTCTGTAGAAACCACATATTTTAAAAGATTTTCTTCAAATTTGGCAAAACAACTTATATTTCAACTAGAAATAACTCTGGTGAAAATGGCCCAGATCGGTTCAGATATATATATATATATACAGTGGTGGTCACGAGTTTAGCACACTTCACATATGTTGTTTATAATAGCAAATAATTTGTTCGGATAATGAACTCTGGGCAAAATATTTGTTTTTTAGTGTTGCTTATGGTGTGATTAGTAAGCCCAATAATTTTTTTTTCGAATTCTTTTGTGCCTTTTCTTCGTACTCTCATGTTTTTGCAAGTAATTCGTAATCTGGGCTGGACACAAATTTAGCACATTTGATAAAAGTTGTTATTTTCTATTTATTTTTGCGTTTAAATTAATTAATTGGTATGTTTGGCTAATTTTTACTCAAATGGAAGTTATTATTTAACAAAAATTATAATTAGATATTGCTAACGGAAAATAGTGCATTGAGGCGCAGCGTCAGGTTATTATGCAATTGAACGACAGTGGAAGTACCGCTGGGGATGTTGCAAACATTATAAATTGATCCAGACAGATTGTGTGCAATATACTAAGCAATATTGGCACTTATGGGAGCTTCAAAAATATTGCAAAATGTCCTCCGCCGAGAAATACAAGCAATAAATCGGACTTTTCAATTTATAGAACCTGCGTAGCAGATCCATTTAAAAGCTCAACTGTGATTCAGAGAGATTTTTCGGCAAAAATTGACATAAGCATTTCCTCATGAACCATAAGAAGAAGAACCAATGGAAAAAATTTACTTGGCTGCATTGTTCAACATAAGCCAGACGTATCAAAATATGGCTTACAGTGTCAAATTTAATCTGCTCAGGATCATTTAGAAAAATCCAAGATTTTTGGGAAAATATCGCCTGTATTGGCGAATCGAACGTTTGTCGGTGCGGATCTAATAGGAAACAATACGAAGTGTGCCCTCCAAACATGCAGCACAACCCAAAGTACAAATCTGAGACGTTAAAGCTTATTGGCGAAAATCTAATGATGTATACTGCGTTTTCTGGACTCGGCGTTTGTCCGATACACAAAATCGATGCACTAATGGATCAGAATATTTACAAAAATCTATTTGGTGATACTATGATAACATATTCAGATAAAGACATGACTCAAAATAGCGATTATCCAACCAAATATTAAGTTTATAATAAAATGTATTGGTTAGTTCAGTTTTTTCCGATTTGATTAAAGTTTTTTAAATTTGTGCTAAATTAGTGTCCAATCACTTTTCGTATTATTTGTACTTTAAATTGGATAAAACTAAAATGCAGCATAAGAACCGAACAAAAACAACGTTAAATGGTCATCTTATCATACGTAATATTTTAGAAAAAATACCGGTCAAAAAACATAAAGTTGAAGTTGAAATATTTGCTTTATAAAGTTACATGTGGTGACTGTGCTAAATTCGTGACCACCACTGTATATCAGCCCTAGATTAATTTGTTTTTTTTTTCCAATAATAATTTGTTTTTTTTTTATTCAATTTTGTTTCTGAATTTCAATTTACATTTCTCATTTTCAATTTGTATTTTCTCAATTTCAATTTATATTTGTGAATTTCAACTTGTATTTACTCAATTTCATCTATAAATGGCGTAGACAAATGATTTTGGTCATACAGTGTACTCGCCAAAACGTGAACACCCTGAAGTGTGGACGACTCAGAAATGTGAAACAAATCCAAACAATTTTTTGGTTTACTTTGGGGGTTTGGTACAAATTATTCTGAGATTATCGCCAGAAACATGTTTAAATATTCTGTGAAAGCGAGCTTGGAGTTGATGATGGATGGAAGATGTTAGATGAGTTGCTTCCACTAAATACTTCCAGTCTATACAAGACATGTGGCTTAAGCTGAGCCTGAGCTAAATTCTATCTTACATCAGATGTCATTTTCAAACTATACGCTCTTTAAAGTCATATTTGTTTTTGGACATATGAATGTATGTGTTCGATGAATTTTAAATTACAATCAATATGAAAACCAAGGCATGAAATTGAAGGGGAAATATTATTATTTTGTACAACTATGGACTGCGTAAGATCAATTTTAATAATTTTCATGTTAAGGACCTATCACAGATCCGACCGATCCACGGTCATTCAATTGAATTGGAGTTTATAGAATTGAAAAGCTGTAACTCATCAGCATATACACATGTAGCCATCCACACAGTCAGAGGAGCGTACACACTGAATTTCATGATTTTAGCTGCAGCCGTTTGGTTGGTACCATGTTTCCCATTTTAACCCCAAAAGTACGGTCCGCGCTATATTGGATTTTCAAAATTTGAATATGAAGCGGACATTGAAAATATGCGTATTAGGCGCAGCGGGAAAATTGTTACGTATCAACAAGTTCCAGGAACTTTGTCTAACGATCACTATCATTATTACTAGTATCTCATAGTAGAGTAGTGTTCTGAATCTAAGTGAAAATACCCAGAGAATCGTAAAAATTTAATCGGAAATAGACAAAGCGTGCAGTACTGGTACTGGTTACAATAAGCTTTGGATATCTGCTGACGAAAAATCTGTAAGTAACGAACACAAATTATTTTTAAAATTGCGGCTTCGGTAAATGATTTTTTTTTAATTTGTTTCTTAACTGGCATCTTTATTATATCTTTTTTGGTTGTTTTCGCTTGTTTCTTATTTTCAGTTTTAAATATAGCTCCAATTCAAATTTTGTGTTAATTTTTTTTACAAATACAGATAAAAGTATGAAATTTGTAGGTTCAAATGCAACGACTTTCTTATACCCTACACCACAGGGTATATTGACTAGGTGTAGGCCACGCCCGACTTTAACCTTCCTTACTTGTTTCGTATTGAGGAATGTTATGGCTATCGTCCGTCGTAGGATTTTTCTTTTTTTTTTTGTAAAAATAGCAGCTGTTTGAAAGTTATGCAAAATCTTCTATATATATAAAAGAGTTGCGTGATTGAGTGACTGACTGACTGGCTGACTGATCATTCCCCAGACCAAACGGCTAAAGCTAGAATCATGAAATTTGGTGTGTACATTTCTCTTACAGTGTAGAGGTGTGATAAGACGAAATTCGTACTTTTAAGGGGTATAAAGGGATAAAAATGGTACCACCGAAATGAGCAAACGGTTGGACCTAGAATATTGCGGCATGAAGGCAACCCAAAAAGTGGATTTTGAAAAATTCGTACTTTTAGGGGGTTAAATGGGGCAAAAAAGGACAAAAATGGTAAAAACAACGGCTGAAGCTAGAATCATGAAATTTGTTGTGTACATTTCTTTTACAGCGTAGATATCAGATATGAAGTGAGTTTTTCGAAATTCTTACTTTTAAGGGGTAAAATGGGCTAAAAAGGGATAAAAATGGTACCAGCGCAATGACCAAACGGCTGGGCCTAGAATCTTGAAATTTGGTATGGACATTCCTCTTGCGGCATGATTGCATACCAAAAAGTGGTATTTTAAAAATTCGTACTTTTGGGGGTTAAATGGGCCAAAAAGGGACGAAAATGGTACCACCAACACGACTGAAGCTAGAATCATGAAAATTGGTGTGTACATTTCTCTTACAGCGTAGATATCAGATTTGAAGGGATTTTTTCGTAATTCGTACTTTTAAAGGGTAAAATGGGATTGAAAGGGATACAAATGGTACCACAGCAATGACCAAACGGTAAGGCCTAGAATCTTGAAATTTGGTATGACTATTTCTCTTGCGGCATGAAGACATCCCAAAAAGTGGTTCGTACTTTTGGGGGGTTAAATGGGGCAGAAAGGGACGAACATGGTACCAACAACACGACAACAAAGGGGGATAAAAAAGGTGCCAACATCACAGATGACGCTACAATTATGAAATTCGGTATGTATATTCGTTTTACAGCACAGAGCACTGATAAGAAAACATTTTTCGAAATTTGCACTTTAGAGGGATTAAATGGGATAAAAATTGTACCACAGCCCACGTCAAACGGTAGCACGACTGCGACCAAGAACATATTTTTGCAAAATTTGTACTTTTTGAGGACGAAAATGGGTAAAAAAGGATAAAAATGGTACCAATAAGACAGACGGAGCTGGAATCGTGAAATTCAGCGTGTATATATGTACCCCAATATGCTTACAAACGCAAAATGAAGGAATTTTTCGAAATTTCTAATATTAAGGGCTTAAAATGGATAACGATTGTACCACCGCGCTCTCCAAAATTCGTACTTTTTGGGGGGTGAAATTGGGTAAAAAGTGATAACCAATCATGAACTTCGATTTGTACGCCCCCATTCATTGAAACACAAAATAAAGGGGTTTTTTAAGAATAATTAGGAAAAGAGAGATGCCAAAAACAAAGAATCGGTGTGAAATTCTGACCTCTAATGGATTTTTCAAAATGTATACTTTTTATTACAAATATATACTTTTAATAATATACGATAAAAATGGTACCCACCAATGTATAGAATAAGGTATATACATGGTTATTCAAACGTGCAATACAAATGTACTGTATCAAAGTGCGCACTTTAAAGGTGGAAGCGTATCAAAAGTGATAAAAATCGAACAAACCAAATTGGGGAAATTGGGATATAGATGGTACCTACCAAAGTTTTCAGCCAGAATATGAAAGGACTATTAAACATTCGGAGTGTACATTTCTCCGAGTTCATAGATGCGCAAAATAAATGTTTTTTTTTAGAAATTGGAGACAAAAAGAGATACAAATAGTACCTACCAAAATATTGCACTAGAATCGTGAAGCTATGTGCGAATATTATAGCCCCGTCGAAAAAAAAAAAAAAAAAATGTGAAGAATGTATTTATAAGTTCTGATTTCAAGTCATGCGCCTGTATAGAAGTTATGTATATGTAAAGGATTTAATTTTACAAAGGGCGTGACAAACGCATACATATTTTGTAGGTTTAAAGTGATTATAATTTCTTTAGATCTAAAATTGCAGCTGATTTCAACCGGTGTGTGCATATCATATATGAAAATATTGGCAATGATCAAATTTCACATCATTCCGATCATCCGCATAGAAGTTATAAAAGGTTTAATTTTACGTAATGGCGATTAGTGTGGGAGGTACAAGAAGGGGCGTGGCAAAATCCTCCATATTACGTACGCTCAAGGTGATTATAAAAACTTCATCAAATATCAAAATACAACTGGTTCCGAATACTAGGAAAATTGACTATATCTGTGGGGGTGCCATAGTCAATTCAACCATCTCCAATTTTAAACTAAGTCTGGAAATAGTAATACTATGTTCAGAGTTTTAATAAATTCCTAACTCCCTTTGAGAGTTATCCTGTACACCAGCCAGCCGGATAGACACGAGAAAGGGATTTTAGACATAAGTCACTCCTTTAATGCGTTACACTTTGTTCTATCGCAACTGACATATACGCTCCTACTCTATTGAGACGGACTAATATTTTTCTACTTTATATGATTTTTTGTAAGAAAATTGTTTCAATGTTCGTGCCTACTTAAATTAAACTATTGACTACGTATAAATTGATTATGATGATTTGTACAAAGGGGACTAACATTAGTTCGGTGCTTAAATTCCATCGGCAATGTAGGATCTGGAATCGACAATTTATGAATACGGAGTTGCACAAAATAAAGTATTTTTTTAAGTTTTGAACGTTTACAAGCGATTTACCCTGAAGAGTATATCCTTACATATTTATTAGTATTGTTAGTATTGCATAACTTTCGAACAGAACCTTAAATAAAAAACGGTACGATGGGCGATAGACAATACTGTAACGAATAAATAAAAAAGAAGTAATTAAGTTTCAGTCGGTTAAACCGACTTATTTATACCCTCACTCTCAGGGAACATGTTTATGGAAGAACGTAAATTTTACTTAGCGCCGGATTATGTGTGTGGAAGATACTAGACGTTTGTGGCAATTGGACCCAGCTTCCAGAAATATGAAGTCATAATGGATTTCAGGCACCGGTATAGGAGTTATAAAGCATTTAATTTTACCTAGGATAGAGACAATTGTGAGGGAGGTATAAGAAATGGCGTGGACAAAGCGTACATATTTTGTAGGTTTAATGTGATTATAAAAACATTTTCATATATCAAATTGCAACTGATTTTGACTACCCGTATGGAAGTTATATCGGTTTTATTTTAACCTAGGCTTATGCCACTTTGTGTGGGAGGTACCCGGTGCAAAGACATATATCACGGAAATACCAACTTGTTAACTTAATTATTAATAAAATGCAATGCGATAAAACATCCAGAATTATAAAAGATTGTATTTCCGAACTCTTCAAGAAACCTGAAAGATACATCTATGAAAACGAGTGATTTTCCTCATGTGTGTCTAAAGGTTGCAGATCGGTCCGATCTGATGTGTACATTTCTCTGACTGTGTAGACTTGTACAGGGTTTTCCAACAAGAGGTGTTATTTCGGTAGCTGTCACTTTTGAAGTTTTTATTCTTTGACATTTGACAAGTAGAAACTACGCCATTAATAAAAATGGAACGATACACGCATCAACGAGGCATTGAAATTGGGTCCTTGAGATGAATGAAAATGATCCGAAATTCCTTCGAAAGATCATCTTGACTGATGAGGCCCATTTCCACCTCGGTGGCTACGTCAACAAGCAAAATTGTCGCATGTGGGGCTCGGAAAACCCAAGAGTTATTGTTGAGAAGCCTCTCCATCCTCATCGTGCGACTGTTTGGTGCGGTCATTGGACCTTGCATTTTCGAATATGAGGTTGGATCAACAGTTACGGTGAATGGATTGCGCTATCGAGAGATGATTAATGATTTTTTAAGGTCGGATTTGGATGGTATTGATCTGGACTTTCAACAAGACGGTGCTACGTGCCACACTAGCAACGAAACCATTGCTCTTTTACGGGAAAAGTTTCCGGACCGTGTTATCTCTCGAAGAGGTGATCACAATTGGCCACCGAGATCTTGTGATTTAACACGACTGCGACTTCTTCCTTTGGGGCCACGCAGGGTTGTCAGATATGGCGATTTCTCGCCAAACGTGGCGAATTAATATTTGATTTTTAAAATAGTTGGCGATTTTCTTGGCTAATTTTAGAACATTTTAAATCTGTCCTCCAATATCATTATATTGGCGTTACTTTGTAGAGAAATATATTACAATTTGTATGCAAGTCATAGACATGCGTTCATGTCAAACTGAACACTTTTTAAATTACCATTTCTTACGATTTACGATTACGATTTCTTTGCAACATAGTTGAATAACTGCACTCTATAAAATATTTGATTTATAGAGGATGAAAAAAAGATATGACCAATTGAGAATTAGTAAAATCAAGATAAAAGGTTCAAGGTAGGAACATTGAAATTCAAAGAATGAAGGCTTATTTTAAAGAAAAATGTATTTTGTTATCTTTTGTGGTTTTATTAAAAAGTAAAAAATAGTAGCATTTCCGTCGATTAAACCATGGACATTTTAGAATTGGGAAATAATAATATTTAAACAAGTAAAAACGGCGTTAAGTTCTGCCGGGCCGAACTTTATATACCCTCCACCATGGATTACATTCCACAGAGGTTGTCGGTTTTCGTAGAAGTGCAGTAATATTACAGGAAAATAATTTTTTTTTAATATAGCCAAACCAAAACAAATACAAATATTGATAATGTTATAAATAAATATAATATTTTAATTATTTCAAACCATTATTTATTTCTAATCAAAAAATATTCTTATATTTATATTTTCAAAAAGCTTAAATACCATAAATATTTGTAGATAGTGGGTGCTACAGTTGGTTGTATTTCCATTCTATTTTAATTCTAAAAGTACAAATTTTGAAAATCCATTATCAGACGTACATAGTGCAAAATAACATAACTTCATGATTCAACCAATTTTTGCCGTAAAAGAAAAATTACGAATTTGGAAAAAACTATTTATTTTGCGTGTCTATGCAGAGGAATGTATGCACCGAATTCCATGATTCCATTTGGTTGGTACCATTTTTACCCCCTTGACGTTTCTACGCAATTAGAATTTCATCATTCTAGCTGTAGTCGTTTAGTTGGTACTATATTTATCCCTCTTTACCATTGTATCCCTTGAAAGTACGAATTTCGAAAAATCCGTTTATTTTCCGTGTCTACGCAGTCAGAGGAATGTATACTCCGAATTTCATGACTCTAGCTGTGGTCATTTGGTTTGTACTATTTTTATCCCCTTTTTCTATTTTGACCCCAAAAAGTATGAATTTCGAAAAATCAGTTTATTTTCAGTGTCTACACAGTCAGAGGAATGTATACACCGAATTTCATTATTCTAGATACAGCCGTTTGGTTGGTACCATTTTTATCCCTCTATTCCCATTTTACCCCTTAAAAGTACGAATTTGGAAAAAATATTTTTGTATTATGTATCTACTCAATTAGAGGAATGTACACACCGAATTTCGTGTTTCTAGTTGTTGTCGTCCCACTTTGTGTGGGAGGTACCCGGTGCAAAGACATATATCACGGAAATACCAACTTGTTAACTTAATTATTAATAAAATGCAATGCGATAAAACATCCAGAATTATAAAAGATTGTATTTCCGAACTCTTCAAGAAACCTGAAAGATACATCTATGAAAACGAGTGATTTTCCTCATGTGTGTCTAAAGGTTGCAGATCGGTCCGATCTGATGTGTACATTTCTCTGACTGTGTAGACTTGTACAGGGTTTTCCAACAAGAGGTGTTATTTCGGTAGCTGTCACTTTTGAAGTTTTTATTCTTTGACATTTGACAAGTAGAAACTACGCCATTAATAAAAATGGAACGATACACGCATCAACGAGGCATTGAAATTGGGTCCTTGAGATGAATGAAAATGATCCGAAATTCCTTCGAAAGATCATCTTGACTGATGAGGCCCATTTCCACCTCGGTGGCTACGTCAACAAGCAAAATTGTCGCATGTGGGGCTCGGAAAACCCAAGAGTTATTGTTGAGAAGCCTCTCCATCCTCATCGTGCGACTGTTTGGTGCGGTCATTGGACCTTGCATTTTCGAATATGAGGTTGGATCAACAGTTACGGTGAATGGATTGCGCTATCGAGAGATGATTAATGATTTTTTAAGGTCGGATTTGGATGGTATTGATCTGGACTTTCAACAAGACGGTGCTACGTGCCACACTAGCAACGAAACCATTGCTCTTTTACGGGAAAAGTTTCCGGACCGTGTTATCTCTCGAAGAGGTGATCACAATTGGCCACCGAGATCTTGTGATTTAACACGACTGCGACTTCTTCCTTTGGGGCCACGCAGGGTTGTCAGATATGGCGATTTCTCGCCAAACGTGGCGAATTAATATTTGATTTTTAAAATAGTTGGCGATTTTCTTGGCTAATTTTAGAACATTTTAAATCTGTCCTCCAATATCATTATATTGGCGTTACTTTGTAGAGAAATATATTACAATTTGTATGCAAGTCATAGACATGCGTTCATGTCAAACTGAACACTTTTTAA
Organism: Polietes domitor; assembly: GCA_947397865.1. Taxonomy (NCBI): domain Eukaryota; kingdom Metazoa; phylum Arthropoda; class Insecta; order Diptera; family Muscidae; genus Polietes; species Polietes domitor. The sequence continues at coordinate 120,391,892 of OX377619.1, read as the reverse complement.
ATTACCATTTCTTACGATTTACGATTACGATTTCTTTGCAACATAGTTGAATAACTGCACTCTATAAAATATTTGATTTATAGAGGATGAAAAAAAGATATGACCAATTGAGAATTAGTAAAATCAAGATAAAAGGTTCAAGGTAGGAACATTGAAATTCAAAGAATGAAGGCTTATTTTAAAGAAAAATGTATTTTGTTATCTTTTGTGGTTTTATTAAAAAGTAAAAAATAGTAGCATTTCCGTCGATTAAACCATGGACATTTTAGAATTGGGAAATAATAATATTTAAACAAGTAAAAACGGCGTTAAGTTCTGCCGGGCCGAACTTTATATACCCTCCACCATGGATTACATTCCACAGAGGTTGTCGGTTTTCGTAGAAGTGCAGTAATATTACAGGAAAATAATTTTTTTTTAATATAGCCAAACCAAAACAAATACAAATATTGATAATGTTATAAATAAATATAATATTTTAATTATTTCAAACCATTATTTATTTCTAATCAAAAAATATTCTTATATTTATATTTTCAAAAAGCTTAAATACCATAAATATTTGTAGATAGTGGGTGCTACAGTTGGTTGTATTTCCATTCTATTTTAATTCTAAAAGTACAAATTTTGAAAATCCATTATCAGACGTACATAGTGCAAAATAACATAACTTCATGATTCAACCAATTTTTGCCGTAAAAGAAAAATTACGAATTTGGAAAAAACTATTTATTTTGCGTGTCTATGCAGAGGAATGTATGCACCGAATTCCATGATTCCATTTGGTTGGTACCATTTTTACCCCCTTGACGTTTCTACGCAATTAGAATTTCATCATTCTAGCTGTAGTCGTTTAGTTGGTACTATATTTATCCCTCTTTACCATTGTATCCCTTGAAAGTACGAATTTCGAAAAATCCGTTTATTTTCCGTGTCTACGCAGTCAGAGGAATGTATACTCCGAATTTCATGACTCTAGCTGTGGTCATTTGGTTTGTACTATTTTTATCCCCTTTTTCTATTTTGACCCCAAAAAGTATGAATTTCGAAAAATCAGTTTATTTTCAGTGTCTACACAGTCAGAGGAATGTATACACCGAATTTCATTATTCTAGATACAGCCGTTTGGTTGGTACCATTTTTATCCCTCTATTCCCATTTTACCCCTTAAAAGTACGAATTTGGAAAAAATATTTTTGTATTATGTATCTACTCAATTAGAGGAATGTACACACCGAATTTCGTGTTTCTAGTTGTTGTCGTTTAATATGTACCATTTTTATCCCTTTTTTGCCCCATTTCACCCCCTACAAACAAGAATCACTTTATGGTGCACGTTTTTGCTATAAGGGGAATGCGCATACCAAATATCAAGCAAATATAAACAGACATACTCAAAAAACATGCTTAAATACGTTAAAATATTAGGGATTATTATGGGTATTTTTTGTCCTTGTGAGGGAAAAATTTTTCCCTTTGGGCCGATTTCGCCCCGTTTCAATCCCAACCGATCTACGACTATAGGACGCATTGATGGAAAATTTGAACGTTCCAGCTCCTTTCGTTTAGATGCTAGCGTGCTTTCAACAGACGGACGGGCGGGCATGGCTAGATCGTCTTAGAATTTTATGACGATCAAGAATATATATACTTTATAGGGTCTCATGTTGATATTTCAAGGTGTTACAAACGGAATGGCAAAGTTAGTATACCCCCATCCTGGAGGTGGAGGGTATAAAAACCTGTTCTTTAAAGTTCTTTAAATTTGGCGGTTTTTGGCGATCTCTGGCAATTGATTTGGCGATAGAGGTACAACACTGGGGCCACGTGAAAGATAAGGTCCAACAGCCCAGAGTCGATTCAAGACCTCAAAGATAGAATTCGTGAGTCTATCGAGGACACAGGGCAGCTACTTTGCGATTTGGTTATGGAAATTTTCATGAAAAGGATATGGTCCTGTAAGCGTGGTCGTGGTGGCCATTTGGCTGATGTTGTTTTTCATTATTAACGGCATGCTCATTTATCTCAAATTTTTCTTTGAATACCAAAATAACACCTCTTGTTGGAAAATCCTGTAAAATAAAAAGATTTTTATAGATTAGTGTTTTTAATGGGGAACGTATCCACAGGGTATAAAAAAGGAATTTTATATACCCTCTACAACGTAGTGCATTCCACGGTATTATCGGCAGATTAGAGACTGTTAACTTTACATCGAAGTGCACTACCACATTTAGAAAATTCATTATCATTATATTAATAGTCCTCTACTATATATAAATATAACACTTCAAGTGTAATCAATAAGTGAACATGAGGCAGCAATCTTGAAAAATGTGGTCGAAGGAAACAATGTTCCTCATTATCAATTTCTTGATTCCAGACACAGCGCAAATGTCTGTACCATTTTGATACGAAAACAAGTAAGTAAGCTTCAGTCGGCTAAACCGACTTATAAAGGGTGATTTTTTAAGAGCTTGATAACTTTTTTTTTAAAAAAAACGCATAAAATTTGCAAAATCTCATCGGTTCTTTATTTGAAACGTTAGATTGGTCCATGACATTTACTTTTTGAAGATAATTTCATTTAAATGTTGACCGCGGCTGCGTCTTAGGTGGTCCATCCGCTTAGTCCAATTTTGGCATTTCCACGTTTTTGAGTAACAGAGACCCAATTGGTGCGAACGGCGACGAATCGAAAATTGGTGGTCATCATTAACACTGGCCGATACAGCTGCGATATTTTCTTCAGTTCGCACTCTACGTAAGCGTGTTGGTGGTTTAATGTCCAACAATGTAAATTTGGTGCGAAATTTAGTCACAATAGCCCGAATAGCCGCTTCAGTGGGTCGATTAAACTGACCATAAAATGGAAGCGCGCAATGAACTTTCTTAACAGAGCACGCATTTTGATAATAAAATTCAATAATTTGCAAGCGTTGTTCGTTTGTAAGACGATTCATGATGAAATGTCAAAGCATACTGAGCATCTTTCTCTTTGACACCATGTCTGAAATCCCACGTGATCTGTCAAATAAAGAGTGATTTTTTTGAGGTTAGGATTTTCATGCATTAGTATTTGACAGATCACGTGGGATTTCAGACATGGTGTCAAAGAGAAAGATGCTCAGTATGCTTTGACATTTCATCATGAATCGTCTTACAAACGAACAACGCTTGCAAATTATTGAATTTTATTATCAAAATGCGTGCTCTGTTAAGAAAGTTCATTGCGCGCTTCCATTTTATGGTCAGTTTAATCGACCCACTGAAGCGGCTATTCGGGCTATTGTGACTAAATTTCGCACCAAATTTACATTGTTGGACATTAAACCACCAACACGCTTACGTAGAGTGCGAACTGAAGAAAATATCGCAGCTGTATCGGCCAGTGTTAATGATGACCACCAATTTTCGATTCGTCGCCGTTCGCACCAATTGGGTCTCTGTTACTCAAAAACGTGGAAATGCCAAAATTGGACTAAGCGGATGGACCACCTAAGACGCAGCCGCGGTCAACATTTAAATGAAATTATCTTCAAAAAGTAAATGTCATGGACCAATCTAACGTTTCAAATAAAGAACCGATGAGATTTTGCAAATTTTATGCGTTTTTTTTTTTAAAAAAGTTATCAAGCTCTTAAAAAATCACCCTTTACTAATGCATGAAAATCCTAACCTCAAAAAAATCACTCTTTATATACTTTCAATCTCAGAGAAGTTATAAGGAATTAAATTTTACTTGGGATAGTATAATTTGTGTGGAAGATACTAAATAGAAGGTTCGTGACACACGGTCCCATCTTCCGTATCTCAAATATCAAATTGCCAATGATTTTGACTACCCGTATGAAAGTTATATCGGTTTTATTTTAAACAAAGCGTATACCAGTTTGTGGGGAAGCTCATATTACATGTGAATGCAACTTCTATAAAAGAATTGCCAAATATCGAATTTCACAGTATTCCGATCATCCGAATGGAAGTTATAACATCTTTAATTTTACGTAGATTAAGGTACCTCCGGAAGGGGAGTGGCAAAACCGCCATATTTTGTACGCTTAGAATGATTATTAAAACTTTGTCATATACCAAAGTATAGGTGATTCCGAATATCCATCCTATGTTTTAATTTAACATAGGAATATGGGCCATTTGTGTGGGATGCACCAAGTCACTCCTTCAATGCGCTACACTTTTTTCTGTCGAGTGTAGAGTGAGGGTACAATTACTAATATTGAAGATCCAATACGTTTCGCGTTCACGTTGGTATATACGTAGCCGTTTGCTTGGTACCACCTTTATTCCTTTTTATACACTCCACGAGAGTATTATGTCTTTGTGCATTTGTGTGTAACACCCAAAAGGAGAAGAGATAGACCCATTGTTAATTATACCGATCGACTTAGAATCACTTTTTGAGTCGATTTAGTCGATTGTCTGTCCATCTATTCTTGTAATCACGATACAGGTCGCAATTGTAGTCAGAACTAAACGAAACTTTGCACAGCGAAGTTTTTCGGGACAAGGACGACGACGCTATTTAATTTGAAGGAAATAGGTTCAGATTTAGATATAGCCCCCATACGAATTTCAATCCCGATTTGACTCTTTTCACTCTAGGTACTACATATTTATTACAACAGATTTTCTTCATAATTGGCAAAACATCTTATATTTAAACTAGGAACACCTGTGGTAAAAATAGGTCAGATCGGCTCAGATTCGTATGATTTGACTTTTTCCGCTCCAGAAACCACATATTTTAACAGATATTCTTCAAATCTTGCAAAATATCTTATATTGCAACTAGAAACAGCCATGGTAAAAATGGGTCGGATCGGTTCAGATTTACATATAGCTCCCATAAAAAATTCGCTTCGCTTGACTTTTTCGGCCCTCTTATTTGGAAAAATCCTCTTATTTTCTGTGTCTACATAGTCAAGGAAGTGTATATACAGAATTTCTTGATTCTAGTTACAGCTTGATTGGTGCCAAATTTAATCCCATTCAGATCCTGAAGGAACGAGCATCGAAAGATCTCTTTGTTCTCAGTCTATGCAGTCGCCATTCGCCCCATTTTCTGCCTAAAAGTAAAACTTTCGAAAGATTGTTGATGTTTTCCAATTGTATCCCTTAAAAGTACGAATTTCGATCCGTCTACTTTACGTGTCTACGTAATTAGAGAGATGTACACACAAAAATTTCTCTTTTTGTCCCATTTCACCCGATAAAACTTTTGTTTACTTTTATGTGCTCTCAAGCTACAAATTTCAAGTGCATATAGAACAGAAATTCTCCAGATATTTGCTTAAATAATCTAAATTTTATGGTATATTTTCAGTCCTTGTTAGGGACCCAAAAAAGTATATATATTCTCGGTCGTGTTAAGAAAACTCTGTTGAAAGCACGCTAGCTTCCGCACGAACTGGGCGAGGAGGAAAATGAAAAAAGTACCAAACAAACGGTTGTACCTAGAATCATGGAATTTGAAGTGCACATTCCAATATGAACGCGAAACTTAATGGATCCTCAAGTTTTTCTTTTCTAACCAAAATTGTACAGACACTTGGTCTGTAGCTGAATCAAGAAATTGCAAATGGGGGAAATCGGCCGGGTGGGAAATGTTTCTCCCTGTCGACGTCTGACCTAATATTTAGGACACATTTTTGCCTCATGATTACACTTGTATATGTGCATACAAAATATCACAGTTTTCCTAATATGGTACTGCACTTCTGTGTAAAGTCGACAGCCTCTACTCTGTCGGTAATAGGATTCGGCCCGGCCGAACTTAATGCCTTCTAACTTGTTTAAATATCCGCCTTATAATAACCTAAAATTTTGCACGAACATTTCCCGAATAGCATGAACACGATCCAAAGAGAAAGAAAAATTCATACTTTTAAGGGCTTAAAAAAGAGCAAAAAGGGATAAAAAGTACCAATCAAACGACAGCATGTAATTCGGTTTCAAACGCAGTCTTGCCTGATGAATTTATCCTTCTTCCCAAATTAGCCATGAAAAATACCCAATGATACAACTTTCTGATACCTAAATACAGAGAGTTTTTTATTTCACAGAATTCAAATGAAATGAAAACAATTTACGAATGATTTGTTGATTCGATAGCAATTGGGGAATCTTTTGATTTTCCTATGTCGTTTTATGTTTTCAACTGGATTGGATAATATTGAAACAGCAACTCAATAAAGTGGTCTACCGTTGTAATTGATTTGAGTACGTATGTAGGTACAAAATCCAAACAAACAATAAACATAAATAGAACAACGATATAGTGGGTGTCATATAAATGCATATTTACTTTATTTGATCAATTTTTATTTGAGTAGTTTGTTTGTCCATCAATCGTTGAATTCCAATATCCAACATTATCGAATCGTTAGAAATAAGAAAAATAAAAGCAAGTAAAAAGGCGTTATCTTATATACCCTTCGCCACGGAGTGCATTCCACAGTATTACCAGTAGATCAGATGCTGTCGACATTAGATAGAAGTGCACTACCATATTAGGAAAATTGTGATGCTTCATTATTATATATTAACTAGTTAATTTTATTTATTTATCGGAGTAGGTAATTCGCATTTATTTAAAAAGAAAATAAAAATGTGAATAGTATATGAACTATTAATTGATAAAAAGTATATGCATAATTAAGAGAATGTTTGTGTTATTCATTATAGTGGACCCGGAGAACTTCGTCGCACAGGCGTTGTCCTACGTCATTTCAAATTGCAGAAAATCTGTGGTCAATTGTCCATTGCAATTGATTTTTTAATATTTGCTGGATTGTGTCGATTTTAAATTGTATTTTCCCTAATTGAATCACTCTGTGATAAACGATCAAAGCAGGAACATGCGACATACCGTGTGAAAAACATTCATTCTCCAGACTGAGGCCACAAAAATCACTCAATGTGATTTGTTGATTTTCATGGCGAAAGCGAAACTCGAATGGCATATCGGTTGGAATCATTGGAATTCTCGGAATGAGAACTTCCTCAACTTTGAACTTTTCTTTTAGTATTCTTGCGTGAATAACATTGCTCATGAGTTTTGCGACCGCTAAACGCGTTCCGTTGCATAATTTTGGTTGATATTGCAAAGCATGATGACAACTGAAACAACCTTAAATTGTAAATTGTGCGGTGGCAGTCCAGGGCACATCCAATGAATTCAAAAACTCAGTTGGATAGTTGCTTGCTTCTTTGTCTTCGTTTGTTACACAGTCGATAGATTTGAAGGAATACAGTGAACCAAAGATTTGATTTTGAATTGTTCAGTTTAAGTGACCCACAGAACATGGAGTTCTTTGCCAATTGTTCGAACCAATTGGCTTAATTTTTTGTGTTGCATTCACGTTCACGCTGCAATTCTAGTTCGAAAGGGTCGTATGGTCGACGATCTGGCAATGGCATTCCTAACCTGACTAACAAACTGCTGCACATGAGGTAACACCTGCCTTCTATCAAAACCAAGGCCTGGTCGTGCATCTCAATATGGGGATTCTCTGAAAGGACACGAACTCGACACAAAATGTCTTTTGACATATCATCCTAGTACTTGTCCCACAGTTCACGTGGATTTGATGGAAAACATGTGGCAATAATGATCGCAAATAATATGCGTATTTTACTTGGGAATGCAGAAACAGTTGCTTCAGCGATTGTCGTATCCCAATGCGTATAGTTTTCAAGCAAATTGATCTCCTGATACACACCACGAAGTGCTGGCAACACTACACCATGGACATTTCGAAGTGACTCAAATGATGAGTCGCAAGTAAAAGCATTCATCATTCTTTGGATGAACTGTATAAATACGGCCAAGAGCTTCAGAAGAACGCAAATCCGAATGACTAGGAACTCATCGCCTTGCTTTCGACGTTGACATTTTCGAGAAGAAACTGGTCAATGTTGTCACTGGTGGGTTTTGAGCACGTTGAGCAGCATTTGCTGCAGTGAAATAAACTTGTTGATCGTTCTCCAGATGCACTGCCAAATGAGTAACAGTCTGACAGCGTTCGTAAATGGGAAATGATAATTTACGCTAAATCGGCGTAAAAATTCATTGCGCTGACCTTCTTGGTGATTTCCTTGCGCCGACCTTCTTGGATTGAATCTGTGATCATCAATAATATCTGCTCCAAATGAAGTCATTTGAAAGCATCCGTTATATTTGTGAGTGTTCGATAGAAAATGAAGTGATTCTGGTCTTTCGCCATGAAGCAAAGAATGCAATGGCTCTGGTGGTAAAGACAATGGCGGTCATTTAACCTTGCCACTGAGACAGCTCAATCCAGTGAACTTCAAAGCACCGTAAACATAAACGTCATATTTCATGAAGATGGCGTCGTAAAATCACTCCATACAAATCGGGGATATTTCGGAAATTTTCTTGGGTATTCTTCTTGTTTGGCCGGCGACCAATCCGAATTGGTGCGAATCATCGAAACTTCAAGTGTAATCAAAAAGTAAAAATTCACATTCAATCATTAATTATGTGCCCGAAATATTAGGTGTATTATCAGTCGTAATTAGAGAGATACAATTTCCCTCAGGGCCAATTTCTCCCATTTGCAATTTGGATAGGAAAAGTTCGAATATTGAAAACCAATATGTTTCAGAGTGGAATATACACACATACATACATTTCATGTTTTTAGCTACAGCCGTTTGCTTGTTACCAATTTCACTCCTTTTTTCCATGTTGACCCTAAAAGAACGAATTTATGATTCTAGCTACAGCCGCTTGATTGATGACATTTTTTTATTTTTAGCGTCTACGCAGTCAAAGTAATGTGCACAGTCGCACAGTGGCGCCATTTGAGTTTTTTCGTTGCAAAAATCATATCTTTTGAACCGAATAAGATAATTGAACAGTTTAAACAGCATACACTCCGCTTCACTTGATTGAGGACATCGTGGTACAAATTTACAAACTCTTATATTAAGAGAAATATTTAAAAAATGATGTTGATTTTTTATTCAAAATTGTAAACAAGAAGTATAAAAATGAGACCAAAACAAAAACAGAGAGATTCAATAAGTACCGTTATTAAGAAATGTATGAAAGTGGAAATAGGCAAATATGGTGAACAATTTGGCGCGTCATTTGTTTGAGGACAGTAATGCTGATAACAACAAACTTACGAATCTTCAAAGTTTTTGTATTTTTTTTTTGAGTTTTATTTAAATTCAATATTAATTTAAAGGTTAAAGTCGTTATCAAAAAATACAAACCAATATGGGTAGCGGTAAGACGCTTACAGACACAGAAAAGGGAAAAATTCTGGCATTCAGAGATGAAAAGTATTCTGTACGTGAGATTGCTGAAAAAATTGGAAGAAGTAAAACAGTTGTACACAATTTTATAAAAAATACATCAAATTATGGAAAAAATCGAAAAGGTCGTATATCCAAGGCTACTACTGCTGCACAAGATCGCTTAATCGTGCGAACCGCTTCAAATTCTGCCAAGTCGGCTGCAAAAATAAGAGCTGAAGCAGGTGTAACTGCCAGTGTTTCGACAGTACGAAGAGTAATAAATGCTTCCTCACATCTCCGTTTGAGAAAACTGCAAAAAAAGCCACCATTAACAAAGCCTCGTCAAAGTGCCCGACTTACTTTTGCTCATGACAAAATGTCCTGGACTACCAAGTGGAAACAAGTAGTCTTTTCAGACGAAAAGAAATTTAACCTTGATGGCCCGGGTGGGTACAACTTTTATTTCCATGATATAAGAAAGGAGGAAATTTATTTGACCCGTCATCACAGCAGGGAAGGCGGGGTAATGGTATGGGGTGCTGTTACTTATTATGGAACTATTGACCTCGTTTTTGTCAGCACTAAAATGACTGGTATTTCCTACAAGTCGATATTGGAAGATGCATTCAGACAGTTCAAAAATTTGTTTGGACCAATAACATGGATTTTTCAACAGGACAACGCACCGATTCACACAGCACGAGTTGTAACGTCATGGATAAGAGAACAACATGTGGAATTATTGCAGTGGCCCCCATATTCTCCTGACCTCAATATAATGGAAAATATATGGGGATGGTTAGTACGAAAGGTTTACGAAAAAGGAAAACAGTTCGATAATAAAGAGTCACTAATCAGAGCAATTAGAACTGCGTGGGTCAAATCTCATTAAATTATATTCAGTCTCTTTACGAATCCATTCCCAACCGTATTTTTGAGGTTATTAATAAGAATGGATCATATACTCACTACTAAATGCATCTTAAGTAAAATCTGTATAATTGTATTGTTATTGTGTAGAAATAATGTAAAAGGTTTCACATTGTAACGTACTTTTAAGATGTGTCCTCAAACAAGTGACGCGCCAAATTGTTCACCATATTTGCCTATTTCCACTTTCATATATTTTTTAATAACAGTACTCATTGAATTTATCTGTTTTTGTTTCGATATCGTTTGTTACTTCTTGTTTACTGTTTTGAATAAAAAATCAACATAATTTTTGAAATATTTCTTTTAATAGGAGTGTTTGTAAATTTGTAACATGATGTCCTCAATCAAGTGAAGCGGAGTGTATGATAGATAACTGTTCAGCCTATGAAATGAGCGTTTGGAAAGGGTGCTACGCTCTGTAGGGGCCTAATTATGGGTTATCAAAGTTAAAATTAGTAGAAAAATCAATTTTATGGTAACTAGAAAAATTATTTTTACATTTTTAGATTGTTTTTATTTTTTTCTTTAGGGTTTTATGTTTTAAATAATTACCCAACAAATTAAAAAATAAATATTTTTTTTTAAATTTATTTATTTATTATTATTTATTTTTTTATTTATTTTTTTTTTGTCCGGATGATCCATCGCAGCCCCATTTGCTGATTAATGTCAACTTCTCAGGAAGAATTTTCACCTCATTTTCAGGAAGACTCTCCAACAACCGTTTTGCTGTATGGCCCATGAGATCCTGCAGATTGGCTTTCGCAGAGACTTCCGTAAACTCCGTATGCAGTGGTCGTGAATTTATTTTGGCTTGCGTAATATGTTTGTATCCGGGTAAAACGTCAGCGCCGTGTCGCGTTAAAGATGTCCGTAGTTTCTCATATTTCTCTTTGGAAAGTTCTAAGTCCATAAACAAGGTCAAGGCTTCTTCGGATTCATACTTTTTAATGTGTGCGTTTGTGGGTGTGGGAATGCTTTCCTTAATCCTTTTTAGTCGCAGTGGGCTTGCATCAGCAACAGATTTGGTTATCTGCGACCTAACTCTTTCACTATCCTTTGTAAATTTAATAGACAGCGCGTCCGATAATTGCTTCGTGGTCAAGTCACTCTACCTTGTGAAAATTGAACACTCCTTCCTTTTGCTCCTCTGGTTGATGTGGTGGGTTTATCTACTGCCAAAATATCCAGGATGGTGTCTTCATTAAGTCAGTCATCGTATTTGGAGTTGAAGTTCTGAATGGTTCGATTAGATTTCAACCATTTTGCCTTAATATTTGCATATATCAGATAAAATTTATTTTTTATAATTTCGCTTCTCTCAATATTTCCGTATAAGCTATCAAGTTCTTCTAAAGCAGCTTCCGTGAAAAAATTTGGTGTGGTTGACTTTCTAAACAGTTCAAATAATTTAAAATTGTTCAACGCCATGTTTTCAGTACTTAAATTGTTTAATGGTTTCAGTAATTGTTGCGCCAACTTTCAGTCGTAGAGTAATCCAGGCATTATCCTTATTTTGCAATAGGCTTATGCTACAATGCCTAAAAATAAAAAATAAAAATAGGGACCATAAGTCAATATTGTTCATGACCATTTGCAATATTTAGGCTTATGCTACCATGCCGAAAAATGTACCTGTTCCCTGCATACATATGGATTTAGGCTGAATAATGCAATTTTGATATTATGCACGTGTCCAAATAAGATTTGTGCCTACCTGTAGGGACCATAAGTCAATATTGTTCTTGACCATTTGTACGCCAAAGTATTGTTTAAATGAGGTACGTACCTACTAATTTCAATGAGTAGTTTTTTTCAAACTATTAGATCAAACTACTGTCAGTCAAAAACAATTTCTGCAACCATGTCTTTTTAACCTTGTTTACCTCTAGAAGCCAAACGGGCACATACGGGCAGCTAAAATTTTTGAATTATGTAAAGAAATAATCAATGAACAGGTTTTGCAAATATGGCAAATATAGAAAAATATAGATTTTTTTATTTTCCGTCAAAGTTGAAAAATAGTGAAAAAACGGATAGTTTTTAAATAGTGATTTACCAGGAGAAACACAAAGCAAACAGTTAATTTTTTATCATTATACATTTAATAAATACATCAATCAATACAAACAAAAAATAAGGCGATTCGTTACCTATTTTTCGTGATATTACACCTGAAATCGCAACAAATTCACTAAAAATTGTGTGTTTTTTTGAAAACCGAAAGTCGGTCAACTTTGAACGGCTATATCTTCTAAACTAAAAATGTGATATTATTAAGAGTGGCAGATTTGGAATCGTTGAAAAGTTTCCTATAACATGGGTTTATTCAAAACTTCGTCGGCGCGCATGAAAATTTTGATTTTTGCAACCTCGTTTGCTCTACGGGCGCTACTGTGAGTCGTTCGCAATTTTTATTCCCGTTTTCCGCATAGAAGTAAAAGTTGGTACCATTTTTTATTCCTCTTTTCCATTTGCATCCCGTAAAAATACGAATTTTGAAAAATAGCTCTATTTTACGTATCTACAAAATTAAAGGGATGTAAATTCCAAAGTTCATATTTCTAGCTGTTGTCGTATCATTGGTACCATTTTTATCCCTTTCTATCCCATTCCGCCCGCTAAAACTTATATTTCCCTTTTGATGTTTTTACGCTACAAGAGGAATGCACGCAACAAATTCCAAGTGCATATAAAGCTGACATGTAATAAAAATGCTTTTTAATATTAGGGGTACTTTCAGTCCTTGTTAGGGAATTTTTTTTCCATCTGGGCCGAATTCGCCCAATCCCAACCGATCTGCAACTATGAGACACATTTAGGAAAAATTTGAACCTCCTAGCTCATTTCGTTCGGCAGCTAGCGTGCATTCAACAGACAGATGGACAGACGGACGGACATGGCTACATCGTCTTAGAATTTTACCACCACCAGAAAATATATATTTTTTGGAGTGTCCGATGGATATTTCAAGCTGTTACAAACGGAATGGCAAACTGAATATGCCCCCATCCTTAGGTGGAGGGTATTGGCTCCAGCAAAACAAAAAAAAAACAAATTTGAATTCTATAAAATATAATATGGCCATGAGCCAGGACAATATTCCGGTGGAATCAAATACTAAATATTTTTCAAAGTCCTTCAAAATCCGCACAGAAATCATTAGTAAATTTTTGGTTTTAGTTACCTCCCTAACCTGTAGGAACCTCCTAGATCTTTCATCTATATATAAAAGAGTTGCGTTACTACTACTACTATAGAAGCCCAGTAAAATTGAATTTTTCGAAATTTGTACTTTTAAGGGGTGCGCGGTTAAAAAGGGATAAAAGTTGTACCAATTTAAGTATTGCAGCTATAGTCATGAAATTTGGTGTGTAAGTTCCTCTGACAACGTAGAAGCGCAAATCTAAATAAATTTTGCGAAATTTGTACTTATTACGGGCGTGCGGGACAAAAAGGGATACAAATTGTAAAAGTAAAGTATTGTAGTTAGAATCGTGAAATTCGGCGTGTACATTTCTCCGACCATGTAGGAGCGTAACATAAATGGATTTTTCGAAATTTGTACATTTAAGGGATGAGAGGGGCAAAAAGGGATAAAAATTGTACCAACTAATTTATTACAGCTAGAATCGTGAAATTTTGTATTTAAATTCCTCTCAACATGTAGAAGCGCAGTATAATTGGATTGTTCGAAATTTGTACTTTTTAGGGGGTAGGCGGGACAAAAATGGTTCCAATTTAAGCATTGCAGCTATAATCGGGAAATTTAGAGTGTAAATTGTGTGTAAAGCGCAATCTAAATGGATTTTTTTCGAATTTTTCTTATAGGGGCTGAGTAACAAGGGATAAAAATAGTACAAAATAAAGTATTGGAGTGGTGTTCCTCTGACAACGTAGAAGCGCAAATCTAAACGAATTTTTCGAATTTTGTACTTATAAACAATGAGCGGGATAAAAATGGTACCAACTAAAATATTTCAGCTATAGTCGTGAAATTTTGTGTTTAAATTTCTCTGACAACATAGACTTGCAACATAAATGGATTTCTCCAATTTTGTACTTTTAAGGGACGGAATATTTAAATAGTGATTAAAAACTAAAATCTTCGACAAACGAGTTTAAATATTATTTCCCTCTGCACCCTTCTTCCTGCGTTTTGATCTGTCACTCAATTTGAAGTGGATGTGGAATTTGGAGAAAATCAAGATTTCGTTTCGTTAAATGTATAACTTGTATGGTCCTAATCACATGAATACCATCGAATACGTCACAGTGCCGCAATGTCATGGTCTGATGCAGGTAAACAGATCAGTTGGAGGTAAACACAGAATCCATGCTAGTCATAGAAACAACATTTAGTGGATAGATAAGATTCGACTGAAGTGAAGGTCACCCAGCCATCCATCCGTCCGTCCGTCGCAGAATAAAATCACAAGACATCCGTCAGCAAATGTGTATTTCAAAAATTTTCCTCATCCGTCCGAAGCAGTTTAACTACGAATACATGATGATAAATAAGAGGTAGAATAAATATATAGATATGTATGTATGTATAGCACACATGCTGGGTACATATACAGCTGTCTTCGGATGAACTTATTGGACAAACGAAAGGATGATTAGCACAACAACAGCAGGCAAGAAGGTGGCATAAAGGTTGCTTTGGGCCGCACTATGCAGGTCGAATGAGTCGTGCAAACTGGGTCCAGTAGTGGCGATTAGGGATGATGTTGGTCCTGGTTCTGACGAAAGAAGAAGCTTTTTAAATGATTGTAACTGTGCCGTGGGGTTGATTATCAAGTAATCGCTTACCAGGTAGTGCAGGCGCTTCGATTGCATCATTTTGGCCGGAATAAGGTAGGGAGGAGACGAAGTCTGCGTCTTCATACATTTGCATATCTTCGTCGGAGACTGCATTGTAAATCCACTCCAAATGAGGCGCCAGACTGGTGTAGAACGCTTTAATCGGCTTATCCGAACAGTCTAGCTCATGTTTATTGTCCACCGGCAGAAGAGATGAGAGTAGGCCAACTAGTTTATTCTCACATACTAAACCAGTGCCCCGATCGCCGTTATGGGGCAGAAGTGCTTCAAATGCCTGTGGATAAATCGGTGTACATCTCAGTCCATTAACTCTGGAAGCTTAAAGGAATTCACGACAACTTACATGACAATTGAAGCCCAGTGGCAGCATGTACAGGGAGCAAATGTCGTCTTCTCGTGCCTTGGGATGTTGGGAGTTTTCGCGACATATCTCCGAATCGAGGAGCGGCAATTCCTCCGATTGTATATAATTGGGTGCCGTGGACATTAGCTGAAAATATAGTAAAGGAACAGTATGTAGTTAGTATTTAGGGCCTGTTCGATTAGCCTACAATTAAGAGACTGGATTTTCTTAAATTAATCAAAAAGAAAAATCTGGCAGCACTTTACTCGTTAGCTAACAGAGTAACTTTATTGTAAGCGAGTAAATTTCATTCAAATATTAAGCTACTACGATTGTTCGGTTGAGAGATAGCTCTCACATTGGTCTTCCCTCTGTGCGGATTGCAGTCAAATTTCTAATATCACGTTCTTTTTCTCATGAATCTAAATTGAATGTAGCCCATATTATATTTCACCTCGAATTGTCTGCATTGTGCGGAAGAATATTTACTAGATTTTAGGAAAGAAAATAATGAAGATTTTTTATGGAAATTAAGTTAATATTTGTTCGTAAATTTTTGAGAAGTTGTTCATACATTCAAGTATTAGAAAATATTTGAAAATACCGCAAATATTATTTTAATAATCACAGAATTCAGAATTAATTCAATATGTCACATTTATATACTCTGAAGTAAAATAATTTATTTGAATTACTGAGTAACATTTTCCTCAGGTTTAGTTAAATTGAACTTATTCTAAGTAAAGGTTTTCCTTAAAACAAGTAAAATTTGACTCAGGTGAGTACAAACTTACAATTTTCCCCAGTTTTAGTACATTTTTATTTAATCCGTGGATACTTTGTCTGAGTGTAAGTATGGCTAAATGTATGTGCAGCTAAATATGATTTTAAATTATTTTAACGAAGGACCTATGACCAAACCTGTTTATACCCTACACCAAAGGGTATAATGTCTTTGTGCATTTGTTTGTAACACCCAAAAGGAAGCGAGATAGACCCATCATTTATTATACCGATCGACATGGAATCATATGGCCATGTCCGTCTGTCTGGGTCAAATCGGTTCAGATTTAGATATAGCCACCATACAAATTTCTTTCCCCATTTAACACTTTCCGGGCTAGAAACCGTAAATTTTAACAGATTTTCTTTAATTTTGGCGTAACACCTTATATTTCAACAAGATAAATTTCTGGTAAAAATGTTTCAAATCGGTTCAGATTTAGATGTAGCTCCCATACAAATTTCGCCCCCGATTTGAGGTTAACCGCTGTAGAAACCACATACCTTAACCGATTTGCTTCAAATTCGGCAGGATAACTTATATTTACACTAGAAACATCTATGGTAAAGGAGGATGAGATGGGTTCAGATTTATATATTATGCTTGCACTCCTCGCAGATTTCATTCTGGTATATTTTAGGGAACCTATAAAAAGCAACAACGACAGATCTTTAATTATTTTTTCTGTATGTTTATTGTATGATTTTCGAATCCAGAATATGTCTTTGATATTTCTTGGCACAATAGTAAAAGAAAAGTCACAAAAATCAATTACAATCAAAAAACGGCAAACTATATTGTTTATTTTATACGAGATTTCGGCCTCTATACAAGTACTAGCTGAACACCCGCCCGCTTCGCCAGGCAGACGGAAATTAAAATCAGGTTTCATACTGCTTTTTCTTGTGATCGGTAATATATATACCACTTATAATCAAGGTTTACGGCGAATAAAGGAAGTAATTTCAAAAATCAAATTGATTTTGAAAAATTTGATTCAGTGTTATTATGCTCCTTTCCATTACCAAAACAAAAACTTCCTACGTAAGAACTTACTTACTTAACTTACCTACTTAATCGAATAGCTGGAATTCGAATGTACTATAATCAAAACACATAGAAAATCTATCAAATTGTTCAGTAATCAAACACAACAACACACTAAAATTAAAAAATTAATACATATTTATTCACTGGATCTACTCACACAAAATTTCAGCACTCTATGTGTTATAGAACTGACAATATTCGATAATAGGTTTTATCTTCGTAAAGGAGGTGCCACGCCCACTTTTCCAATACCGCCCATTTTTGGCACAACTATGCACATTGATGCTAGATGCACTTACACAAAATTACAGCACTCTAGGTGTCATAGAACTGACAATATTCGATAATAGGTTTTAACTTCGTATGGGAGGTGCCACGCCCACTTTTCCAATACCGCCCCTTTTTGGCACAACTATGCACATTGATGGTATATGCACTTACACAAAATTTCAGCACTCTAGGTGTCATAGAACTGACAATATTCGATAATAGGTTTTATCTTCGTAAAGGAGGTACCACGCCCACTTTTCCAATACCAATACCGCCCATTTTTGCACAACTACGCACTTTTATGCTAGATGCAGTAGCACAACATTTCAGTATTGTAGCTGTCAATGAACTGGCAATATTCAATAATAGTTTTAACTTCGTATAGGAGATGCCACGCCCACTTTTCCAATACCGCCCATTTTTGCCACTAACAATTAGTGAACTTTCAAGTCTCTAGCTGCAACAGTGCACCGAATATGGTAATTTAAAAAAACGAATAAATTCCCAATTTGTGTGGGAGGCGTCACGCGCACTGAAAATATCAAAAATTTATAAAGCCTATTTTCACCACCGGATCAGTATGAACGTAAAAATTTCAAGAACATTGGTCCAGCAGTTTAGGCTGCTATAAAGAACAAGCAATATATAGTATATATATATATATACTGCATAAAAAGAGACCCAAGTGTATATAAATGTTTTTTTTTTTTAATTTGCTCTTGAGGCACCCTAAGACATCAAGCTGGAAACGAAATGTTTTACAAAGTTATTATTGGGCCCACTGATCAACTTTCTCAGGTTTTCTAATTCGATTATCTAAAAGCTTTCATAAAGTTTGGATAGCTTAACCCTTAAATGCATAGCGTACCTTATTTGGTTCATATCTTTAATCATTTGTTATTCTAGTAAGTCAAACCGAAATGAAATACCGAATACGTTAAATTCAAGCAGACAATATTTCATTTCATTCAAATATTGTTTCGCCGGGCTTGCAACGTGCTTTAGCTCATAATGAGCCTTGGAAGCGGACGATTGCAATTTTTTCACGCATTTTCAAAAGTGACGTTTTATATTGAAATCAAAATTGATAATACTAATTATTCGTAGCTAATTATAATGAATCTTGAGCTAGTAGTTTGTTCCTAATACAAGGTTTTCCAACAAGAGGTGTTATTTTGAATCACCCGGTATTTCGGTAGGTGTCACTTTTGATGCTTTTATTCTTTGACAAGTAGAAACTACGCCATTACTAAAAATGGAACGATACACGCTTCAAAAACGCACTGAAATTATTAAAATTCATGAATGAAAATGATCCGGAAAGATCATCTTGACTGATGAGGCCCATTTCCACCTCGGTGGCTACGTCAACAAGCAAAATTGTCGCATCTGGGGCTCGGAAAACCCAAGAGTTATTGTTGAGAAGCCTCTCCATCCTCATCGTGTGATTGTTTGGTGCGGTCATTGGACCTTACATTTTCGAAAATGAGGTTGGATCAACAGTTACGGTGAATGGATTGCGCTATCGAGAGATGATTAATGATTTTTTATGGTCGGAGTTGGATGGTATTGATCTGGACAACGTTTACTTTCAACAAGACGGTGCTACGTGCCACACAAGCAACGAAACCATTGCTCTTTTACGGGAAAAGTGTTATCTCTCGAAGAGGTGATCACAATTGGCCACCGAGATCTTGTGATTTAACACGACTGCGACTTCTTCCTTTGGGGCCACGCAGGGTTGTCAGATATGGCGATTTCTCGCCAAACGTGGCGAATTAATATTTGATTTTTAAAATAGTTGGCGATTTTCTTGGCTAATTTTAGAACATTTTAAATCTGTCCTCCAATATCATTATATTGGCGTTACTTTGTAGAGAAATATATTACAATTTGTATGCAAGTCATAGATATGCGTTCATGTCAAACTGAACACTTTTTAAATTACCATTTCTTACGATTTACGATTACGATTTCTTTGCAACATAGCACTGTGCAACATTTTTGAAGTCATTTCAAAATAACCATATACGGACACCGCTACATGATAAAAGACCAAAAAAAAAAAGACCCGTGTTTTTTTTCCCCCCAAAGTCATGCACTTTTTTTTATGGGCCCCCAGAGATTTGAGGCCTCGGTGTAATTTTTGGAAAAAAGTGATCATATTCTCAGGCTCATATCTTGCAAACCGTTCGGAATTTTGATTTACTCTCTGAGGCAAAGTTCTAGCTCTTGTCATAAAGAACAAAAATTGTGAGGCAAAGTTCTAGCTCTTGTCATAAAGAACAAAAATTGTAGTTGATTGTTTCCCTGAATTTTCAGCGGTTTGCTACCTATGGACCTGAACAGGGGAAAAAAGGTTAAAAAAATCGAATTTTTTTAAGTTTTTTGCGATTTTGACCTTGAAGATGAAGTTTTTTTGATTTTATATGTTCACAATTTTTGTTCTTTATGACAAGAGCTAGAACTTTGCCTCAGAGAGTAAATCAAAATTCCGAACGGTTTGCAAGATATGAGCCTGAGAATATGATCACTTTTTTCCAAAAATTACACCGAGGCCTCAAATCTCTGGGGGCCCATAAAAAAAAAGTGCATGACTTTGGGGGGGGAAAAAAACACGGGTCTTTTTTTTGGTCTTTTATCATGTAGCGGTGTCCGTATATGGTTATTTTTTTTCGTGTTGCACTGTGTAGTTGAATAACTGCACTCTATAAAATATTTGATTTATAGAGGATGAAAAAAAGATATGACCAATTGAGAATTAGTAAAATCAAGATAAAAGGTTCAAGGTAGGAACATTGAAATTCAAAGAATGAAGGCTTATTTTAAAGATAAATGTATTTTGTTATCTTTTGTGGTTTTATTAAAAAGTAAAAAATAGTAGCATTTCCGTCGATTAAACCATGGACATTTTAGAATTGGGAAATAATAATATTTAAAAAACCTGTTCTTTAAAGTTCTTTAAATTTGGCGGTTTTGGCGATTTCCGGCAATTGATTTGGCGACAGAGGTACAAAATAAACTGACAACACTGGGGCCACGTGAAAGATAAGGACTACGCCAACAGCCCAGAGTCGATTCAAGACCTCAAAGATAGAATTCGTGAGGCTATCGAGGACACAGGGCAGCCACTTTGCGATTTGGTTATGGAAAATTTCATGAGAAGGATATTGTCCTGTAAGCGTGGTCGTGGTGGACATTTGGCTGATGTTGTTTTTCATTATTAACGGCATACCTTCCTCTTTATTATGAAATAAACATCCGATCATTTACCTCAAAAAATGTCATTTTTCTTTGAATACCAAAATAACACCTCTTGTTGGAAAACCCTGTATGTATAGAAAGCCAAGTTTTCCACATGTGCTAAACAGCGCAAATCGACCATTTTAAACCTTTCCCAGAAAATTATGAATTTCCCAAGAAAATGAATGCTGAATTCGTGTTTAGAGAGCAAATTTACATTAGGGTAGCTTAGTTTACTGACCTCATGCATAAGCATTTAATGATGGTAGATCAAGCCGTCTGTGAGCTAGATGCTCCTAAAAACAGGGTTTCCCGTTTTTATGTTGCAATTTTTTCCAAACTTCTTTCTGAGTTACAAGACACTTGAAAGCACTTTAAAACAGAGAGCTTTTACATACAACATCAGTATAACAACGATGTTAGCTGACATATTTGATGTGATTAATTGATAAAAATCTATTATTATTACAATTATTACAATTCACGTTGTAATGAAAACGAACTGTTAACAATCTAATGTTGCTCTACATGACTTAACATGCTAAGGGAGAAATTTCGACTCTCAGCTTATACATATAAGCTCCCTGCTTTAGATATAAATATGTATTCTTGTCTTAGAATAACTTATTTTTTTTCAGTCGGAAGCAATCTCTCCATGAGATGAGATGTCATTACCCGACTGTGGCATGTGCTTACTAAGTTTTTGCTGGGCAAATGCTTAGCGGCAGGTATTCTTTATCCTACTGTGACCTACTCTACTCCACTGTGGAGATAATACCCCATCGAATTGAATGCTGTTTGAAGTATTACGAAATAGTATTTCAATTTCTCGTGGTCAATACAACCAAAAAATAGAATAAACAGATATAATTCAAAATGTCACTACTGTATTCCACTCTAACTCATCGATTCCATTCTACCTTCAAAGGTACAGCTATGAGTAATGAATGGACGTTTGTTGCGGCACTTATCTGGGAATTAAGTTAGTCATCAACGTGTGTGACATGAGATTAGAAAGTAATCTGCATTTTGCTTCCCAACACGACACACAGTAGTTATCTTATTTATCCAAACAACGAAGACGATTTTCACATGTTAACATATGATATGGGATTCTTAGCTGGTGGTACGTACACATACCATTTTTATACCCTCCACCACAGGATGGGGGTATACTAAGTGTGTAGTTCCGTTTGTAAAGTATATATGTGCCAGTTAGAATGGTCTAAGTCACACTTTATCCGTTCTCAGATATGCAATGGTTTGTTTGAGTCAATTTAAAAATATTTTTCCACCGAAGGACACGATTATTTTCTTACAATATCTATATGGAACTTTTATAAAAACATCGACAACGTTGGTACCTCTAAGGGAACCACCACTTTCAGAGGATGTACTGGCTTAGAACACTTTCATTCTTCTCAGATTTAAAAAAATAACAAACAAAACTTTTATTTTTTTCGCAAAAGTAATATTTCTTACCAAAAATTAAAGAAAACACAAAAAATTGTATATGTTATTCAAATTATCTAAATCATTTAAAGTGGACATTGTAATTAAAAAAAGGTTTGATTGCATCACCCCACATCAATGTCATATAGTGTGACTTAGACCACTTTCAAAATAACAATTTTGGTGTGCATAAAATGAGAAATGTTCGATTGGGCTTACTAGCTTAATTTTTGTATGGAATTTACTCGCTTAGCAAGAAAGTAGCCTAGTGCTCTCTTAGTGTTGGCGCCAGATTTTTCTTCTTGATCAATATAAGAAAAACCAATGTGTAACAATGGTTCCCCTTAACAATAATCGTAAGCTAGTAAGCCCAATCGAACGGCCATTTTTTATAAATGTCAAAAATAAAAATAAAATAAGAGATCTGATCAAAGTAAAGAGAAAGATTGGCATATTTCATTTTTTTTTTTTTGATTCTTGACTTAGACCACTATCATTCTAACTGGCACATATATTATTGACATTCATGTCATAACAAGACGATCTTGCCATGTACGTCCTTCCGTCTGTTGGAAGCACGAAAGGTGCTAGGAGTCCAAATTTTGCACGAATACGTCTTATAGTTGTAGATAGGATGTGATTGCAAATGGGCGAAATCGGAACACAGGAAAAATTTTTTCCCTCACAAATACTGAAAATACCCATAATAACCCCTAAAATATAGAGTATATCAGCATGTCTTTTTGAATATGCCTGCTTATATTTACTTGATATTTAGTATGCGCATCCTGCTTATAACAAAAACGTTCACCATCTTATTTGAAACGGAGAAATCGGGCAAAAAGGGATACAAAATGCTACCTATCAAACCACAACAGCTAGAAACGCGACATTCGGTGTATACATTCCTCTGATGCCGTAGACACGAAAAATAAAAATATATTTCCAAATTCGCACTTTCAAGGGATACAATGCGAAAAGAGGGATAAATATGGTGCCAAATAAACGGCTAAAGCTAGCATTTACTTATACTCGTAAAATAAACATATTTTTGAAAGTCATAAAAGGAAAAAGGGATAGCCACAGCTAGAGTCATGGAATTCGAAGTATACATTCCTCTGTCTGCATAGACAGGCAAAAAAATATTTTTCATATTTCATACTTTATGTCTTATTTTTATTTAATGAATTCACCTTGCCTTGAAAACCCTTCTTTAAAGAAGCAGCCTCTATCATCTGCAATGAATGGTATAATATTGTTTTTAAACAATGGTCGCTACACATTTTGAACCCATCGCTTCGTAAAAAAATCGTTGTCTATTTACATATATAAAGAAATACGGAAAGGCTGGGCGGGACCGACAGATGTTTCTAGTTAAAATAAAAGTTGTTGTGCCAAATGTTAACGAAATCTGTTAAAATATACTGTCTGGGGCGTAATTTGTACGATGCCAATATCTAAATCTGAACAGATTTTCACCACAGACGTTTTTAGTTGAAATATAAGGTGTTATGCCAAATTTGATCAAAATCTCAGAAAAAGTCAAATCGGTAGTCACACTTCTATCTGAATCTGAACCGATTTGCTAATTAAATAGCGCTCGCAAAACTTAATTGTGCCAATTTGTATAAGAATCGGCAATAATTGAGTGTAATTGGGTGTTACAAACAAATGCACAAAGACAAAACACCCTAGTGAAGGGTATACAAATGTATTCAATTTATTTTTTATGTCTAAAGATTTCCAGATTCGATTACGATTTGTCCTTCTCCTGTAAATAAACGAAAGTCGAAAAATGTAGGTGATTCATGACATAAAAATTAAACTAAACTATTCCTCTCCATTTTACTTCATGGCTAAAGATGAACTAATACTGGACAATAAATTCGGCACAATAAATTCAAATATATATTAACCATTTATTGAATATCATTTATTCGATTTGAGAAAACAAAACTACAACAGTTCATTAATATCAGTGTTAAAGAATTTTGCTTGAAAAGAAAATTATTTAAATTATGAATGCTGATTACGTTTTGATCGAATAGTCTTCCTGAAATTATATATGTGTGATAATATAATATAATATAATTTCATCACAGTAATCTGTATGAAGATTAGGAAATATATTTGAAGTTATTCATTTACGTACTCAGAATACACCTAAAGAAATAATGACAATTTCATCAGTAAATCTCTAGCTTCACATTACAAATATATTTTGTACTCTTTTAACACCAAAAATAAAATAAAAGGCAAGACACAATACAAAGGAAATGAGATAAACGTTTTCGAAATGAGATCTTGGAGTTTGGAGCAAAAACATATTTTTGTTTCTAGAATATTACTTCTTATTCCATGTAAAGAAAAATGTGACTAACTTCATACTAATTATAATAAATATATAAATTGGAGTTGACTTAACGAAAGGGGCCAACGATGCGGTAAATTTAATGATTTTGTAAACGCTTTTGCAATTAATGTACAATCATATAATCTGTTCGAGTATTTGCACTATGCCCCGTAGTTTACAAACGATAGTCAACTATGAATAAAATAAGAATTGCTGTTGTGTTCCACATATAATATTAAATCGAAGTTAGAGAATAATCTCCAGAACAAATATATAAATAAATGATAATATATAGCAACGCTTATAGACTTTTGTGGCACAGTGCATATTGAATTGAAACTAAAAACGCCATGTAACTCCATTTTGCCTTCAGTTTGATACGTATATCATCCGGTTCAAGTGTAACGACATTTTTTAAAAAATTGTCGTACTGTGTAATATGGCATTAGCAAAACCAACCAAGGGATTTTGGAGAATTATTTCTATAAAAAGTTACATTCGTGGATTTGATACGAATCATCGGAAAAATGCATTATGTATAATCAAAAAATTCTAACTTCATTCACCCGAATGTGGCTAATGGATTTAACTAATGGTGATGTTGTGTGACATATATTGATCCAAATTCAATTATTGTCAGGTCCTATTTGTATAATTTAGAATTTAATAAATTAATTAGCAGAGGTCCACGGTCCACCATTTGATATCGTTTGACTATACAATGAAACATAGCTGTATGCTTCTACTATATCTTTGATGATTTGAAAAAGTTAATTGAAGTCTCCTGAAGGCTGTGTCGCGGTACACACAAATCAAGGATATCTCGTTCTTAGATCAAGCCGTGAACGACTCAATCAGGGCGGGGCCGACTATATCATACCCTACACCACTCCCTGCGTATATACCTCGCTTTGATTACTAAACCCAGGTATTTCATGGGAGCAATTTTATGTAGTTCATATAAATTATACAGTTACTATAAATTCATCTTTAGTCAAAGTTAATGAGTATGGTAAATAATAAAGTAATTGATCCTGTAAATATTCCGAGTAAAGTAAATATAACATGATATGGATAAATTGATCTATATCCAATGATAAATACAGATTATACGGCGGTAATAGGATTAATCGGACGGACATTTGAAGGGGGACTATAACAACAATTGAGGCCTGTGTCAAAACATGCGCCTATATATTTATCATTCACGGTAGGTATTCCTAGTTGAAACATATAATGATCTGCAAAATTTTATGAAGATCCGATGTAAGATGTGGTTTCTAGAGCTGTAATAGAGAAGAATGGGGCCCACTTGGGTAATACCAAAGTATGGATATATGGGCGTCTCCCAAACAAGTATGGAAAGGCTAAAGATGGACGGAGCCGACTATATGATACACCCACTTTCTACCTCACTACCATTCAATTCGGTAAAAAAGTGAAATCGGGACGGGTTTTTGAATCCTGTAAATGAAGTGTTTGACAAAAAATGTTAAAGCGGAAAGGACATTTGTATGGGGGTGTATTGAAACCTGGAACGATGTGACCCGCTTTCACCATAGGTGTTTTTAGTTGGATTATAAGATGTTGTGCCAATTTTAAAGAAAATCGGGTACAATATGTGGTTTCTAGAGCGGAAAAAGTGAAATCGGGAGCGACATTTGTATGGGGACTATATCTAAATATGTACCGATCTTACCCACTTTCAGCATAGGTGCTTCTAGTTCAATTATAAGCTGTTGTGTCAATTTTAAAGGAAATCGAGAACAATATGCGATTTCTAGAGCGGAAAAAGTCAAATCGGGAGCGACATTTGTATGGGGGCTATATCTAAATCTGAACCGATTTCCTCCAAATTCAATAACGATGGTCCTTGGCCAGAAAAAATTACTTCTGCCAAGTTTCATGACAATCGGATAACAATTGCGAGCTGTAGAGTGCGAACAAGCTTAGATGGACAGCAGACGGACAGACAGACATCGTTAAATCGATTCAGCTGGTGATTCTAAGCCGATCCGTATACTTAAAGGTGGGTCTAGCTCAATTATTTCTTGATGTTACAAACATTTGGCTCGAAACTAACTTATAATAGTCCACGAAGTGGTGTAGGGTATAAAAACAAGTACGGAAAGACTAAAGTCGGACGGGGCCGACTGTATGATAGGTGTTTTGATATCGGTGGGGCGATTTTATTTAGTCCATATAAATTACCCAGTCTACTATAAATTGATCTTTAACCAAATTTGGCGTAACATTGTCAAATTTGAAACGAAGCTATTGTAACATCACGCTATTAAGTGTAGAGGAAAATAGGGGAGCGGACAATTTCCCAAGATTGGCTATTATAAGTTGAATCTGTGGACAAATCGGAAGGGACATATGTGTAAAATCCGAAATGTAATATGTGGGTTTTAGAAAGATTATAGGGAAAATGGCAGCAATACTTGAACGGGGTCTATATCACAACAAGGGCACGTGTGTTTGTGGGCTATATGAAAACATGGACCCAATATCTTCCAATCTTACAGTAGATGTTTCTATGTTAAGTAAATCATGATCTAGAAATTTCACATCTCTCATTATTTTACAAATTGAAGTCCAATCAAAAAATACATAAAATGCGTCAAAAATCATGGCGACAATTTTAATAAAATATCCCCGATTATGGAACACTTTGGGAATACAAGTATTTAAAAAAAAATGGAAAATCTAGTAATTTTGTCATCGTTTTTATCATTCTGGCGAATTTTAAGTATTTTTTTAAGTTAAGGGGTAAGGACACTATTTAATTTAAATAAAAATTGCATTTCCGATTCGACTTTTGCCATTGGGATAATTACTTGTGAAACAGGACATCAATTTTCCGTGTGTTCTCACTTTGGGGGAGAACAATTTCATATTTTTGAAAATAGGGAAATGCAGCTTTCATTTAAATCTGAGAAAACTGGGACATAATCTGTTTCGTTTCCTATGGAATCAGTCACTTTTATCGATTTTGAGAAAATGTTGAATTTACACTTCTTAAGCACCGCCAAAGGAAGAACCCGCTTAACCGGTTTTGAGTTTCAACTCATTTATGTATGTTTGACTTGTACTCACATTTCGAACGTAATAATTGCCCACACATGGACCCTCAAAGTTGTCCGCATCTTCCAGAGTTATCCAACTCATGTCACTGCGCACATCCAGCGGTAACTTGCTACTCAGACGTAGCAGGGCCAGATCGTTGTCGCCCGTGGTAAAGTTGAAGTCTTGGGCTACCATGACATCCGTAACCCGCAGAGTAAGTTCGTCGGTGAATTCGGTGGCACTGCCAGTGATCACGCGCAATATTGACGCTGGCAACGAGACTAGAGGACTGATCGAAGAAAACTGATAATGGACACACGAAGCCGTTGTTAAAATGAGACGGCTCTGAATTATTGCGCCGTTGCACAAATGTATCGGCGGTCCTTTGGGGTGTAACTTCACGTACAGCGACACTTGATAGGTCGGCTGAGCGCAGCGACTTATCGAAACGAATATCGCTACAATGATAGCGAATATTGGGAAAGTATGCATGGCTGCTCTCCGATTGAAGCCACTTTTTATCCTGCAGAGATTCGCCTTAGTTGTGTGCTTTGTTCTGGTCTCAGATGCGTTTGCAACAAACGAAGTTGGACAATTAAATGAGGCTCTACCACCCACCAGATACGTATAATATATGAATATGACGCTAGCGGCTAATGCGGACCGACTGGCATTCAGGAGAATTTCAAGTTGATTCGACGAAGTGTTTTCAAGTTCTGTCTTATCACCTTGCTAGCTGATCTAGCTAATCTTGCCATGTCTCTGTGGCTCTATCTGATAAATATATCATCTTTCTAGATACTCTGTTTTTCTGTTTTCGCTGAAATTCACACTAAGTAAATATGTACAATATGTAGATATGTACAAGTGTATATGTATGTACATGCAAATATATATATATGGAAATTGCACGATTCCGAATGTATGCAACAACAACATTAGCAGCATCAACATGAGTCGTATCCCATCCGCAAGAGACATTTGCCGGCCGGACGAAAAATTGCGGAATAAATATTGGGTTAGTAGACGCAATTGTGATTGAATAAACATTTCGTCGTTTACCTAACTCTGGTATCAACAAGAATAAATAGACGTTGTTGTACAACTACAACGTTCTGAGTGGAGATTATAATTGTTGATAAATTATAGTGTGATGTGCGAATGTTGCAAATAGACTTTAATAATAGCGTCACTCCTTTCGGGATCTTAGGCTGAAGTCGGGATGGCCGCCAGAAGCGTTGCTGCAATAGTGGGCTAGAACTAGATAGAAACCTCTGCATGTATGTTTCGTCTTTTCTTTGTTTTCTGTTGTACTCAATTTTATTACGAGTTATTTTGCATTTTGGCATATGTACGAAATAAAAAGATTCCAGATTCCTTTAATTTAATATTAGTTTCTCGAAAGGCTTTATGGTAATTTTCCAGCATTTTAAGAGTTTGCACTTGTTCTTGTTCTTTAAAATGTAATTGTAAGTATCTAACGACATTCTGGTATAATTAAAAAAATTTTGGGTGATTACTTAGCTCCTTAGACAAGTGGTGAAATTTACCATTTTACCGATGATTCTAAATTATTTACCGAAAAAAAAACGTTACAAAATGCGATTAACATGAAGAATTCTACGTTTGAATTTCCACGCAAAGCAGAAATAAGGTTGGACGTGATCACGACAACTATTATATGTTCTCTATAATTACATCTTTTGTCGCCATCATATTATTTTCTTTTTAATTTAATTTTAACAATAATTCCGTTTGGACAATCATAACATAGTTGATATTTTATAATAATGTGATTGTCATCCTTACAAACAAATGATTATTTTCTACAATATGAGAACTGCACAACACAATTCAATACAATTATCAAGTTATCTACAATCATACTATTGTTAGGTTTCTTCTCAGTTCGATCCTAAGAGCGAAAGAATCAAGTTCGTTTGTCGGCAACATGTGTATTAAACAAGTAAAATGACGTTAAGTTCGGCTGGGCCGAATCTTATGTACTATCCACCAAGGAGTTGATTCCACAGTAGAGATGGGCGCGGCTCACGTGAATTGCGTGAATCACGTGATTCACGCGTGATCGTGAGCAAAATTTATTTTACTCACGTGAGCGTGCGTGAACGTTCGTGCGTGAATGTGCGTGAGTCTAATTTCTGCGTGATTCACGTGATTTTTTCGTGAGTGACACATATTTATTTATTTATTTTCATCTTATTTCGTTTAAAAATCCGAAAATTCCCATTCAAAATAAAATGCATGTATACACATATATTTATTTCTAAAACAAAGTGCTTCAATGCACGAATAATTTCTAATTTTTCTATTATTTAAGCAAGTATTGCTTGTGCCAACACTATGCACTGCATTTATATGGGAGACCCCCTTAGTGTTAGTTCACTTAAAAAAATCACATAAGTGATATCGGGGTATATGCTTTATTTTCTACTTGGATTTTATGTCAGTGTCCTATTTTTTAACTCTGCAAGTTTTAATACTAAAGGGTGATTTTTTAAGAGCTTGATAACTTTTTTTTTAAAAAAAACGCATAAAATTTGCAAAATCTCATCGGTTCTTTATTTGAAACGTTAGATTGGTCCATGACATTTACTTTTTGAAGATAATTTCATTTAAATGTTGACCGCGGCTGCGTCTTAGGTGGTCCATCCGCTTAGTCCAATTTTGGCATTTCCACGTTTTTGAGTAACAGAGACCCAATTGGTGCGAACGGCGACGAATCGAAAATTGGTGGTCATCATTAACACTGGCCGATATTTTCTTCAGTTCGCACTCTACGTAAGCGTGTTGGTGGTTTAATGTCCAACAATGTAAATTTGGTGCGAAATTTAGTCACAATAGCCCGAATAGCCGCTTCAGTGGGTCGATTAAACTGACCATAAAATGGAAGCGCGCAATGAACTTTCTTAACAGAGCACGCATTTTGATAATAAAATTCAATAATTTGCAAGCGTTGTTCGTTTGTAAGACGATTCATGATGAAATGTCAAAGCATACTGAGCATCTTTCTCTTTGACACCATGTCTGAATCCCACGTGATCTGTCAAATACTAATGCATGAAAATCCTAACCTCAAAAAAATCACTCTTTACTTTAAAAATATGAATTTAAGACAAACCTCAGTGATTTAAATAATAATATTATTTTCTTTGCGGAAATGTTTTGCGTGATTTACGTGAATCACGTGATTCACGCGTGAATCACGCGTGATCGTGAGCAAAATTTATTTTACTCACGTGAGCGTGCGTGAACGTGAGGAACGAAAAAATCTTCGTGCGTGATTCAATTTTTTCCTTCGTGAGCGTGCGTGAACGTGAGCCAATAATCACTCACGCGCCCATCTCTATTCCACAGTATTAGAGGCTGCCAACATTAGACAGAAGGGCACTACCACATTAGGAAAATTGTGATTCTTCATTATTATAATATAAATAGTCCTCTACTACATACATATTAAAATAATTATTATTCAGAAATTTTCAAAAATGTGCCCTAAATATTATTAGGTAGAAACAATTTCCCTCAAGCCCGATTTTAAACATTTGTCTGTACCAGTTTGATAGGAAAATTTCTAGTAATGAAGATCCAAAAGTACGAATTTAGAAAAATTCGTACCTTTGGCTTTCCGCGTCATGTAGACGGGCGAATATCATGATTCTAGCTTCAACCGTTTGATTGTTGCCAAATTTATTTCCATTTAGATCCTGATGCTACGAATATCAGAAGATATCTTTATTATTCGCGTCACCGCAGTCAGAGAAGTGTACACACCGAATTTCATTATTATAGCTGCAGCCGTTTGTTTGTTACCATTTTTATCCCCATTCGACCCATTTTCCGCCTAAAAGTACAAATTTCGACAAAAACCTTTTTATTTCGGATCTTCACAGTCAGATGAAAGTACACACTAAATTTCATGATTTCAATTTCAGAGCTTTGGTATCATTTTTATCCCTCTTTTCAAATTGCATCCCTTACAGACAGATAGACAGACGGACATGGCTAGATGAATATTTCAAGGTGTTACAAACGGAATGACAAGGTGAATATAAAAAGAAAGAAAGGAGGGTATAAAAAGAAAGAAATTCTGTGGATGTATAGATTGGAACAGATGGGTAAGTAATATTTGAAAACCTTGAATGAGTTTTTATTTTATAAATAAAAATAACAGGTGGAGAAGGTTTCACGATACAGACATGTTGTAAACGTATTTAATAATTATAAATTATTGACAGACGATTTTTTTCCTTGCCCCCAAAATTGTCAAGAGAAATTCGGCAATTCACAGAATTCGGCCACAACAAAAACAAATTATGTATAATTTGTTGATTCGTCAACAATCAATTTTTTTTTGCTCAATTTAAATATGCTTGTGGTTAAAATAATTTTGTGCAAATTTTATTTGATTTGGATAAGTAAGGTCTCTTAAAGACCGTAACATTTTTCTGAATTGTTCGTCCTCAAAGGGATACATTTGGGGTAAAAAGTAAAACATTAAGAAATTGGAAATCAGTGCATCAAATCAATATATCAAAATTTAGATTTTTCGGTTTGCATTTATTTGCCTGGCAAAGGGGCGGTGATGTCGCGAGTTATATTATAAATGTAACAAGGACTTAAAATAATTTTAATAATCATCATTAATCTTCGGTTTCAACGTGGATATTTTTGCCCAAGGGAGCGGTACTTGCGGTGGTTATATCATTTTAAATGAAAAAATTAAAGGTCGATGCATCTTTCTGCAAAAATAGCATTTTAATAGCGGTCTTGTACGAGTCGTCTTTGTTAATGATAAATTAGTATTAACATTAGTGTTATTAGCTCTTGTTTTCGATAAATTGTGGATCCATGAATCCGAAGAATCCAAAAAAGCGAAAACTTTTCATTTTACGATCGTTTATTAGAATGAACACTTATTGAAGATTGTACGACATTTGTATTTGTTATAAATAAATTGAATGTAAATAATACACATTGTTCAATTCTCCCAACACATTATGGGTGGCGTATGTGTTGTATTTATTGAGGATAATATTACTCATTCGCCTAAGTGTGGGATTCGGGGGTGAAAATGGCTACTGGAATGAAAAATTGCCACCAAATGGTACTAAATCTGTGCTTTTATTCATTTCACACAAAAACATAAAACTAAAAATTTTGGCCACTACCTTAATATTTCATATTAAAAAATAATATTGTCCTAAAATTAGAAAGGAAACATAGATACATACGTATTTTCAAAAGAGTGTTGGATTAAACTATAATTAGATAATTTGAAAAGTACTTGCTATCTAATCAAATAATGAGACTCAAACGAAATCATTAGATATAAAGTAATTATAACAACGTGACGTGGTACATGCCACCTTAATAAATCGCTTGTTTTAATTAAGTTTGCGACTTTGTGATCACAACATGAATGTGTTTTCTAGGCTTTATTATGTTTTGTACAGAAAACATTTGCTGACGAATGTGGTAGAAATAAGTATTTAATATTACTCTTTTTTAATACAACTAGCTTCGCTCTAAAATTTGCAAATATTTTTATTTTTAAACGCTTAATGCTTTTGCGTTTTATCACTTAACTGTTGCTGCGGTAGAAATCTGTCCATGACACTTTCTGTCAAAGATTCTTGCAATAATTAATAAATGCGACGACACTTTCATCGAGTAAAATAAATTACTAATCTAGAGATAGTTTGTGAAATCCCTAGGACTGTCACAGTAATTATGTATTTTGGTGACAGCCTGGGAGTCCGTGAAAGAATTAAATATAGATCCATAAAATAGTCATTTAGTTTTGATCACTTTTTTGAAAAAAAAAAA
This sequence comes from Polietes domitor, assembly GCA_947397865.1. NCBI lineage: Eukaryota > Metazoa > Arthropoda > Insecta > Diptera > Muscidae > Polietes > Polietes domitor. The sequence goes on along the minus strand of OX377619.1, from coordinate 120,358,433 downwards.
TACAGCCAACATTATTTAAGATGGATATAGAAAGACAACTTGTGTGTGGGTTACGGACGTTATGGAATTTTTTTAATTTTTATATTTATCTGGGAAAATAATAGATGTTTTACCCACAACAATGAATGAAATTAGCGTTTCTAAAGTAATATAGAACTGCCGCTGTTTGATTATATGACCGAAAGGAAACGCGTTATGCTGCTTTCGATCGAATTTTAACTGTCAAATTAAATGCAAGAAATTGAAAATCCGGAAAAATGGATTTTGGGAAACATTATAGGTGTGACAAAAACTGCAGATGCATATATAAAATCTAAAATCTTGTCAAATATATATTTATATATTTAGTTCTACGATCTATTTTGGTAAATATTGTCTCCAATGTCAAATTTTAGATACTTGCAACATTCTTATAGAATGAACGAAGCTCTAACTAAAATTAATCATAATACATTAAAATAGCAGATTTTTACATTTTTACGTTTTTGGTTATATTTTTGCTACGCCGCTTTTATCCGACAAAATCCCGTCAAATCCCGCTTTTTCAATTTAAATATGACACTTTTTGGCCAGATGGAGATGGTCACGTTGGATACACCACTGTCTTAATAAGACGACAAAGGTGGTCCACAATGGAGAACGGTACATAAAATTTACGATATTGAAATCATTTTCAAAGTACTGCTGTACTTTTGGTGGTGAAAATTACTGAAAAAGTACTAAAGTACTGAATTTTTCATCCCTGATGGGATTGACAAGAAAAGAAAATCACTTCAATAAATTAACTTAATTGATCTATTTAGTTTTCCAATAGTTTATACTAGATGGTTTTAATTGGGGTTTTGAGTTATCGACTTCCGATTTTGTTGCATATGAGGCTTGTTTTAGTTCCCTATTGCATCTTTGAAATATATATATATATATATATATATATATATATATATATAATAAAAAAACTTGATTTATTTAATTATTATTAAATATTAATTCAGAATTATAATGAACGTATTATACGAGAAGGTGTCTTTGGAATTTGTACTTTGGCTTTTAAAAACACAAATTCCACAAATATGTTTAAAAGCTTAGCATCGTATTCGAAATCAGCTGTAAAATCTATTGGAAAATCAGAAAATCAGACAGGCATGAACTGATCCAATGTCCAAAGAATCAATTTCTGTATTCCAGTGTGTAATTTTTTTAATCTTGTAATATAACACCTTTAGGACATAAACGATTACAACAGCTATTTTCATATTCATATTTTGTATATATCTGGTATTCTCGGGCTTTCACTGGATCATCAAGTAGTGCCTCAATGCGGAAATGATAAAATCTTTCCGGATTTCTCGGGAATTCCACAAGTCCGTGAAATCATCCATATATGTACAGTATGTCAAGAATGACTTTACACATACAAAATAAATACAGAATTTCATCGTTTTTAGCAATAAAATATATGTTTTTATTTATCACATATTTTTTTGATTTATTATGATTATATACATTATTTAGTTAGGGTTAGTACAAAAAATAAAGCAAATTCCATGTAAAATAAATTAAATGTACAACAAAAACAAATATCTCTCCAGTTTGGCAGTGTCAAGAAACTCTTTTCACAAATGTGTTTATATTAAATCTAATAAATCTGTACGCTAATTTTTTACTAAGTTAGTATTTGGTATGACCGCCCTTTGCATCGTTTTTTTCATGTCTCTTGTCATTCGCCCAATGTAGCTGCTTTGAGTGCTGTCTTGTTTTTGGGTTGGCGTTTGGCGACATTTTTCTTCAATTGGACCCACAAATTTTCAATAGGGTTTAGGTCAGGATTTTGATAGAGACGCCACATCAGCACCATATGTGACTTATGCTTAGAGTCATTATCCTGATAAAATTTTAATTGTGGTTTGTTTTCTCTGATGAAGCCAAATTTCCTCGCGCTGCTTACTTAATTGGTTCTAAATATTGCTGAGCGTCCATGGTAGTTTCTATAAAGGTTAAGTCTCCGACTCCATTGCTTGAGATGCACCCCCAAAACATAACTGACATTTTTCCAAACGTTGGAATGATGTTTCGGTTTTCAAGTGATATTAACGGCTTTAGCCATACTCTAGACGGACCATCGTTGTAATACAATATCATTTTCGTCTCGTCGCAAAATATGACGTCATCCCAGTAGTCACTCATTCGGGAAACATTCATCACAGCGAAAGAAAAGCGCTTTTCTATATTAGCTAAAGAAAGGACAGGGTTTTTCTTTGCTGCTCATGATGAATATTTGTTCTTCAGTATGGCCTGTCGAACTATTTCATGAGAAACAATTACTCCACACTCTTCCTCGAGCTCCCAAACAAGGGTTCTGGTCGAAATTTTGGGGTTTCGATTAATTTTCCTAAGCATTAGGCGTTCCGCACGTTCAGTTATTTGGGCTTAGGACCTCCTCCACGCTTTGGATCCAATCTACCCTCATTTTCAGCCCGATTTAGTACGTTATAATTTCTCTTTCGTGTTACTGAAAACATGTCCGAAAATTTTATTGCACTTTTTTCCCAATTCGTGGTTATAGTAAATCAGCTGAATTACATCGAACGACAATACGAAGTGATGTCCGTACAACATAAACTGATCATCATGTGACTGCCACAATAAGTGACAAAAGCAATGCAAATCATAAATAATTGTCAATCACAAATAACTGTCAAAAAATTAAAAAAATGCGAGTTGTGAAAAGAGTTTCTTGACACTTAATACAACATGATTTTTCGTTTCTTTTGTGGCCATACCCTTGCAAATGCTGTATGTAATCACAATATATAAAAAAGAAACAAGCTAAAAACCAAAAGTGACCTTTTCATAAAAATTATTTTGAAAATTATTATTTATTTCCAATGTGTAAACTGATTCTTGACATGCTGTATATCATTCAACACCTTGTAATCTGGTAAAGAGTGCAGGGCCCTGTCCGTTTTAGCTTCTCCTTAATTGTTTACATCGGATCTGCTCTGAATTCAACCATTAGTGTAATCACATCTATTTGTTTCTCTCCCGCTCTCTCTCTCTCTCTCTCTCTCTTATAAGAAGAAGATGATATTATTTTGCATTGCAAGATAAGTTCAAGTTTAATTACACTGAATTTTGTTCTGTTAAATGTAAATATTGTTCTTTCAGAATAATCTCAAACATTTTTCTTATGTCATCTTGCATCGTCAGTGTTGTATATTTGAAATTAGGATGGCACTCTCTGCACAATAATAATAAGTTCGTTGTTTTCAATAATAAGTGTGGGGAGAGACGAACGGTCTTATGTCACTCCTTCAATGCGTTATAAATTATTTAATTAATAAATCATGATAATTAGGGTGGACCTTAGCGTAATTTTGTATTTGTGAGATACTTCCGGTATTTCTCTTCCGACTTTATGTTCTTTAAAATATCCGATTTATAAATTGAATGTTATAACTTTAGTCAGTTCAAATATTGTTAAATTTGACATTAACTGTTTTAATAGTATTAAATAGAACAGATATTAACTCAAAGTAGAAGATATTGACATTGGCCAAGCAAAATGAAAATTTAGATAAATTTTAATATTGCTACCGATAGACAGACTCTTTTTCCATGCTTTATATAAGGTTACTTTCTATATATGTTTGTGTGCCACAAAATTTGAAATCAATTTTTGAAAGCTTTTTTCTCAACCAATTTTGCTCAAATTTTGCACACTTAATCATTTTCGATGACAATACAAGGAAATGGAAAAATTTGACCAATTGGACAAAGGGGCGTGGTACCTCCCATACAAACCACAAATTAAAAATCTATTATTTCTGCTCCTGATAACGGTATTTAAACAAAATTTGGTACGTCGGTTTGGTGTGTATGTTGTAAGTGCTGCTGCAAATATGGGCGGGATTGTACAAAGGGGCGTGGTACCTCCCATACAAACCACAAATTAAAAATCTATTATTTCTGCTCCTGATAACGGTATTTGAACAAAATTTGGTACGTCGGTTTGGTGTGGATTTTTTAAGTGCTGCTGCAAATATGGGCGGGATTGTACAAAGGGGCGTGGTACCTCCCATACAAACCACAAATTAAAAATCTATTATTTCTGCTCCTGATAACGGTATTTGAACAAAATTTGGTACGTCGGTTTGGTGTGGATTTTTTAAGTGCTGCTGCAAATATGGGCGGGATTGTACAAAGGGGCGTGGTACCTCCCATACAAACCACAAATTAAAAATCTATTATTTCTGCTCCTGATAACGGTATTTGAACAAAATTTGGTACGTCGGTTTGGTGTGGATTTTTAAGTGCTGCTGCAAATATGGGCGGGATTGTACAAAGGGGCGTGGTACCTCCCATACAAACCACAAATTAAAAATCTATTATTTCTGCTCCTGATAACGCAGTAATTTTTCCTTCTACAAAAGATAACTAAAAAAGAATTTCTAGGCCCAATAGAATTCTGCTTGCATAAAGCATGGATTTGAAAAAAAAAAAAATTTTTGATTTACTAGTTATTATCTTTTCAATATTGAAACAAAGTATTATAGAATAAAGCACATTACAGTTCGGGCAATATGACAGATTGATTGTCCACAATCAAATAATAATAATATACATACAATATACTAAATTGATTATAATAATAGACACAACTTGTAATAAACACAACTTCTTCTTTCTTTGAATATATATGTAATTTCCAAATTGAGAAAAGCTTTAGTGGATACGAATTTGGTAATGTCGAATTCTTCGTAATTTTCGCGGGGCAAATTTTCAACTCTATTTACTTGCGGAAGTATTAGAAGCGGAAGATACAGGAACGGAAGTAGGAGGGGCCGAAGTTGCAGTAATGGAAGCGGCAGCTGTAGGAACGGAAGTGGCAGGGACGGACGTTACAGGAACGGAAGCTGCCGGACTGCAAGTTGAATGAACGGAGATTGCATAAGCGGAAGCGCAAACAATCGTTGAAACCATTTACCAATATCACGACCGTCATTACCACTAATTTTAATTTACTTGAATTTGCTTACGATGGATCATCATTTCATGCCCCATTTTTTAAATCTTGATTTGATCATCGGTGCAGGCGTTTCGGACGGTTCTGCAAATAAGTGTTCAGTTCCAGATTCTTCGGAATTTCCATTTTTTCTTAATACCTCATATTAAATTCGTAATTGGGCAATTGTCGCTGTCTACGGAAATCATACATTTGGGGCTCTTAAAGCATTCATAATATTTTTGCGAGTTTGGTGTAAACCCATGTTTTCTAGTGCGATCACACATCTGAATTATAATATTGCTATCGGTAGCAATGACTGACTTTTTTTATTATTTTTTCAATAAACATTGAAGCAGTATTATAGAATAAAGTTTATTACAAAATTTTTGAATTTGATATCATGTGTGAATGCAATTTGAAAAGTGTAGTGGAAAATAGTAAACATTTACGACAATCCGAAAAATTATAAATAAGACTACAAACTGCCGATGAACTGTATAGCTCTGTCTGCTAGACATAATAAACGGATTCCCGCTTAGTAGTATTTGTTCGATAAGAGGTCCGGATTTTAGAATTGAAAATATGTTTTCGATTGCAAATAAGAGCTAACTAATTGCACCAGAATCTATTGATTTCAAATTTCCATCTGATAAGGAAAAATTGTATTTCAAAAAAGCTTTAAGCCGAGCAGCTATTTACTATCCGCTTAGTTTCTTAACGACATAGTTAGAATGTTAATGTAACAAAATTAATGGTTTCTGATGTTATTAGATAGCTCTTTTCTGCTATCAGACATTTTTCATTTTCTGAAAATCTAAAATCTAGTTATCAAATTATATTAAAAAACGGGACATTTAATGTTACCAAATGCTTTTTAGTACTTTTTTCATTATTTGGTGAATAATGTGGAGATAATACAAAAAGTGAACGTGTATGAGAACGAATTTAGTGCAAGGGTTTAAAATAGCGAACAGCATCACCATAATAGTATATCGAATCTATACAACATATGTTGTATCTATGATTTCTCTCAACATGCTCATGGCGACTCCCCAATAGTTACACTTCAATGGGTGACTTCACATCTTCGACATGATCATAAATATTATTCGGAGTTTTAAATATCTCGGTATAGCTTTAGTAATCTATTTCTAACAGGCTTAAAACTAATATAATAAAAGATGCATTTACAGTTATTTTGGGGGGTAAATATCTATGAAAATGTTTTTATACAATGTGAGTATTAGCCGATTCTTTTGTACGCATTTCCAATATGGTTCACCACATTTCCAACTATGGAGATATTTGAGCGAAGCAAAGTTCGGAGGTGCATAGGAAAGAATTTCGATCATTTAATAGAAAATTATATAGTTGGTATGTTTATGAGACTTCTTCGCAATCCCCCTTGTCTGATTATACACATGGACTTGTGTGTAGAAGGACTGCATCAGTTCGAAAAGAATATATTGCAGGAGATTTTTTCTTCTGAAGCAACGTTTAGTTGCGATTGGCATTCAACGGAAACCATCCGATATTCCTGCTTTTCTACGTAATGTCATCGCCCTTTAATCTACTACTAATACTCTGTCCTATCTTGCTAGCCTCTTCCAAGAAAGAATTTAGACATAATAAATTGTGGCCGCCCGTTTCCAAAATAAACACAAAACTTACCATATTTCATTTGCTTATTTACTTTGGCAAACAACCGTCCTCTTGCTATCTACTGTTTGCTTGCTTTTTGGGCTGTGGCATTTTTGTGCAACAACAATATCAAGGCTTCCCACAAGATTGATAACTAAACACGTCCATCATTCCTGGTAGGACCTTGTTTATGAATGCATTCGATGGCAGGGGTGAACTTATGGTCTTTTTCCATGTTTACATTCAAAAATTTATTATTTTTTATTGAACTTTGATCTTTGGGTAATACAAATAATACAGGAGTCGAGAAATGTAGGAATTGATGAAACTCTCAACTTTGCAAATATGTTTACACCTTCTCTAGAATGTAGCTGTTTGCATTAATGAACCAACTGCATCAGCCCCTTTTTATATATTCGAAAACAGTGATACATTTGCGAGAACTATACTTCACTTTCTCTCATCGTGTTGACTAGAGTGGTCGAGGTGTCGTTGTTGTTTGGAGTGAGAGCGTGAGAGACAAAAAAGTATTCGAGAAAACACGATCTTCCATGTTTTCTAAGCTGTATCTTGTAATTCGAATTGTATATTATTTATAAATGGTTATTTATTATTTTTTAACATCTTGTTAATATTTTACAAACGATTGTATATAATAATCATTTCGACTACCATAATACATAATGGTTATATCGAGGGCTTATATTTAATTATAAGTGGCTATGAACGAAAACATAATGTTTCAGGAGAGCGAAAAAACTGATTTTCTCCTTCATTTTAAGAGAAATTATTAATCATTCTTCTACAGTTTAATCTAAAAAGGATTACTAATTTCTACGATTAAGAAGTTTTTTAAATTTCCTATTATTCGTGGTTTTATGGTTCATAGCCACTTTTGCATGTTTAAAATTGAGCACTATGAAGGTTTAAATAAGCACATAGCCATTTATGCCTGAATATATCAATAAGATTTATTGTAAACTCGAAAACGCTTTTCATGAAATCTTGGTAGTGGTGTGTAAAAACGCATTTTCTGGGATGTACACAGCGAATTTAAAGATTCCAGCTTCATCCGTCAGATTGGTACCATTTTTATATTTAAACTTTCTCTGTTCAGGATTCTGAAACTTTTCTGAAACAAATATTCCGAATGAAGTCAGCAATCATATGCCATAAAAATATCTCGGTATTCTCAATATGACAAAAAGTTACGCGGGTTTTTCTAAAGATACTTTTCACAACTTTTGACTTTACAGCCACTATTTATCCTATTTTAGCCTGAATCTAGAAAAATGCATTAAACGAAATAGTTGTAGCGAATTACAACCTTTGGTTATATGCTGCTCCATTTTTGAACTATATTATTTATATTATTTTTATGTTCATAGCCACTTTTACAATCACAAATTAAAGTGTGAGTATATAGCCAAATCAGAAAATTTTGAAAAATGGCTTTAGAAAAAAATTTCTTCTCCAAATTTATATGACAAATGACAACCACATCTGAGAATAGTTTGGCATCAAAAACTCATTTTCGGGAAAATGGTTCATATCCACTTATGAATATAAGCCCTCGATATCTATTACAAAATATGGTTGGGCATGCAGGGTTAATTTGCTACATAGATAGTGTTCTTCTTTTACAGATATGTATTCATTAAAATCACAATTTACATTTAATTATATCATTAAATTGAAAAACTCTTTTATTTGGACGAAAAAAAAAATAAAAAAACATTTTAGGTTTTATTCAAAACTATCGCGTTTTTATTGTTAGGAAACAAACACATATTCGCGAATCAAAATATCTTTTCTGTATCAGAATTTATTCAAGTTAGAAGACAATATATCGAGCCCTTAGCGCGGAATGATCGCAAGCGCCAAAACACACATTTTACAGGAGAAGGTTTTTATTGATTATTTTGAATATTTGCAAAATGTTTTAATTCCGCCGTACCCAACGATTTTTTATTAAAAATTAATCATTTGTTTACATCATACGGTACTTTTGGCGCTTGCGATACAAATATTGTACTTGCGGCTACAAATACTGAAAAAACTGTGGCGCTTACGATATAAGTTTTTTTCGATTAAACCTCGAAAATTTAGTAAAAACACACTTTTTATTATAAAAAATTTATTAAAACAACATAATAAAATAGATAACAATACTTTTATAAAGGGAAAATGAACAGTAAAGTAATTCAAACCGTATTTAAATTTTGCGCAAATCACAGTTTTTCAAAATGTGCCGATCTCAAACAATTAAATTTAATATTAATATTTGGCGGTAGAAATGCTGTAGAAAATGAATTCCAGTCCTTAAAATCTAAATGATTTAGTAAAATACTTTCATAACATCTCGGTATCGTGCGGGAATTTGTAATTATGGTCGGCCACTCTGAAGGGACCCAAATTTTTCTTCCTTTACAAAATGATTCTATGTTTAGAATCAACTGGCATCATTTTATGACCGGAAAACAAACATGTTATGTTAACGTTCTTAACGAAATCTGAAGTTTTTATACCCTCCACCTCCAGGATGGGGTATACTAACTGTCATTCCGTTTGTAACACGTTGAAATATCGACCTGAGACCCTATAAAGTACATATATTCTTGATCGTCATAAAATTCTAAGACGATCTGGCCATGTCTGTCCATCCGTCCGTCTATTGAAAGCACGCTAGCAACTAAACGAAATGAGGTAGGGAGTTTGGTGTATACATTTCTCTGATTGCGTAGATACGCAAAATAAAGGGATTTTTCGAAATTCAGACTTTTTGGGGTTAAAATGGTAAAAGCGGATAAAAATAGTACCAACAAAATAACCGCAGCTGGAGTCATGAAATTCGGAGTATACATTCCTCTGACTGTGCAGACACGAAAATGTGTACAGAGGGATAAATATAGTTCCAAACTTAACGGCTACAGCTAGAATGATGAAATTCGGTTTGTACATCCCCCTAATTGCGTAGACACGTAAAATAAAGAGATTTTATAAAGTCGTACTCTTAAGGGGGTAAAATACGAAAAGGGGGATACAAATGGTACCAACCAAATTACCTATGCTAGAATCATGGAATTCGGTGTATACATTGCTCTGAAAAATAAAAAGTTGGTTGAATCGTTATTTTGCACTATGCACGTGAGATAATGGATTTTCATAATTTGTCATTAAAATATAATGGAAATACAACCAACTGTTGCATCCACTAACAATATTTATGGTATGTAAGCTTTTTTGAAAATATAAATATAAGAACATTTATTTTTTAAATTGACTTGAAGTATTACTTCGTTATATATAGTGTAAACGTGTTGGTAGCCTTGCTTATAAGCGTGGTTTGAAATAATAAAATATTATATTTATTTCTAAAATTATTTTTTCTATATTTTTATTTGTTTTGGCTTGGCTATATTAAAAAAATTATGTTTTCCTGTAATATTACTACACTTCTACGAAAATCGAAAGCCTCTGTGGAATGCAATCCATGGTGGAGGGTATATAAAGTTCGATCCGGCCAAACTTAACGCCGTTTTTACTTGTTTATTCTTTAACTCTATAGAATTGTGGGCAATGTGCGCATTTTGATCACTATTTTAAGATAAATATTATGTTTCTTTTGTCAAATTTATCACTATTTGAACTAAATAAATGTTAACGTTTACCCACAATAATACCATAACCATCTATATAGTATTTGGCTTAATATACGAATAGTCCAAGAAGTATATAAAATTATTGTATATAAGGAACAGATCATACAAAAAGGCTTTGTGTTCTCCAAAAAGACAATAATTTAGAGCTACTTTCAGTTCTTGTGGGTAAACTTTTTTCTTCTGGATCGATAAAAAAAATAAAACAAATATCTGGGAACTTCGAACCTCTTAGCTTAGTTCGTTCGTAACCTATCGTTTTTTCAACCAACAGACGAAAACTTCATTCTATGGCCGAGGGTATAAAAATACACTTATTATTGATTCAATATATTGATAAACCTATCTAAAACATTTATAAATATAATGTAAGAGATACAGTTTGACAGTTTTTGTCTAAATTCATAAACTGTCGCTTACGATAAAATTGCTTTCTTTGAAAATGTGAGCAGCGACTTACGATAAAATCTTAGCCCCGTTTTTTTATATAAACGTTAACAATTTTGACATTTTGACAATTTTTATTTATGTATCAGACCATAAAATTTTAAATTCAACAATAAAAAATATTTTCAGAAAATGTCGCTTACGATAATTCCGCGCTAAGGGCTCGATATGTTGTAGCCGATTTTCCTCAAATTTGACACAACTCACATTTCAGAACTGTTGAGATTTATATATAGATTCTGTATACATTCTGCACTAGAAACCACACAATTTAACCGATTTATATATATAACTAACTCCCATATAGATTTCGCTCCCGATTTGACGTTTTCCGCTCTATAAAACATATATTTTGACAGATTTGAACCTGGTGAAAATGAGTCAAATCGGTTCGGGTTTGTATATAGCTCCCATGCAAATATCACTCCCGATTTGACTTTTTCTGCTCTAAAAACTACATAAATTAACCGATTTTGTCCAAATTTGCCACGACACCATATATTACAACTAAAATCATGAATGGTGAAAGTGGTCAGATTGGATCAGATTTATATATAGCTTCATACAAAATTCGATTCCAATGTCGCTAGAAAACAAATGTTTTAACAGATTTTGATCAGAACAAGTTATATTTCACCTGGAAAATGGGTATCATCGGTCCATGATATAGGACACATTCCCAAATCTTAATTGAATTGCATTCGCGTAGAAAGTGAAGGGTATCATATAGTCGGCCCCGCCCGACTTTAGCTTTTCCTTACTTGTTATTTTTGACTACACAATTATTTTTCAATTCAATTTATGGGTAATTCCACAAGATTTCATCCCACTGCGGATTTTGACCCTCATAGATTTTGATGATATTTGACACAAACATTTATAAGACGGTTTATAAGGCCTTTACCTTGGGGCAAAGTTGTTTCAGTTCAACAGGGGCCCAAAGTTGATTCTCTTGGGCGTTTTTATAAATGTTAATGATGTAATAACTTTTTAACGCGTCTTCAGATTTTAACGGTATTGCAATCGTCTGAAAGGTTTTCACCTTCAATTTACGAATATTAGTGAAACATATTTACAATTGTTTATGTATTTAAGAATATTTTATTGTATACAAGATATCAAAAATTCAGAAATTGCAATTGTTTCTCAAAATGATTTTCTCTTTTAAAAAGGCAAAGTTGTACTACATAATTTTGTACTCACTGAGACACAAAAGACCCTCAGTTTAAAGTCAACTTCGTTAACTGGATAGTTCATCTCTTAGAAATATTTATAAGGTTTTCTGATTCAAATGTCGCGAACTTTAATAGGGTGAATCTGCTGGTCTTTGGCGGGTTTGAAGCCGGGTTTTCACCAAATGGAACGCGCGGACACAATCTTTCACTTCACGACGCCCACAGATCACATACAACAATGCAAACAATAACTTTATTAATGCAAACGATATCTTTATTTTACTGATGTTATTATTAATACTCACTATACTGCCTATTTACTGAACAATCGAATATAAAATGATTTAATTATTTATATGACTTTTACCTTCACAATACGTTCGTAAGTACGTTACACATGAAGCCAATACATGCGATCGCTAGTTGAATTGCATATGAAAACAAGTAAGGAAACGATAAAGTCGTACAGAGCCGACTACATATATGCATGTGACAGTTAGTATGGCAGTGATCTAAGTAAAAAATCCAAAAAAAAAATTGAGATATGCCAATCTTTCTCTTTACTGCAGTCAGATCTCTAATTTAAGAACTGCTCTTTTTAACATTTATAAAAAATGTACCCTTACAATGACATTTTTAATTTAATTGAAAGTGGTCTAAGTCCACAGACATTGATGCGTGGTGATGTAAACACACATTTCTTATACCCTCCACTAGGGTATTATGCCGTTGTGCATTTGTTTGTAACACCCAAAAGGAAACGAGAGATAGAAGGCTGAAAATTGGAATGTATATATTACTGACCACGAGAAAGATCAATTTGATGCCGAAATTTGGATTTTCGTTTTGTGGGCGTATTTTTAGAGCTCGTGGGCGGTGGGGCGTAGCAAGGCTAGAAGGCTGAAAATTGGAAATTATATTACTGATCAGGATAAAAATCAAAATGAAACCTAATTTAAATTTTGCCATTTGTGTTTTATACCTTCTGCTGTAGAAACCATATATTTCACCCGATTTTCTCAAAAAATTGAGACACGACCTTATAATCAAACACCTGTGGTGAAATCGAATAACAACGGTTCAGATTTATATATAGCCACCTCACAATTTTAGATTTTCTTAAAATTTGGTACAACATCTTATAATCCAACTAAAAATACCTGTGGTTTCACCACATAATATCGGTTCAGATTTAGATATAGCCCACGTACAAATGACACTACCGATATGACTTTTTGCGATGTAGAAACCACATATTTTACCCGAATTTGGCAATATCTATGGTGAAAGTAATATGAAATTATTTGAAACTGTAAATACTTATATATATTAGGCTGGGTCGTTGTCCATACAAATGGAAAAACAATTTCCAGTTACCCCATGAAAATAAAGTTTGGATTGTTCAACGATGTTTTGCAAAATATTTCGTTTCTAGATCAATCTGTCTGTGAGCTAAACGCTCCTGAAAATATCCCTCAAAATCACGTTTTTCGCGTGTAATTTTTTTACGTTGCATACTTGTTTAATTTTTTTTCTGAATTAATAGACCCTCGGAAGCACTTTAAATATAAATTTTTATTCTCGTCTTAGAGTTACTTATTGGTCGAATAATTGGACTTTTATAGTAGTAATTTTTTGTGATTTCTTTCATAGTGACAAGTGAACAATTTTTCGTATTTGGTGTTAACATTTTATAAAAAATAAATAGCTGCAGTCAAGACATTTCGAATGATGCCTAATGGTGAAGTTCGGATAGAAAGTTACGCCACAGCGCTCATTTTTGTAAAAAGGATTTGAAAATGTTGTCACTGAAAATCCATTTCCTGTATTAAATTATTTTACCAACATGGAGTCAGTGACGTCATTTTTTGTCCGATATCCATCATTTAGACATCATTCGAAAGGTATTGATTCCTTCTATTTATTTTTCATAACACATCTTACAAAATGTTTCCCAGAAATATGAGTTTTTAGCTGTCACATTGAAAAACCACAAAAAATCAATATAAACGTCCAATAATACGACCAATGAGTTACTCTAAAACAAGAATAGCATTTTTTATTTGAAGTGCTTCCAAGGGTCTATTAATTCAGAAAAAATTTGGACAAAAGTTCAACATAAAAAAATTACACGGGAAAAACATGATGTTTATAGGTGTTTTCAGGAGCGTTTAGCTCACAGATGGCTTGACCTAGTGACGAAATATTTTGCAGATCATCATTAAACAATCCAAAATTCATTTCTGGAGGGTGACCGCTGCAATTTATTTTCGTGATCCATCCTAATATATATATATCTATATATATAACCAGTAAGGAAAGGCTAAAGACGGGCGGGGCCGACTCTATGATACACTCCACTTTCAATCCGAATACAATTCGGTGAAAAAGTGAAAACGGGAAGGTTTTTTGTATCCTGTAAATGTATGTGTTTGACAAAAAATTTTATATCGGAAAGGACATTTGTATGAGGATATATTGAAACCTGGAACGAAATAGGTGAAATATAAAATGTATAGTTTGGCCAAAATCGGTTAAACTTATGGGAGCAACATTTGAATTTTGGCTATATTTAAATCTGAACCGATCTTACCCACTTTTACCATAGTTTTGTTTAGTTAGATTATAAGATGTTGTGCGAAATTTACAGAAAATCGAGCACAATATGTGGCTTTTAAAGCGGCAAAAGTCAAATCGGGAGCGACATTTGTATGGGGGCTATATCTAAATCTGAACCGATCTTACCCAATTTCTGCATAGTGTTTCTAGTTGGATTATAAGATGTTGTCCCAAATTTAAAGAAAATCGGGTACAATATGTGGTTTCTACAGAAGAAAATGTCAAACCCGACATTTGTATGGGGGCTATATCTAAATCTGAACCGATCTGACCGATATTCACCATGGGTGTTTCTAGTGGAAATATAAGATGTTTTACCATATCTGAAGACAATCTGATACATTATGTGGTCTCTAGAGCGGAAAAAGTCAAATCGGGAGAGAAATTTGTATGGGAGCTATATATAAATCTGAACCGATCTAACACATTTTTACTACAGGTGTTTCTAGTTACAATATAAGATGTTTTGCCAATTTTAAAGAAAATCTGTTCTAATATGTGGTATCTAGAGTGAAAAGAGTCAAATCGGGAGTGAAATTCGTATGGGGGCTATATCTAAATCTGAACCGATTTTCTTCAAATTAAATAGTGTTCGTCCTTATCCCGAAAAACATCGTTGTGCAAAGTTTCATTTGGTTCTGTCTACAATTGCGACCTGTATCGTGATTACAAGAATATATGGACGGACGGACGGACAGACAGACAGACGGACATTGCTAAATCGACTCAGAAAGTGATTCTAAGACGATCGGTATAATTAACAATGGGTCTATCTCGTTTCCTTTTGGGTGTTACAAACAAATGAACAAAGTCATAATACTCTCGTGTAGTGTATAAAAATTAATCTGTGTTTGTTTGTTTGTTCTTTATAGCAGCCTAAACTACTGAACCGATCTTCTTGAAATTTTCACAGTATGTTCATGCTGAACCGGTGGTGAAAATTGGCTATATAAATTTTTGATATTTTCAGTGGGCGTGGCACCTCCCACACAAAATGGGGTTTTATTCGTTTTTTATAAATTAGCATATTCGGAGTACTGTTGCGGGTAGAGTCTTGTGTTTTTGTGAAAGTTCACTAATTAAAGAGTGATTTTTTTGAGGTTAGGATTTTCATGCAT
The DNA here is from genome assembly GCA_947397865.1 of Polietes domitor. Classification (NCBI taxonomy): domain Eukaryota; kingdom Metazoa; phylum Arthropoda; class Insecta; order Diptera; family Muscidae; genus Polietes; species Polietes domitor. Next base: position 120,342,769 of record OX377619.1, on the reverse strand, counting down.
TAGTATTTGACAGATCACGTGGGATTTCAGACATGGTGTCAAAGAGAAAGATGCTCAGTATGCTTTGACATTTCATCATGAATAGACTTACTAACGAGCAACGCTTGCAAATCATTGAATTTTATTACCAAAATCAGTGTTCGGTTCGACAAATTTTGTTCAGCGATGAGGCTCATTTCTGGTTGAATGGCTACGTAAATAAACAAAATTGCCGCATTTGGAGTGAAGAGCAACCAGAAGCCGTTCAAGAACTGCCCATGCATCCCGAAAAATGCACTGTTTGGTGTGGTTTGTACGCTGGTGGAATCATTGGACCGTATTTTTTCAAAGATGCTGTTGGACGCAACGTTACGGTGAATGGCGATCGCTATCGTTCGATGCTAACAAACTTTTTGTTGCCAAAAATGGAAGAACTGAACATGGTTGACATGTGGTTTCAACAAGATGGCGCTACATGCCACACAGCTCGCGATTCTATGGCCATTTTGAGGGAAAACTTCGGAGAACAATTCATCTCAAGAAATGGACCGGTAAGTTGGCCACCAAGATCATGCGATTTGACGCCTTTAGACTATTTTTTGTGGGGCTACGTCAAGTCTAAAGTCTACAGAAATAAGCCAGCAACTATTCCAGCTTTGGAAGACAACATTTCCGAAGAAATTCGGGCTATTCCGGCCGAAATGCTCGAAAAAGTTGCCCAAAATTGGACTTTCCGAATGGACCACCTAAGACGCAGCCGCGGTCAACATTTAAATGAAATTATCTTCAAAAAGTAAATGTCATGGACCAATCTAACGTTTCAAATAAAGAACCGATGAGATTTTGCAAATTTTATGCGTTTTTTTTTTTTTAAAAAGTTATCAAGCTCTTAAAAAATCTCCCTTTATTATTCTGCACAGTTTTGACAAAAATGGGCAGTATTGAAAAAGTGGGCGTGGTACCTCCCGTACGAAGTTAAAACCCAATTTTGAATATTGTCAGTTCCATGACACCTAGAGTGTTGAAATTTTGTGTAAATGCATCTAGCATCAATGTGCGTAGTTGTGCCAAAATGGGCGGTATTGGAAAAGAAAGAAAAACACTATGAAACCCGATTTTAATTTCCATCTGTTTTTCTGCCAGGCGAAGCGGGCGGGGGTTCAGCTAGTATATATATATATATATATGTATATATATATATATATAGGGGCAAATCTACGGTATAGTACGATTCCATGTCACTCAGGCTTCTAACCGCTTTAAGAGCAATATATAATATTTCTGAGAGTGTCATAATTTTCAAAACGACGAGTTTAACCTCGCCAACATCCTAAAGTTTTAAAATTATGCTGTTAATGTAGTCTACTGAGCTAAGGTCTACCCTAATTTACCCTATTTTTGCTTGTAACTTTCGGGAGTTGTTCAACTCTTTTGGCTATAACTTGTTCAGCATAAGAGAAAATCATTCTGATCTTTTTGTGGATGATAGTAATGATGTTGCGGAATCTTCTATATGTTGAAAAGGGCGTGTGCCATCACTGAGGATTAAATGGTAGCTCTTCAAAATCTGTCTCTCTGTTTTTTGCATAAAACGAAAATTGATACAATTTTCTTTTTTGTGCTTTCAGCGTGAACGTAATTGCAAATTTTTTAATATTGGATTATAAACGACAGAGATACTAACAAAAGGCGACCGGACGATTTGGTGTGCCTTCAGCGACAAGGAGATTATGACAGTACGAACATCATCAGGTCGATGCGTGCAGATCATGAAATTTCATATTTTTTGAAGAGCACATCCGCAGTTTGAAAAATAACTGGTGGCAACCCTGTGTGATCGGTGAATATGGGTACTACTAATAATGTGTGTAAGTGCTAAATAGATCGAATTATTATTTTGGTACCGAGAGCCATTTTAGGTTAAATTTTGTTGATTTTCATAGGGTTTTCAGGCTTAACTTGCAATAGAACCAAAAGGGACAATCCGATTATAACTTCTTCAGCACTTGAAAAAAGTGATGCACGCGAGCACATTATTTATATTTAATGTATTTTTAACAAGTTGACGCTAAAATAAAACGTGTGCCTCTAATTTGAAATTTTTAATTTTTCAAAATTGAAATCGGACTATTTTGTTGATTTTCCCATATATATATAAAACTTGGAAGTAGTTCAAATTGAATGACATTATCATTACTCCTAAATCATTCATCCAAGCTAATTCGTTCTAAATAGTTTCTCAAATGCAAATATATTTGTCATCTAATGAAGTCTTCCAAAAATATAGTTTAGTGAATGTCACTTTCATTGCTCCTGAATCATACATCAAAGATAATTCAATATAAATAGTTTCTCAAATGCGAATAAATGAATTATAAATTTTCCCTTTCAATAGAATTAATATTTAGTTCTCTTCATTTCATAACTTCATTATAGAAAATGTAAAATAATCAAATATCGAAAGAATAATTCTGTTGTGCAGTATGTTAAATGACTCATTGTGATTTGACTGGTCGATTTTAATAATCTATCTTTTAATAATCTATTTATTTGTTCAATTTCGATCCCAAATATTTTCTTTGTTGGATAATGTTGGTGCGTCATTAAATTACTGCACTAATGGAACCATTGTTTTAAATTGAGAACATTTGTGACATTTTTAACAAAAACAAGTAAGGAAAGACTAAAGTCGGTCGGACCGACTATATGATACCCAAACTTTCTACTCCACTACAATTCAATTCGGTGAAAATCGTGAACGACATTTGTATGGGCGCTATCTATAAATCTGAATTTCTAGTGTAAATATAAGTTGTTCTGCCGAATTTGAAGAAAATGGGTTAAGATATGTGGTTTATACAGCGTGTTGTGCAAAATTAAATAAAAATCGCTTAAATTAATTTGCTTCTAGAACAGAAAGAGTCAAATCGGAAGCAACATTTGTATGGGGGCTGCACCGATTTGCTTCGAATTAAATAGCGTCCATCGTCGACGTGCAAAAATCGTTTGTGTCAAGTTTCGTTAGAATCGGACAACAATTGCGACCTGTATCGTGATTACAAGAATAGATGGACAGGTAGACAGACGAACATGGCTAAATCGACTCAAAAAGTGATTCTATGTCGATCAGTATAATTAACAATGGGTCTATCTCGCTTCCTTTTAAGTGTCCGTCCGTCCGTCTGTCCATTTGTTGTTGTAATCAAATTACAGGTCGCAATTATAGTCCGATCTTAACAAAAATTGGCACAAGTACGTTTTGTGGATCAAGGACGAACGCTATTTAATTTGAAGCAAATCGGTTCAGATTTAGATAAAGCCCCCACACAAATGTCGCTCCCGATTTGACTTTTTCCGCTCTAGAAACCACGATTTGTCTTTTACCACTCTGGTAACCACATATTGTACCCAATTTTCTTTAAATTTGGAACAACATCTTAAAATCCAATTAGAAACATGCTGAAAATAGTAATAGGTAAGATCGGTTCAGATTTAGATATAGCCCCCATACAAATGTCGCTCCCGATTTGACCTTTTCAGCTCTAGAAACCACATATTTTACCCGTTTTTTTCAAATTTTGTAGAAGGAGTAAACTATCCTTTTGAGCAAGGAGTCAGTTATGCCTTCTCAGTTTATGGTTGCTTATGGTTTTAATTATTTTATAATTTTATGGGGCTAAGTCCAAACCAGACGTTAAACGTCCAAGCTGGATTATAACCAATTATTATGTAGTTATTATCCTTTTAATGCAAATCCCAACCAGACGATATACGCCCAAGTTGGATAATACACTAATTTATTAGGATTTTTATAGGTTTTATAAAAAAACTCCGCTTTTAATATTTAAGATGTTTATTCGTAGACAGCTTCTCATGGAATAGGCTTAAAGCTAGGATTGACACATTGTTATAAAGATTTTTAATAGAGTCACAAACATAAATCAATAACTACAGTGTATGTATTTGTAACAAAATAAATGAGTGACACTTTAATATAATTACATATGTTAAACAAGGAGCGAATGATAATTATATGATAATATGTGTTTGTAAAAATATTAATGAGTAACAATTGAGTGACACATATGTTAAACAAGGAGCGAATGATATCGAGTAAATGAGTAATAAAGAGAATTCTAATAAATCAAAATATGAGATTATGAGTGATAATATATTTAAGAGAATGGATTTAACAGTGGGCGAAAATGCAATTAACGTATTTAAGACAGTAGTGATATTCTTTGAATTGAGTGTAAAAAGGTGTTAATCAAATTATAAAATGTATGTAAAAATTATAAAATGCAAGTAATAAATTTAAGGTCCGCTACAATTTGGTACAGCACCTTTGTACGTAAAGTATTAAAGATAAAAGAAAATGTGTCTCTTTTTATATATAAAGAAAATAGTTTCAACTTATAATTTAGTTGCAAAATTCAACAAGTCGTTTTTATTTATTTAGTTGCTGTAACACATAAAACCTTTTTCATTTCATTCACTGTGAGCAATACTTATCTATGCTGTGTTCTGCTTCTGATTCCAATAAAGAGAGACCGAATTAGTGGATCTAACATTTGGATCAACCACATGATTTAGTTTTGACTCAATATAATTTGCAAATAGCAATACCGATAACTTCAAGTCCAGTCACTCAGGCCAACAACCAATTTATCATTAAAGTGGCAATTTTTCTAATGTTTCTGCATAAACATTGCCGTGCGAGTGCAGGCGTTGGTGTATTAGTTTGAGTGAATGTGTTCGATCTCAGCAACAGCAACAACAAAACGGCTTAAGCTGTAGTTCAAGGGGGTGTTTCCGGTAGACGATTGAAATTCTTCACGAACGAATGATACTCTGACGAACGACTCAAAAATTGGGGTTTTATAACACAAACAAAAGTTTTCGTGTTATGATATGAAATTATAAAAGCTTTTGTTCATTTGTCAGTCAACAATATTGCCCTCAAGTTTTTCGGTAATTTTTTGTAAATTTTATTGATTGAAAACATAATCTTATTTCCATCGGAATAAACGTGCTAACGACTGTTAACTGGTTATTTCAAAAAGAAAATATATTTTCTAATCGTCCAGATTTGACATTTGTGACGATTGGTTTCGTGTTCGGGAAACCTAAAAATACAGAAAAGTAAACGAAAGCTTTTGTGTTTTAGGGTGTATTTCCGGATGACGATTGAAATTCTACACGAACGAATGAGACCCTGACGAACGACTCATAAATTGGGTTTTTTGTAACACGTTTAAAAGTTTTCGCCTTATGATTTGAAATAATAAAAGCTTTCGTTCATTTGTCAATCAACAGTATTGCCATCAAGATTTTTTGATAATTTTATTCATAGACAAACATAATTCTATGTGTAAAAGGAGGCAACCCTAATAACTGACAGCAAAAATTATTTGTTTATAAAATAATCATTTGAAAACAGTTTGTGTAAATACCTTTTGTGGACATAATTGTGCTAAAATACCATATTTGTTCCAGTTCCCCTTTTCCAACGTTATGTTGGGTGCAGGATAAAATATAGTGTTATTTTAAGTGTATATGTGAGAATTATTTTGTATCTGTGTGTCAATATTGCATTTTCATTATTGTTATCGGAATAAACGTGGTAACGAATGCAAACAACATAAATCTATAAGAAGGTCCGTCCGTCTCATTTCAAAAATCGAGCGAGTTACGTTAGATTAAAATGTGAAAAATAAAATTCAAGAGAGTGCTGTCGTCGGTTTTGACAGAAATCATTCAAAATAACATAAAAATTTAAAAATTAATAACGCTGGGAACAAAGAAGAATGGATAATTTTTGCTTTATTTTTCAATATTTTTTTTTACAATTAGCGTAAAACTGGACACGGTTTCTTAGTATTTTAATGTTGTTTGTCGTTGCTTTGTGCTGTTTTCTTTAGTTCATACACAATTAAACAAAAAACACGAAAAATATTCATTTTGAAACACACATTCTTCACCTAAGAGTGGGAAAAAGCGTGTCGCTCTTTCATTTACATTTTAATCGCACGTAACTGTCAGAAATCAAAGAGTCGGACGGACCTTCTTATAGATTTATGTTTTATGAACGAATGTTAACTGATTATTTAAAAGGAAAATAACTTTTCTATTTAAAAAACATACATTTCAACAATTTGTTTTCATTTCTCAACGTACACGAATGGGTTTTTCTAATCGTCCAGATTTGACATTTGTGACGAATGGTTTCGTGTTCGAGAATCCCAAAAATAGAGAAAAGCAAACGAAAGCTTTTGAGTTTTACTCAAAAATTAACATTCGTTATACAGAAACGCAAATCAACTTTCGTTCGTCGTTTTGAGGAGTTCAATGAGTATTTCGTCATCCAGAAACGGAGTATATATCTATAGCTGCTATGTGTCGCCGAACATTCCAATACAGGATTTCAAGAGTATGATATATAACCTGACAAGGGACCCAGCTCAGCATAATCCAATAGCGATCGGAGGAGATTTCAAACGAGAGAGGGCGAATACTTTTGGAAGAATTTTCAAAACTCGACGTGATACTCGCGAACGATGGAAATGTTCAGACGTTCAGAAGAGCAGGACACGGATCTATAGTGGATCTTACATTTGTAAGTTCCTCACTAGCCAGGAATTTACAATGGCATTTCTAGGATGGGCTAAGGATAAACTGGATGAAACAACATTCGTGGAAGTATTCCCCAATCATGTAATAAATGAGAACAGTGTAATGGAAATGACAGATAGCGTGTTGAAAGCACTCGAAGCCGCATGCGACGCTGCAATGCCCAGAAGATGACAGAGCAAAAGACATCAAGGAAATTACTGGTGGAAGGAGGAGATATCTTCACTAAAGAAAGTATGTCTTAAGGCAAGGCGTTTATATCAGAGGGGCAGAAACAGAGTAGACTTTTTGGCAAGGAGACAGGCGTTCCATGAGACAAGAAAAAACCTACAAATTGCCATAAACAAAAGCAAAACAGAAAGCTTTAAAACATTGTGCAACGAAGCCGACATTAACCCCTGGGGCAATGCATATATGATAGTTATGTCCCGTTTAAAGGGAAGGAAGTCAGCGCAAATTACGTGTCCAGTACTGTTGAAAAGAATGGTGCGCTATTCCCTCAAGGGGAACCCTCTTCTGAACAAATGTCCAATCCCCCAACTGATAACCCGAGAGAAGTGATGGTGGACGAAATTCTGGGGCTATGCTCAAAAATAAGAGATAAAAAGGCTCCAGGTTTAGACCGTACGGAGCTCTAAAGTTGGCGATAAAAACGAGACCCCAGGTCTTCGCTAACATTTTCAATGGTGTATTCCCCTAAACCGGGTAAAACCCTTGGAGAACCAGCATCATACAGGCTGCTGCTGTATACAGTAGGCAAGTGCCTTTAGAGAATTATTCAGGACAGGCTCCTGCTAGCCGTCGAAGCAGCTAACGGTTTGTCTCAGATGCAACACGGCTTTCGAAAGGCAAAATCTACGATCGACGCAATAAAATACGTGGTAAGCACAGCGAGGAAGGCCATTCATGGTAAAGTAGCGGCGAGAAAATAATGTGCAATAATAACGCTGGATATAAAAAACGCCTTTAATTCAGCAAGATGGATGCACATCATGGCCTCGCTGCGGAGATTAAACTTACAAGAAAACTCTGACAGAACGTTATGGTACGAAACTGACGATGGAATAAAATCATACAAGGTTTCTGCAGGTGTTCCCCAAGGCTCCGTTCTAGGACCCCTACTCTGGAACATAATGTATAACGGAATTTTTAATCTAAAAATACCAGAGGAAGCGACAATTGTTTGATATGCAGATGACATAGCCATAATAGTCCAAGCTAGAGAGAAAAAAGAAGTTGAACTCTACGCCAACGAAACCATAAGAGTCATTAAAATCTGGTTGGAATCTGGAACTAGCAGCACATAAAACGGAGTCAGCCCTAGTAAGCAGCAAACGAAGGAAAGAGTCTATAAACATCCGCTTAGGGAAAGCCGAAATCACGTCTACAGACCACATAAAATATCTCGGCATTATACTAGACGACAAGTAACACATGGAGTATACCTGCAAGAAAGGTGGTCCCAGACAGATTCGGAGAATGTTGATATCTAGAGTAGTTGATTCAATAATATTGTACGGAGCCCCAGTATGGGCAAATTCCATAAAAAATACAGAGAAAAAATTTCAACTCAATTTACCGGAGAAGTTGTCTAAGAGTATGCTGTGGATACCGCTCAATATTGTTGGAGGCAACATGCGTCATGGCTGGAAAAAAAAAAAAAACAATTGATATCGTAGCGATCGAACTCGCAGACATATACGAAATGCAGATCAGAAACCCGGATATAGACATGAAAGTGCTAAAACAAACAGAAAGAGACAACTGTATACAGAAATGGCAAAACACACCAAAGGGTAGATGGACATATAGGCTAATCTCGGACATTCACAAATGGATTAATCGGACACACGGAGAAATTAACTATAGTAGTAGTAGGGTCGACGTTCCCAGGGGATGTGGTTTAGTACGTAAATATCGTGCATGTTTTTCCACACGGGTGGAATACATCTTTTGAAGATTCCACACCTCCAGCGTAACAAAAAAATTGTGAAACAACATAAATTTCAGTTCCTGCAGCCAACCAATACTTTCAAGACAATCGTAATAAAAACGCACACATTTGATGGATTTTATTTTAAAAGCGGCCTGGTATTCAGTGGGCAATTTGAAATTGTCAACTACGTCAACCGTCCATTGTTTGTCCTTGAGGACAACCACCACGGTGTAAAATGAAATTGGTCGTCGCCAAATTGGTAAAAACTGCTGATGAGCACGTTCATTCTTTTCCTCATTTTTATCCAACAGTTCGACCCCATTAAAAATAAATTGCCCTAAACATATTAACATATATACATTAGAGTGGCTTCAAAAAAGAAGTTGTGGATGTTCCCGACTCAAATGAAAGTTTGAGCTGGACACGATCAAAATAACCTCTATAAAACAGGTTTTTCTTGAATAAAGTTTAAGGAGCTCGTTGGAAAGCCACCGATTTTTTTCAACCTTTTGGTCCTGAATGGGTTAAATTTGAGGTAAACGCTAAAATATGCGGTAATTTGTACAAAACATGCATCGTTGTCCTATGCAAATCAGATTTTTGTATAAAATTACTAAAAATGCATCAAGCATTTTCGAAGCAAATGCAAATTCTGATGCAAAATGACTCCGGCATTTTGTATCAGAATTTGGTTTGTTGTCAGTCGTTATATAAGATTTGATAGCTGCTATCAATGATTTGTAGAACCACAACTTTTAGACAACTGCTGTTGATTTATATTAGTCTGTCATATCATAAGTTTAGTATTTACAGTTGCTAAAGTGATTTCAAATAATTAATAATAATATAAAAAACAAGCATGCGAAAACGCCATTAAAAATACCAATTTTAGTTAATATTAAAGTTAAAATTATATCTTCAATATTAAAATCAAAAGCAACAATAACTGGAGTACATAAGGTAGAGTACATAGCAATAAATAAATAACGTTACTTAATTTTAAGTTATACTAAGTCTTTTTGAGTATTCAATTTGCTGAATCGCTTGTACGAAACAATTCTATTGGCAATATGACCAGGGCGATTTTTGTCAATGACTGATAAATTGGATTCGCTGACGACATGAACTAAACGTTCGGTGCTTTGGGAATGACATGGAAATTCTGTATGAAATAATTTGGTTAATTTCATAAGTAAAGTTTGCAAATAAATTATTACCTGTAATATTAATTATTTTGTTTGAATCATAATATTCAGTCAATTGGTCAGTGGAGAAAAACTGGGTAAATGGTGGTTCTGAAATGGCAACATTATTCCAGTCTATCAACTCCTTGTATGCATTGCAATCAAATCTTATCTTTGGGATCGAAAATTGACGAATTCGGCATTGAAATATTTTCTCGTAGCCTTCATTTCTTACCTTTTTTTCTCATCCGTTATCATCGATAAAAGGATGTTTTCCGGATGAGCAAAATACCATTTAATTGAACAGAGCGGTTAATAATTTCTTGTATTTCTGCTGACAATTGACGAGACCATTCAATATCTATATTTATAAAAGAGAATGCCGTCCGTGTGAACACGCAAAACTTTATAACGGATCGTCTGATTTTCACGATTTTGGGCTTGATGAATTCGTGTTGGCCCAAGGAAGGACATAGGATGTAGGACAATTTCCAGAAAAATATAAAATCCGGGAAGATTTTAACGAAAATTTTACTGTTTTTTTTTTGTGAGTTTAACAAAACCAAATAAAATTTCGAATGTTTTAAATTTTTTTTCATGTCAAGGCTGAAAATTGGAACCTATATATTACAAACCACGATAATATCAATATGATAAGATCAATATGAAACCTGATTTTAATTTTACCATTTGTATTTTGCCAGGCGAAGCGGGCGGGGTTCAGCTAGTATTTATATAAATGAATTGCATGCGGTTCATTTTTCACAAAGAACCAAAAGGGTGCATATATTTTCATTACAAAAAATGCTAGTGTTTGTAACTCCTCTGCTGCTACTGCTTTTGTGACATAGAGACGGAGAATTCTCGATGCAGTGGTTAACCAACGAGAAAGATTGAGTCGACCAAGCTTCAGGTTTGCCAAGTGCTGGCTACATTGTCAAGAATGTACCGCATGGACCATATCATAAAGATATTTTTGATCTCCACGTACATTCCACCCATCAATGTTTTCAGGCATTTCTCCCATCGAGATAGTTTTAAAATTAAGATCAACCTAATTATGATTTATGAAATTGTTTGGCGGATCAACAAAATTAAAACCAACTTACCGGAATAAGTTCGCAATTATACAACGCTTTTCCAATTTCAGTTGGCTAGGTTTGTGGCCCACTTGCTTCTCCCAGTAGATTCTTTAAGAGGGCTGTAAATGGCAATTCATTTAAGTGGAAAAGACACACAAACCATTGCAATGGTCGCTCTAAGTATCTCTCCAGTGAACATATTGCTCCATTGTGTTTCCCCGTACAACGTGAGGTGATGAAATTTGTTGCTCTTTCAAAAAAATAATTATTCCTTGAGCTATACCAGCTCCTGTGCCATCAGTTGGAGAAAAGTAACCAATGTATTGAGAATGTGGTTCCTTTGCCACAGTTATGTGATCTTCCATTACTTTGATATTGCGTAATTCGCCATTGACTTCAATTTGCTTCAATGATTGCTCTCGTTTACCATCGAAAGAATTGCCCTGGAGTAATTCATTGCATTTTCTATTTTTTAATGATTCAGACCTTGACTTCACCCTCTCCTTTTCGATTTTGTGCCTGTCTATAACAATATTTGGAATTTGTAAATCTCTTAACAATGATGTAGGTAATAAAGACCCAAAGCGACTAGATACGTTCGCCCGATTTAAAGCAGCACAGAAATTATTTAGGGAAACATCCCGAACATTTGGATGATATTGAATTTCGTCTTGTGATGATAAAGATTGTCTTTCATAATGATTTTGTGTACAGCTGTCACTGCTGTTATCAGAATTATAACCATCAGATTGTAATAAATTAGCAGGGTGATCGAAGCCAATATTATATTGTGTGTTCGAATTCAATGTGAGCAGTCTTGAACTAGATTGATCCACATAAAATTTCCAGACATTCGGCTGTATTTGCTTCTTCACTGGACATTTACAAGTTCTTTTTAAAATAAGTGGGCATTTGCACGAGGAAATAAAAAACAATTCGTTCCATTCAGAGTCTTTGAAATGTGATGGGTTTTTTATTATACTTCGGTAATCCTCAGATAGCTTATTAAGCTTTTTTTCGAATTGAAGGCCTATTTATTGTTGGGATTTCTGCTGCTTTCCACAATCTTTGAACATCATTTATCACATTGCTATAATATTTAGAGAATCCGACCGCCCTATTATTATGTATTTTGCGATCTTATCCACAACAGGTGTTGAATCACACACCGCTTGTTAGGTAGTTTACATTTATTCAATTGAGATGGAGTGAACATCTTTTATATGATAATGAACAATTTTAATTGCATAAAGTGATGAAGACTACTAACTATAAATTGTATTTGCCAGAAATTCTATCTGTCAATCGTTTACAAAAATCGCCCTGGTCATATTGCCAATAGAATTGATTCGTTATTATAACTAAAAATAAAGTAACGTTATTTATTTAGATCTTATTGCTATGTACTCTACCTTATGCACTACTGTTAATGTTGCTTTTGATTTTAATATTGAAGATATAATTTTAACTTTAATATTAACTAAAATTGGTATTTTTAATGGCGTTTTCGCATGCTTGTTTTTTATATTATTATTAATTATTTGAAATCACTTTAGCAACTGTAACTGTATCTGATGTAATCGACGAACGAAAGTAGATTTCCGTTTCTGTATAACGAATGTCAATTATTGATAACTAACAAAAAAGCTTTCGTTTGATTTGACATATGTTTTTGGGATTCCAGAAGACGAAACGAACGAAAATAAATGTCAAAACTAGACGATAAAAAAACCATTCTCCTACATTCAAGAAATTTTATTTTCTTTCATAAAACACCAATTATACATTCATACATACATAGATATGTATATATGTTAACATGTTTAGGGCAATTTATTTTTCATGGGTCGAACTGTTGGATAAAAATGTGGAAAAGAATGAACGTGCTCATCAGCAGTTTTTACCAATTTGGCGACGACCAATTTCATTTTACACCGTGGTGGTTGTCCTCAAGGACAAACAATGGACGGTTGACGAAGTTGACAATTTCAAATTGCCCACTGAATACCAGGCCGCTTTTAAAATATAATCCATCAAATGTGTGCCTTTTTATTACGATTGTCTTGAAAGTATTGGTTGTCTGCAGGAACTGAAATTTATGTTGTTTCACAATTTTTTTTGTTACGCTGGAGGTGTGGAATCTTCAAAAGATGTATTCCACCCGTGTGGTAAACCATGCACGATTTTTACGTACTAAACCACACCCCCTGGGAACGTCGACCCTACTCCCCGCGGTACTGCCATGCGTTATTACGTCGCGGGGGTGTTACCTAGTTGCTATTCTCTCTACTGTCGGGTGTTGGCCTTACGGCCTTTTCTTCCACTTGCAGTCTTTGGTTTACATACTTCACAAAGTTGTTCACTGCGTTCCAGTTGCTTTCCGAAGAAAGCATCTTGTCAACTATGTTCTCCGGGGTGAGACCTATGCCCACCTGCTGCTCCGTTGTAAGTCTTATGTCGTTAAAACGGGGACAATACGTGTTCCGCATTTTCTTCTTCATTAGTGCAAGATGGACAAAATGAAGAGCTATCGAGCCCAAATCTGTGAAGGTAGCTCCTAAATCCTCCATGACCACTTAAAAATTGTGTAAGATTATAGTTAATTTCTCCGTGTGTCTGATTAATCCATTTGTGAATGTCCGAGATTAGCCTATATTTCCATCTACCCTTTGGTGTGTTTTGCCATTTCTGTATACAGTTGTCTCTTTCTGTTTGTTTTAGCACTTTCATGTCTATATCCGGGTTTCTGATCTGCATTTCGTATATGTCTGCGAGTTCGATCGCTACGATATCAATTGGTATTTTTCCAGCCATGACGCATGTTGCCTCCAAGGATATTGTGCGGTATCCACAGCATACTCTTAGACAACTTCTTCTTTCTTGCAGGTATACTCCATGTGTTACTTGTCGTCTAGTATAATGCCGAGATATTTTATGTGGTCTGTAGACGTGATTTCGGCTCTCCCTAAGCGGATGTTTATAGACTCTTTCCTTCGTTTGCTGCTTACTAGGACTGACTCCGTTTTATGTGCTGCTAGTTCCAGATTCCAACCAGATTTTATTGACTCTTATGGTTTCGTTGGCGTAGAGTTCAACTTCTTCTATCTCTCTAGCTTGGACTATTATGGCTATGTCATCTGCATATCCAACAATTGTCGCTTCCTCTGGTATTTTTAATTCAAAAATTCCGTTATACATTATGTTCCAGAGTAGGGGTCCTAGAACGGAGCCTTGGGGAACACCTGCAGCAACCTTGTATGATTTTATTCCATCGCCAGTTTCGTACCATAACGTTCTGTCAGAGAAGTCATCTTTGATCATTTTAATAAGGTTTTCTTGTAAGTTTTATCTCCGCAGCGAGGCCATGATGTGCATCCATCTTGCTGTATTAAAGACGTTTTTTATATCCAGCGTTATTATTGCACAATATTTTCTCGCCGCTCCTTTACCATGAATGGCCTTCCTCGCTGTGCTTACCACGTATTTTATTGCGTCGATTGTAGATTTTGCCTTTCGAAAGCCGTGTTGCATCTGAGACAAACCGTTAGCTGCTTCGACGGCGAGCAGGAGCCTGTCGTGAATAATTCTCTCCAGGCACTTGCCTACTGTATCCAGCAGACATATTGGTCTGTATGATGCTGGTTCTCCAAGGGTTTTACCCGGTTTAGGGATGAGGATTAGCTTCTGCTTCTTCCAATTTTCGGGGAATACACCATCTCTCAGGTTGTTCTTGAAAATGTTAGCGAAGACCTGGGGCCTCGTTGTTATCGCCAACTTTAGAGCTCCATTGGGGATACGGTCTAAACCTGGAGCCTTTTTATCTCCAATTTTTGAGCATAGCCCCAGAATTTCATCCACCGTCACTTCTCTCGGGTTATGAGTTGGGGGATTGGACATTTGTTCAGAAGAGGGTTCCCCTTGAGGGAATAGCGCACCATTCTTTTCAACAGTACTGGACACGTAATTTGCGCTGACTTCCTACCCTTTAAACGGGACATAAGTATCATATATGCATTGCCCCAGGGGTTAATGTCGGCTTCGTTGCACAATGTTTTAAAGCTTTCTGTTTTGCTTTTGTTTATGGCAATTTGTAGGTTTTTTCTTGTCTCATGGTACGCCTGTCTCCGTGCCAAAAAGTTTACTCTGTTTCTGCCCCTCTGATATAAACGCCTTGCCTTAAGACATACTTTCCTTAGTGAAGATATCTCCTCCTTCCACCAGTAATTTCCTTGATGTCTTTTGCTCTGTCATCTTCTGGGCATTGCAGCGTCGCATGCGGCTTCGAGTGCTTTCAACACGCTATCTGTCATTTCCATTACACTGTTCTCATTTATTACATGATTGGGGAATACTTCCACGAATGTTGTTTCATCCAGTTTATCCTTAGCCCATCCTAGAAATGCCATTGTAAATTCCTGGCTAGTGAGGAACTTACAAATGTATTGGATTATGCTGAGCTGGGTCCCTTGTCAGGTTACATATCATACTCTTGAAATCCTGCATTGGAATGTTCGGCGACACATAGTAGCTATAGATATATACTCCGTTTACTCTGACTCTTACGAAACCTTCTTGTGGTTCTTGCATGCCTGCTTCTATTGCCATATCTCCATAGACCCATATTGCTGCTCTATCTGTCGAGTTTTTTTCCCATATATTTTTATCCCTGTTCCTATACTGCTCGCTTAGGATCTATTCTATCTATTTTTTGTTCGCTGACAGACTGTGTCATGAGGTCCTGGGCTGCGGCACAATGATTGAGGTTCAATTGCATGAACCTCATTTACGTCTGTTGTTCAGCACCTTTTTAAAAATTGGACATTTGTAGCTACCAGCCACATGCGCCAAATCTTCGCCCCCGTTCGATTTGCAGAGCATGCAATTTGGCTCTGATTCGCAGTTGTTCGCTATGTGTCCTTCGGCTCCGCACTTTCTGCATTGGCGTGACCTATCAACGTTAGATTTACACTTCTTCGACATATGACCAAACTCAAGACATCTAAAACATTTTATTAGGCCTTCCAAGCGATGGCGAGGCTGGCAGGCTTATTTTCGCTGTTTGCGTACCACCGTAGGATTTCCTTAAGGATTCATCTAGGCTGGTTATTTCCAGTTCTCTCTCGAGTGCTCTGCAGATCTCGGCTTTTGTAGTGATATCGTCCATACCGTTGCTCTCTAACACAGTCTCGTTTGTGCGTGTCTTTACTTCCACGTTCCCTTTCAGAGATGTTTCGATCCATTTGAATTTCTTAGTTCCAAGAGGAGGTCTCCTTACTGTGTTCTCCGAATTTTGTTGACTTCCTCACCCAAGTCTTTTAGTTCAGGTTCGGATCGAATCTTTCGAAGGATATCGGCGAGCTCGACTCTCCTTTGGACGATATTATAATCACGTCTGGTTTAAGCTTTCGGGGTCTTATAGTGCTTTTTTTCTTCACTTTCGTCCACTCATTTATATTGGCCCTGTTTGGGTCTTTTTCTCTCCCGTTGGTTGTTTCTAGTGCAATATCCTTTTGAGGTCTTGTTGGTACCGTCAATTGGGGGGAACGTTTTTTTTTGCCTTTTTGGCGTATCAGCTCCCGATATTGTCTCGTTTGGGTCACGATTCCTTTTGGCGTCCATCTTACTTGGCCAGATTTTTGGAGATGTCTGGGTCGCACGTTCCCTATTTCCAACTGTTTCGTGTTTCTCCTTGCCAACAACATTACTTCTCTCATCGCGTAATTTATTATATGTGACTCTTATCGCCCTCACCTGTTCTTTAATGGCGTGGTGCACATTGTTTCGACATTTAACGTAGTCCATAAGCCCAACTGTCATTTCTCCTAGTACCGAGAAAGTATCTCCATTAGAGGAGGATGCCTCTACTTTGTCGCTATGTTTTGGCCTGCTTCTCCGGTTTTATTAATATGTCCGGATGGAGGAGTTATTTTTATTACGGAACATCTTCCAAAGGGGCTCGCAGCGGCTGTTGTCACCATGTTTATTGTTCCACTCAGCGGACTCTCGATAACAGTGCCGCCGGCACTGGGTTATTAACTCCCTGCGCCGTAAGTTTTATTCTGCTTCCCTGACTTTCCATAGTGACTTTTCTGTCAGGGATCCTACCCTTAGCGTTTTAGACCTTCCGCCAGGTTCTGTACAGCCGCCCCTAACCTTGGGACAGTCGCTGACCAGGGAGCCGCCCAATCTGGGTCAGTCGCCTAGATTTGCATTGAATGGGGAAACCACGGAGGCTCCTAGATGCTCCTCTCATGTGGGCACCCCTCTGGGAGATACATATTTACTGGCGGTATCCATTCGCCATGTCGCAGAGTCCTTATCGGGCACATGTACTTTTTTATAGTACGCCCTGGGAATCTGTCGCTCTTGGTCGGGGACTGCTTATTAATCGCAGCGAACCTACATATCTGCAGGCCGTCCAGCAATCCGCCACCCGCTGACCCCCATAGTATCGGGGAACTGAAATTTATGTTGATTCACAATGTTCGGGCATTTGATGATTGGTGTTTGGATCCGATTGTTTCAGGAAGTCTTGGATATATCGGGGACAATCTGTACCGCGAGGGCTTCGTCATGCCTATATTGCCTGAATAACTTGAAGCTAGGACAACAAGGAGTATGAACTCTCATGCGCTATGCTGGAGGAAGCAATATAATTTGTAGTATATTTCTCTATTATAGGCATTTACACAATCTATTTTGAAATTTTTATTTTGTAAACATATCAGTTTTTAGCAGGTGTTTAGGACTACCATCTTGTCCACATAAATCTATTTTTCTGTGAATAAAATTAAAAAAGAATGTCAAACATTTTTTATGGCAATATTGTTGTAATTGTTGGCAATAATTTGTAACACTAATCTATATATATATAAAATAGTTACGTGATTGAGTGACTGACTGACTGATCACTCCCCAGACCAAACGGCTAGAGCTAGAATCATGACATTTGGTGTGTACATTTCTCTTACAGTGTATAGGTGTGATAAGACGGGATTTTTCGAAATTCGTACTTTTAAGGGATTCGTACTTTTAAAAACGGATAAAAAATAAGTTAAAATGGTACCACCGCATTGACCAAACGGTTAGCCTAGAATCTTGAAATTTGGTATGGATATTCCTCCAGCAGCATGAAGACATCCCAAAAAGTGACATTTTAAAAATTCGTACTTTTGGGGGGTTAAATGGGACAAAAATGGTACCTACAACATGGTTGAAGCTAAAATCATGAAATTTGGTAAGTGAGTTTTCGTAGGGAGGGAGTTTTTCGTAATTCGTACTTTTAAGGGGTAAAATGGGTTAATGAGGGAAAAAATTGTAACACCCCAATGACCAAACGGCTGCGCCAAGAATTTTGAAATTTGATAAAAAAAATTCCTCTTATAGCTTCAACGCGCCAAGAAAATATTTTTCAAAACTCGTACTTTTTGGAAGTGAAATCGGGTAAAAAGGGAATTTTCCGATATTTGTACTTTTAAGGGATTAAATGGGTTAAAAATTGTACCACTAAAATTGTACCAAAAGACCTAGAATCTTGAAATTTGGAATGCATATTACTCTTATAACGCGAATACGACCACGAAAAAATTCTTCATACATTTAAACTTTTAGGTGTGAAATTGGGCAAAAACGGATAACAGCGGTACCAATCATGAAACAGAAACACAAAATAAATATATTTTTCGAAATTCGTACCTTTTTATATCCCTATGGTACCAACAACACGCCTGAAACTAGGATCGTGAAATTCGGTGTGCATATTGCTCTGACAGTGTAGACGCGAAACATTAACTGATTTTCAATATTTATACTTTTAAGTTGGACTTGGAAAAAACCGATTAAAATGGATACTGCAACACAATTGGATTGAATCAAATGTGTACTTTAAAGGGGGAAGCGGATCAAAAGTGGTGCAAATGTTACCAACCAAATTTGCGGTTTTGGGATAAAGATAGTACCAACCAAAGTTTTCAGTTAGAATATGAAAAGAAATTCGGTGTGTATATTTCTCCGAGTACATAAATTAATTTTTCGAAATTTGTATGTTTAAGGGCACAAGCGGCACAGAAAGAGTTATTGTGAACATTATAGTCGTTATCCCCGGCAAAATAAAAGTTAGATAAAAAATGTTTGTTCCATTTATAAGTTCAGATTGCAAGACACGCACCGGTATAGAAGTTATGGTTTTAATTTTCACTTAGGGATAGGGACTACAAAGGACGCGGATAAGCATACATATTGCAACTAATTTCAACCATACGTATGGAAGTTATATCAATTTTATTTTGACCAAAGTTTATGTCAATTTGCTTGGAAAGTATAGAAGTAATATTAGGTTTAATTTTACGTACGTGTCGTTTGTTTTGGAATATTGACTATACGTGTGTGTGTACCATAAGTTGTACATCAATTTCCCCATTTCCGAATTTAAACTAAGTTTGGGATAATAGTACTATGTGCAGAGTTTGAATAAATTATTTAAGTCCCTTCCAGAGTTATACAGCGAGCCAGACGGTCGTGAAAGGGACTTGGGACATACTTATGGTTTTAAATCTCTCCTTTTTTCTATCCCTATCTGTAGTGAAGGTATAATTTTCACAGCTTAAGAAAGAAACGTGCAAATAATTTTCTACTTTATATGATTTTTTGTAGAAATTTGTTTCCATTTTGTGCCTATAAATAAACTATAAATTGATTTTTATACACTCCACGAGAGTATTATGTGTTTGTGCATTTGTTTGTAACACCCAAAAGGAAACGAGATAGACCCATTGTTAATTATACCGATCGACTTAGAATCACTTTTTGAGTCGATTTAGCAACGTCCGTCCGTCCGTCTGTCCATCTATTCTTGTAATCACGATACAGGTCGCAATTGTAGACAGAACCAAATGAAACTTTGCACAACGATGTTTTTCGGTACAACGACGAACGCTATTTAATTTGAACAAAATCGATTCAGATTTAGATATAGCCCCCATACGAATTTCACTCCCGATTTGATTATTTGCACTCTAGATACCACATATTAGAACAGATTTTCTTTAAAAGTGCAAAACATCTTATATTTCAACTAGAAACACCTGTGGTAAAAATGTGTTAGATCGGTTCAGATTTATATATAGCTCCCATACAAATTTGACATTTTCCGCTCTAGAGACCGCATATTTCACTTGATTTGCTTCAAATTACCTTGCATTACCGTATAATTCTACTAGAAACATCTGTGTTGCAAATGGATTCAATCGGTTCAGATTTAGATATAGCCCCCATACAAATTTCGCTCCCGATTTTTGACCACATATTGTATCAGATTGTCCTCAGATTTGGCAAAACATTTTATATTTCCACTAGAAACAACCATGGTGAATATAGGTCAGATCGTTTCAGATTTAGATATAGCCCCCATACAATTTTAGCTCCCGATTTGACTTTTTCCGCTCTAGAGACCACAAATTTCACTTGATTTGCTTCAAATTACCTTGCATTACCTTATAATTCTACTAGAAACATCTGTGCTGCAAATGGATTAAATCGATTCAGATTTAGATATAGCCCCCATACAAATTTCGCTCCCGAATTGACTTTTTCCGCTCTAGAAACCACTTATTGTATCAGATTGTCCTCAGATTTGGCAAAACATCTTATATCTCCACTAGAAACAACCATGGTGAATATAGGTCAGATCGGTTCAGATTTAGATATAGCCCCCATACAATTTTAGCTCCCGATTTGACTTTTTCCGCTCTAGAGACCACAAATTTCACTTGATTTGCTTCAAATTACCTTGCATTACCTTATAATTCTACTAGAAACATCTGTGCTGCAAATGGATTAAATCGATTCAGATTTAGATATAGCCCCCATACAAATTTCGCTCCCGAATTGACTTTTTCCGCTCTAGAAACCACTTATTGTATCAGATTGTCCTCAGATTTGGCAAAACATCTTATATCTCCACTAGAAACAACCATGGTGAATATAGGTCAGATCGGTTCAGATTTAGATATAGCCCCCATACAAATTTCGCTTTCGATTTGACTTTTTCCGCCCTAGAAACCGCATATTGTATCAGATTGTCTTCAGATTTGGCAAAACATCTTATATTTAAACTAAGAACACTTATGGTGGAAATAGGTCAGATCGGTGCAGATTAAAATTTCGCTCCCGATTTGAATTTTTCTGCCCTATAAGAAGCCACATATTTTAACAGATCCTCTTCAAATTAGGCGAAATATCTTATATTTGTTCTATAAACAGCCATGGCGCAAATGGGTCAGATCGGTTCAGATTTATATATAGCTCCCACACAAATTTCACTCCCGATTTCACTTTTTCAACTCTTTAAACCACATATTTTAACAGATCTTCTTCAAATCTTTCAAAATAACTCATATTTCAACTGGGTGTGAAAATGGGTCGTCGGTTCAGATTTACATATAGCTCCCATACAAATTTCGCTCCCAAAAATTTCCCATACAAATTTCTGATAGACTTTTTCCGCACCAGAAAGTACGAATTTTCACAAAATGAGTTGTATTTGAACTGTATGAACTTATTGTGAAAGTTAGTCACTATATTCCATGTTTGGATATAGCACCGATATAAATATTTCCGATGTGACAAATTGGACCAGGTAATATTAGCCTATGATTAGGAAATATACAAAAATTCTTCCCGTTTTCATTTTTTACCGAGTTGAATTGTTTTCGGATAGAAAGTGGAGTGTATCATATAGTCGGCCCCGCCCGACTTTAGCCTTTCCTTACTTGTTTTTATTTGTACCTCTGAATAAGTAGCAATTCTTCAAAAGTTGTGAGCGTTTACAAACGATTTACGCTGAAAGTGATATAAAAAAACAGTTTGAATGCCGATACAAAATACTGTCAATACCATACTATTTTCCGCGTACGAAGTAGCGGGTATTTTCTAGTTACTCCATATAGAAGCGCCACTGATGATTCGTCCCCCACACGATGATGAAATACGTATATGGTCAATGTGCGTATAGTAAGTAGAGTGGCTTCTTTTGTGAGGAAGAAAAAAATGTTGTTGATGTTCCCGACTAAAATGAAAGATTGGTTTGTTTTATGTGCTCTCCCAAAATATTTCGCTTTTATCATTGTACGTTCGTGAGCTGAACGCGTTCAAATAACCTCCATAAATAATACACGATGAAAATTCTATTGAGAAAAAAACACTAGAAATTAAAATCCGACCCGAGCCTTATCAAACCATATTAAAAACTTGCAATATGACCCAGTATAAAGACGGATTTATACTATTTTAGTGCAATTTTTGATTTATTTTTTATAAAATCCACAATAACTTCCACATTTTTAGTTCGATTTATGTTTTTAGAGGGTCATTGGAGAGGTATTGATAACCAATTGCAATTTTTAGAATTTTCTAACCCATTCGAATTTTTCCCCTTAAAAAACATGAATAATCTACATAAACTTTTTAACTGGTTGTTAATGTTAAATTAACATAGATAGACGCATGAAATTTAAAGTATATTTAGCAGATGCACGAAACTAAATTATTGAAACATTTACATCCTTTGGAAATTAAAAGTCTTGTAAAACAAGTAAGTAAGCTTCAGTAAAAACATGATCAAATCTCAAGTCATAGTGAATTTCATGCACCTGTATAAAAGTTATGAAGGATTTAATTTTACCTACGATAGAGACAATTGTGTGGGAGGTACAAGAAGGGGCGTGGCTAAAGTGGAAATATTTTTTAGGTTCTCAAATATCAAATTGCAAATGATTTTTACTACCCGTATGGAAGTTTTATTTTTATTTTAACTTAGGCTTATGCCACTTTGTGTGGGAGGTACCAGAAGGGGTGTGACAATTTCTAAATAGGGTTGCTAAATATCAAATTTCACAGTATTCCGATCATCAGTATAGAAGTTATAACTGCCTTAATTTTATCTAGTTTTGCGTGATTTGTGTGGGAAAAAATATAGCTGATTCGGGTTATCCTTGTGGAAGTTATATTGGTTTTAATTTATCATTGGAATATGGGTCATTTGTGTGGGAGGTACCAGAAGGGGCGTGGCAATTTCGCCCATCTTCGAACTTAAACTAAGTTTGGGGAAAATATTACGATGTGCAAAGTTTGAATCGATTCTTTAACTTCTTTCGAAAGTTATCGTGTACACCAGCCAGTCAGACAGACGGACGGACGGACATGGCTCAAATACCTTAAAAAGTCGTGAGACGGATTTGGTCTAAACATACTCAGGGTCTTAAGTCACTCCTTCAATGCGTTACACTTTTTTTCTGTCCCAAATGATATATACCCTCCTACTCTGTAGAGTGAGGGTATAAAAACGACACGAAATAAACAAGTAAGGAAAGGCTAAAGTCGGGCGGGGCCGACTATATGATACACTCTACCTTCTATCCGAATACAATTCAATTCGGTAAAAAGTGAAACGGGAAGGATTTTTTGTATGTTTCCCAATCATAGGCTAATATGAACTGGTCCAATTTGTCAAATCGAAAAAAGTCTATCCGGGAATGACTTGAAGAAGATCTGTTAAAATATGTGGTTTATAGAGTGGAAAAAGTGAAATCGGGAGTGAAATTTGTGTGGGAGCTATATCTAAATCTGAACCGATCTGACCCATTTGCACCATGGCTGTTTATAGAACAAATATAAGATATTTCGCCTAATTTGAAGAGGATCTGTTAAAATGTGTGGTTTCTAGAGCAGAAAAAGTCGAATCGAGAGCTAAAATTTCGCTATATTTAAATCTGAACCGATCTGACCCATTTTCATCATAAGATGTTTTGCCAAATCTGAAGACAATCTGATACAATTGTGCTTTCTAGAGCGGAAAAAGTCAAATTGGCAGCGGTTCTGGTTCTGGCTACAATTGCGACCCGTATCGTGATTACACCAATAGACGGACAGACAGACGGACATTGTTAAATCGACTCACAAAGTGATTCTAAGCCGATCGGTATTAGGGTTTGCATTTTCCCGTACTTTTTATTTCCCGGGAAACGGGAATTATTTTTTCAATTTCCCGGGATCCCGGGACAGCACGGGAAATCGTCAACATACTTTTTGCCATGAGTTAAGCTTATTTTTTCCAATGAAACATTCACATTTTATTAAAGTAAAATAAATATATATTTCACAACGAACCAGTTACAAAATTAATATAATAAAGCGCAATGTGAGATCAATTCATTCATCTTTTCAAGTTTCAAAATTATTTAAAGATCAGATATTTCTTATTTTATTGGAAAATGTGGACGCGACGAGAACGATCGTTCACATTAATAGTGAGTAGGGCATTAAATGAAATGTTTGTTCTTTGTCCTGTTGCTTCGAAAACTTTAAATTCTTTATTTTTGGAGTTCGGAAATACGCCCAAAATCTATTACTCCCGGATTCTAATTTTTTTTTTTCATATGGAGCTTGACAGGAAAAATCCGAAAAAGTGGATTTTGAGTACATCCGAACGCAGTTTAAAAACATTTTTTTTATCCAACTGCAATATTTGGCATACCTGATTAAAAGCTATGTGATCTAAATTTGTATACAACATTTTTAATTTTATTGTGGAAATGATGGAAAAAATATGTGAAGGAATATGTAAAATTTTCTACTGAATTCCCGCAGGATTCCCGTACGAATTTCCCGGGATACGGGATATGAAAAATGTTCGAATTCCCGGGAATTTTCACGCGGGAAATACCGGGATGCAAACCCTAATCGGTATAATTAACAATGGGTCTATCTCCCTTCCTTTACAAACAAATGCACAAAGATATAATACTCCCGTGGAGTGTATAAAAACTGAGTATGAGTTTTCCTATTAGTGACCTATAGTTTCACATCTATATAATCTCATTCTTGGGAGGGAAATCATGTCGCACGGTTTTATTGTATCTCATGTGAAGTTTTCCTCCCAATTTATCCATCGTTTTTTTCAAAAAAATAGCTTTTTGTAAGACTAGAATGTGTTTACGATGCAAATAACCCCATATTTCAGCTCGATTTCATAAACTCGATCGAAATAGTATTATTTCATATTTTGGAAAAATTACTATTTTTTGTACTTTTATTCATTATATGTAAACGCATATTTGTAATGTTTTTCCCAATTTAACCATGATAGAGCAAGTACTTAACATCAATCAAAATACTATTAATTTGCCAATAAATTCTGTTTGGGTAAATCATTAGCCGGGATAACAAGCTGCGATAACAAAAACGTTAATAAAAATTTAATTTTTGTCGCCAAATGCAATATAAATATTTGTATCAAAACAAATTTTCCAAAAAATCTTATTGTGTTGGCTTTTTGGACTTAGCCTCGATAGGCATAAATTTGGCTTAAACTGGATAACAAAGCAGACCTATATTTTTAACATAAAATTATTTTTTCAAAATTTATTACACACATTGTTGGTGGCAATTTTTAAAAATAACTTTTTATTTTGCGTGAAATTTTAACTTTATATTTAGACAGCTTAGTTATCCATTGTTAAAGTGAAACAGTCACAGTATTGTTAGCTGTCAGCTGGATCTACTAAAAACCAAATTCGGATAGAAAATACCGAAAGGCCTGTTCGATCGGGCTTACTAGCTTACAATAAATCATCATAAATCATTACAGTCATGGATCAACTAGAAAAATCTGGCAGCACAACTGATACACAAGCTACTTTCTTGTTAAGCGAGTAAATTCCATAGAAAAAATAAGCTAGTAAACCCAATCGAACGGGCCTATTATTTGAGTTTGTAAGGATGAATCCAAATTTGAATTGCTTCAGTTGGAGCAGTGTTTCGCACCTTCAATCAAAACCCAATGAGTGATTTTATTTTAATTGGCACAGACCAACATGCCATATGTAGTGTATGTACGTATGTATTTATTTGATTAATTGTAACTATATACATATATGTATGTTAATGTCAGCACATTTATGTATGTGCGTTCTTACAGAATTAATTTATAAATTTAAAAAGTAACTTTTTAGAGAACGCGATATGCTCTCGGCCGTATACAATTTCAGACAAATTTGCCACGACTGCTTGTGGACGGCGTCTTCGATAATCTTATCCTTGTCATCGCCCAATACGGAGCTCAGATTGAAAAAGCTTTCAGAGGATGTTGTGTCGTCCGCATTGTCCGATGATGATGATGTTGATTTTGTTTTCCTGTCTAAATCCCGGCGAGATTTCGATGAAAACAAGGCACTGTCATAGTCGTCTACATCGGTGTGGGATATTTCATTTTGTGCCACATTGAAATCATCGTCGATATTCAAATCAGTGGTCGTACTTTCCACTTCATCTGACGTTGGTGGTGCTTCGGTGGTGACGACACTCGTGTACATTTCCGCCAGCAATATGAACGGATATTCGTAGTATGAACGGTCGGGATATGTCGCCATCAAATAATTTCCCAGGCACTTGCCAAAGAGAACTTCCGGAATGTAACGATTGTAGAGTGTGTAGATATGCATAACCAAAGCACGTATCTGGCTAAGCCACATTTTCAGGGCACTGATGATATCATTAACAAAGTTGGTGGCGTTTTTACTGCAATCGAATATAAACGAATTATTAATTCATCGGTCGTTTTGTAATCACAATGAACGAATGACTCACAATTGTTGTAATTGTTTAATGTGATCAGTTTTGAAACTTTGTTCGAACGTCGTGGAAATTTCACGCACCCCCACCAGAACATGACGCATTCCCGTCAGTAGGGATAATCTCGTATTCTCTGAAAATGTCCTAGAGTGAAATAAATAGTTATGGAAACGACCATTCAGTTAAGCCCATTCATGTATTACTTATTTTTCGAGTCGACCTTAACGTTTGGCAGCATACGTTCCACTGTGCCTGCAAAGTTTCCGATTCCTCTGAAGAGCCATTTTATGTCGTCTGCTAGCGCGGGGTCTGATACCGATCTGTAAGACACGATCAAAATTTGAACATTCGATTCTGGTGTATACGAACGGGAATTACTTACCTTTCTTGAGTTCTAGTCGGATTACAGTGGATACTCCGTAAACTGTTCAAAGTGGTTAGCAAAAGTATTACTCTGTTTAAATTGAGATACTGCATTTTGCGTGATGTTGGTGCCTCATGAAACTCAAAGTAGAACTGTGATGCCTTACAAATGGGCAGCTCCTTTAAATAGTGCTTCCCCAGGTAAAAACATCATCGCAATACGTATAACAACTACCTGGATGCGTAAGTGTTCCTGGAAAACAACTACTTAGCATTTATGGCGACATCATTAGCACATATCGTGTATTTCCACTCATTACCAGGATAATAAATTCAGACTAAATTCGCGTTTTAGATGCATATACTACGAATTTGGGCTCAGAACACACAATAGTAGGTAGTTTAGACGGATTTGCATGCAGTCGGCCACACCTTATTTCGTGGACTGCTTAAATAATGAATTTGCCTTAACTAGAATACTAATCATAATAAGGACAAATTATAAATGTAGTTTTGAAGATATCCCGTTTCAATTCATAACAATAAAAAGTTGTTAAACGACGAAAAATATTGAACACTTAAAACCTCAGCATAAAATGGAAGAACTTCCATAAGAAGCTCATTTTAAGTTGTATTTATTGAATTTAGTTTTGTAATAAAAAAGTCCTTCGGACCAATAAATTTATAATAATTTCCCAAGTTATTAACATAAATGTAATTTGAACCTTAAACTAAAAAATATTCACCAAACTAAACTTCATTGCTCCCCATCCATTATAAATCATAAGCTAGAAAAAAGAAAATAACCAGGAAAATAGGTGCAGGTACACTATGCATAATCACCAAAATCTCTCCAGGAGTTTTAAACGAAACACATCATTGAGTGTGAGAAAATGTGCAAATCATGGACAATCGGCTCCGACAACGATAAATAACTAGTAGATCGAGAAAAAAAGTAAAAGCTCCACACAACGGCAAGGATGCCACTTTTAATGACAAAAGCAAATTACGGTATACAACGTATGCGGTGCGTATGCGTATGCGGTGTACAAAATCTGAAATACGATCCCTACGGCGAACATTATATAAAATGCACACAATAGTATTAACAGTTTCAGTTCAGTTTCAAAAAATCTATGCAAATAGTACCAGAAACAATTTCGGGTCCGTATAGCACCAAAGTGGGCCAATCTTAACTTAATACAAAACGAAAGGAAGATATTAGTAGAATACATTTTACGTAAAGAACCCCAAATTTTACCAGACAGAGCATCAATATGTGACTTAAACGAAAGTTTTCTATCAAGTACCAGTTGAACTTCATCGTCCTCCAAAAAGAGATTAAGACCAAGGAAAAAGATTTGTAGGTCCAAAAGATTTGTAGGTCCAAAATCACGGATTTTGTTTTTGATGAATTAACTGTTAACGAGTTAGCAGTAGACCATTGTAGAAACCTATCCAGAAAATTATTTATTCTACTCTCAAAGACCTCCTGATTAGAACGTCTGCCACTAAATAATAGGAAAAGATCAGGGACAAATATAAATGTGTTACATATCCTTGAGTTAGTTAAAATCAGGTTTCATAGTGTTTTTCTTGTGATATGTAATATTTGTAGCACTTATAATCAATGGATATGTTCCATGGAGAATATTGAAGAACAGAACTTTAGTTTACGGCGAAAAAAGGAAGAATTGTCAAAAATCAAATTTATTTCAGGTTGAGTGTGATTCTCCTCCCTTCCATAACCAAAACTATAAACTTCCTACGCCAGAAGAACTTACTTAATCGAATAGCTGGAATTCAAATGTACTACATGCAAAACATATAGAAAGTCAATCAAATTGTTCACTAATCAGGCAACACAAAAACTAAAAAAATAATATAATTTCCATTTTCTTGACTTAAGTCGGCTTTTGACGAATGAATATTTATTTTTTTGTAACCTTTCTTTACTATTGTGCTAAAAAATCCAAAGAAAATGTGTAATTTTACAAAATTCAAATAAAAAAATTCCCCATCTTTCAAATCCCGCACATTTGTATATTGTCTACGAAGGTTACAAATAAATTAACTCACACAACAACATAGGAATCTCGGTGTCGAATATACTCTAAAACAGGTGTTAATTTCGAATGGGAAAGGACACGGTCACTTTCCGCCCATCTTTGCACAACTATTTACACTGGATCTACTAACACAAATTTTCAGCACTCTAGGTGTTATAGAGATGACAATATTCGATAATAGGTTTTACCTTTGTATGTGAGATACCACACCCACTTTTCCAATACCGCCCATTTTTGGCACAACTACGCAGGTTTATGCTAGATGCAATCACATAAAATTTCAGAATTGTTTTTGTCATACAACTGAATATATTCGAAAATGGGTTAAAACTTCGTATGGGAGGTGCCACACCCACTTTCCCAATACCGCCCATTTTTTGCACAACTGCGCATATTGATGTTAGATGCACTTACACGAAATTGCAGCACTCTAGGTGTCATGGAACTGACAATATTCAAAATTGGGTTTTAACTTCGTATGTGAGGTACCACGCCCACTTTTTCAATACCGCCCATTTTTCGGCACAACTACGTATATTGAATTTCAGCACTCTAGGTGTCATGGAACTGACAATATTCAAAATTGGGTTTTAACTTCGTATGTGAGGTACCACGCCCACTTTTTCAATACCGCCCATTTTTGGCACAACTACGCATATTGATTCTAGATGCACTGACACAAATTTTTAGCACTCTAGGTGTCATGGAACTGACAATATTCAAAATTGGGTTTTAACTTCGTATGTGAGGAACCACGCCCACTTTTTCAATACCGCCCATTTTTCGGCACAACTACGTATATTGAATTTCAGCACTCTAGGTGTCATGGAACTGACAATATTCAAAATTGGGATTTAACTTCGTATGGGAGGTACCACGCCCACTTTTTCAATACATCCCATTTTTGGCACAACTACGCATATTGATGCTAGATGCACTGACACAAAATTTCAGCAATCTAGGTGTCATGGAACTGACAGTATTGAAAATTGGGTTTTAACTTCGTATGGGAGGTACCACGCCCACTTTTTCAATACATCCCATTTTTAGCACAACTACGCATAATGATGCTAGATGCACTGACACAAAATTTCAGCACTCTAGTGTCATGGAACTGACAATATTCAAAATTGGGTTTTAACTTCGTATGGGAGGTACGCGCCCACTTTCCCAATACCGCCCATTTTTGGCACAACTGCGCATATTGATGTTAGATGCACTTACACGAAATTGCAGCACTCTAGGTGTCATGGAACTGACAATATTCAAAATTGGGTTTTAACTTCGTATGTGAGGTACCACGCCCACTTTTTCAATACCGCCCATTTTTCGGCACAACTACGTATATTGAATTTCAGCACTCTAGGTGTCATGGAACTGACAATATTCAAAATTGGGATTTAACTTCGTATTGGAGGTACCACGCCCACTTTTTCAATACATCCCATTTTTGGCACAACTACGCATATTGATTCTAGATGCACTGACACAAATTTTTAGCACTCTAGGTGTCATGGAACTGACAATATTCAAAATTGGGTTTTAACTTCGTATGTGAGGAACCACGCCCACTTTCCCAATACCGCCCATTTTTGGCACAACTACGCATTTTGATGCTAGACACACTTACACAAAATTGCAGCACTCTAGGTGTCCTAGAACTGATAATATTCAAAATTGGGTTTTAACTTCATATGGGAGGTGCCACGCCCACTTTTCCAATACCGCCCATTTTTGGCACAACTACGCATTTTGATGCTAGACACACTTACACTAAATTGCAGCACTCAAGGTGTCCTAGATCTAACAATATTCAAAATTGGGTTTTAACTTCGTATGGAAGGTGCCACGCCCACTTTTCCAATACCGCCCATTTTTGGCACAACTACGCATATTGATGTTAGATGCACTTACACGAAATTGCAGCACTCAAGGTGTCCTAGAACTGATAATATTCAAAATTGGATTTTAACTTCGTATGGAAGGTGCCACGCTCATTTTTCCAATACCGCCCATTTTTGGCACAACTACGCATTTTGATGCTAGATGCACTTACACTAAATTGCAGCACTCAAGGTGTTCTAGATCTAACAATATTCAAAATTGGGTTTTAACTTCGTATGGGAGGTGCCACGCCCACTTTTCCAATACCGCCCATTTTTGGCACAACTACGCATTTTGATGCTAGACACACTTACACTAAATTGCAGCACTCAAGGTGTCCTAGATCTAACAATATTCAAAATTGGGTTTTAACTTCGTATGGAAGGTGCCACGCCCACTTTTCCAATACCGCCCATTTTTGGCACAACTACGCATTTTGATGCTAGACACACTTACACAAAATTGCAGCACTCTAGGTGTCCTAGAACTGATAATATTCAAAATTGGATTTTAACTTCGTATGGAAGGTGCCACGCTCATTTTTCCAATACCGCCCATTTTTGGCACAACTACACATATTGATGCTAGATGCACTTACACTAAATTGCAGCACTCAAGGTGTTCTAGATCTAACAATATTCAAAATTGGGTTTTAACTTCGTATGGGAGGTGCCACGCCCACTTTTCCAATACCGCCCATTTTTGTCAAAACTGTGCAGAATAATAATTAGTGAACTTTCACAAAAACCGGTTCAACATGAACATACTGTGAAAATTTCAAGAAGATCGGTTCAGTAGTTTAGGCTGCTATAAAGAACAAACAAACACAGATTCATCCCTATCCCTATTAATATTATAAAACCTTATTGCAAGTCTGTCTGTTTGTTTGTTCCGCAATCACGTATAAACGGCTGAACAGATGTTGTTGAAATTTTCAGTACAGATAGATGTAGGTCTGGAAGGAACTATAGGCTATAGAATTTTTTAAAATTTGCTCTGTGGGCGGAGCGGGCGTGACAAAAGTGTTTTTGAGAGCTGGAAGGCTGAAAATTGGTACATATATCGAGCCCTTAGCGCGGAATGATCGCAAGCGCCAAAACACACATTTTACAGGAGAAGGTTTTTATTGATTATTTTGAAATATTTGCATAAAATGAAATATGAATTAATGCAAAATGTTTTAATTCCGCCGTACCCAACGAAATATTATTAAAAATTGATCATTTGTTTACATCATACGGTACTTTTGGCGCTTGCGATACAAATATTGTACTTGCGGCTACAAATACTGAAAAAACTGTGGCGCTTACGATATAAGTTTTTTTCGATTAAACCTCGAAATTTTAGTAAAAACACGCTTTTTATTATAAAAAATTTATTAAAACAAAATTATAAAATAGATAACAATACTTTTATAACGGGAAAATGAATAGTAAAGTAATTCAAACCGTTAATAAAAACAATTTTAGACACATTTGAATTCCTATGATTAATAGTTAAATTTCATATAAAAGTTTTTAGGTAATATCGATATTGATTTTTTCTTTGAACGAATAATAAAACTCTACTATCTGCAAAATATCCATAATTAAATTTTGCGCAAAATCACAGTTTTTCAAACAATTAAATTTTATTTTAATATTTGGCGGTAGAAATGCTGTAGAAAATGAATTCCAATCCTTAAAATCTAAATGATTTAGTAAAATACTTTCATAACATCTCGGTATCGTGCGGGAATTTGTAATTATGGTCGGCCACTCTGAAGGGGCCCAAATTATTCTTCCTTTACAAAATGCTTCAATTGTATAGTGTTTAGAATCAACTGGCATCATTGTATGAGCGGAAAGCAAAAATGTTATGTTAACATTCTTAACGAAATCTGAAGTTTTTATACCCTCCACCTCCAGGATGGGGTATACTAACTTTGTCATTCCGTTTGTAACACCTTGAAATATCGACCTCAGACCATATAAAGTACATATATTCTTGACCGTCATAAAATTCTAAGACGATCTGACCATTTCCGTCCATCCGTCCGTATGTTGAAAGCACGCTAGCAACTAAACGAAAAGAGCTAGGACGTTTGGTGTATACATTTCTCTGGTTTCGTAGACACGCAATATAAAGGGATTTTTCGTAATTCGTACTTTTTGGGGTTAAAATGGTAAAAGGGGATAAAAATAGTACCAACAAAATAACCGCAGCTGGAGTCATGAAATTTGGAGTATACATTCCTCTGACTGTGCAGACACGAAAATGGGTACAGAGGGATAAGAATAGTTCCAAACTTAACGGCTGCAGCTAGAATGATGAAATTCGGTTTGTAATTGACACGTAAAATAAAGAGATTTTATAAAGACGCACTCTTAAGGGGGTAAAATACGAGAAGGGGGATAAAAATGGTACCAACCAAATTACCTATGCTAGAATCATGGAATTCGGTGTATACATTGCTCGTTATTTTGCACTATGCACGTGAGATAATGGATATTCATAATTTGTACATTAAAATATAATGGAAATACAACCAACTGTAGCATCCAATAACAATATTTATGTTATGTAAGCTTTTTTGAAAATATAAATATAAGAACATTTATTTTTTAAATTGACTTGAAGTATTACTTCGTTATAAATATATATAGTGTAAACGTTTTGGTAGCCTTGCCTTATAAGCGTGGTTTGAAATAATAAAATATTATATTTATTTATAAAATTATATTCTATATTTTTATTTGTTTTGGCTTGGCTATATTAAAAAATTATATTTTCCTGTAATATTACTACACTTCTACGAAAACCGAAAACCTCTGTGGAATGCAATCCATGGTGGAGGGTATATAAAGTTCGGTCCGCCCAAACTTAACGCCGTTTTTACTTGTTTACTCTCTAACTCTATAGAATTGTGGGCAATGTGCCCATTTTGATCACTATTTTAAGATAAATATTATGTTTCTTTTGTCAAATTTATCACTATTTGAACTAAATAAATGTTAACGTTTACCCACAATAATAGGGAAATGATACCAAAACCATCTATGTAGTATTTGGCTTAATATACGAATAGTCCAAGAAGTATATTAAATTATTGTATATAAGGAACAGATCATACAAAAAGGCTTTGTGTTCTCCAAAAAGACAATAATTTAGAGCTACGCTTACGATAAAATTGCTTTCTTTGAAAATGTGAGCATCGACTTACGATAAAATCTTAGCCCCATTTTTTTATAAACGTTAACGTTTGACAATTTTTATTTATGTATCAGCCCATAAAATTTTAAATTCGACAATAAAAAATATTTTCAGAAAATGTCGCTTACGATAATTCCGCGCTAAGGGCTTGATATATTACTGACCACGAGAAAGAAAAATATGATGCTGGATTTTGAATTTTCGTTTGGTGGACAGTGGGGCGTGGCAAAAGCGTTTTTTTAGCTAGAAGGCTGAAAATTGGTACATATATATGACCACGAGAATGGTAAATATGATGCCGAAATTTGGATTTTCGTTTTGTGCGCGGAATGGGCGTGGCAATAGTGTTTTTGAGAGCTAGAAGGCTGAAAATTGGAACGTATATATTGCTGACAACGAGAAAGATCAATTTGATGCCGAAATTTGGATTTTCGTTTTGTGGGCGGAGTGGGCGTGACAATAATGTTTTTATAGCTAGAAAGCTGTAAATTGGAACGTACATATTACTGACCAAGAGAATGATAAATATGGTGCCGAAATTTGGATTTTCGTTTCGTGTGCGGTGGGGACGTGGCAAAAGGAACATATATAGTACTGACCACGAGAAAGATCAATTTGATGCCGAAATTTGGATTTTCGTTTTGTGGGCGGAGTGGGCGTGGCAAAAGTTTTTTGAGAGCCACAAGGCTGAAAATTGGTACACATATATTACTGACCTCGAGAAAGATCAATATGATGCCGAAATTTGGATTTTCGTTTCGTGGGCGTTGGGGTCGTGGCAAGTGTCTTTGAGAGCTAGAAGGCTGAAAATTGGTATATATATATATT
Source organism: Polietes domitor (assembly GCA_947397865.1). Lineage (NCBI taxonomy): Eukaryota > Metazoa > Arthropoda > Insecta > Diptera > Muscidae > Polietes > Polietes domitor. The sequence continues at coordinate 120,307,995 of OX377619.1, read as the reverse complement.
ACTGACCACAAGAAAGATAAATATGATGACGACATTTGGATTTTCGTTTCGGGGGCGGTGGAGACTTGGCAAAAGTATTTTTTGAGCTAGAAGGCTGAAAATTGGAACGTTTATGTTACTGACCACGATAAAAATCAATATGAAACCTGATTTTCATTTTATCATTTGTTTCTTGCCTGGCGAAGCGGTCGGGGTTCAGCTAGTTTATATATATATATATATATAGATCATCTTTGGTTTATCTATATATATATATATATATATATATATATATATATATATATATATATATATATATATATATATATATATATATATATATATATATATATATATATATAGATAAACCAAAGATGATCTAAAACAGACCCCTGTGGAACTCCAGAATCTTGATTCAATACCATTTAAAAGATCAAACCGAGACCGTCCACTTATGTAGGATAATATAAGTTTACAAGCAGTGTTGAACAAGTAACAGTTAAAGTCACCAGTAACAATAATATTTGAGTATTTCGAAAAAGATCAGAATGCTGGGCCTCAAATGTATCCATATTCCCCTTACACAATACACAACGCAAAACAAATTTAATGTTGCCAAAAAAAACAATTCCATAAGGAGCGACTCAAAACCAACAATCGCGACTCACAACAAATGCGTTGTTAAATTTCGCAAGTACAGATTTCGTATTATTTATGTAGCAGTCGTAATTTACATCCTGATAACAAGATCAGCACGGTTTAATTTTCTATGCAATGCATTATTTTTTCAGGTGGCATATTTTGGTAGAAATGGAGGACTCAACCTGGCCTATTTCAATTCTGCATTCAACAATCTCCGCCTTCAAATCTTTAAAGAAATATGACATATCTTTTTTCATATCCACAATGGCATCCAGTGTCTGTTTAACGGTACTGCGTTCTTCCTGCATCATTTGAAAACATCAACACAGGCAGAATGCATCCATAACCCACAGCAACGAAATTGGACACTGCCCTTTGTTTTGCAAAGATTATCTGGAGACGGTATAGCAGATAGCTATATAGCAGCCGCCATTATAATGGCAGCAAAGAATGGCAAATGGCGACACCGTTGATAAACAACAACAGCAACCATTGCAGAAAAATGCACTTTGCGGATTAAAAAGCAATAATTCCACAAAAACGTGGATGAAATTAAATAATTTAAATTAAACAATTTAATGTTTTTGTCGGTTTTTTAATCAAGTTAAATGTTTAAAAGAAAATAATTGCGATCAGCCTCGTTTACTCAGGTATATCGTTGCCAGATATATGTTTCATCTCTAAATCCAAATGTGCATATTTCTCGCTTTTGAGGAATCTCTTTTAAACAACTTCCAAAAAAGTCGATAACATACCAGCAAAATAACTTGGAAGAAGTTCAAAATGAATGCCATTATCATTGCACCTAAATCATACATCCAAGTAAATTCATTCTAAATAGTTTCTCAAATGCAAATATATACATGTCATCTAATGAAGTCTTTCAAAAGCACTTCAAAAAAATAGTTTAACACTTATTCCCAGCAATAAAATGGAAGTATTTCCAAATGAATGACACTTTCATTGCTCCTCAATCGTACATCCAAGATAATGCATTGTAAATAGTTTCTCAAATGCGAATAAGTAAATTATAAATTAGAATTTTCCCTTTCAATAGAATTAAGAGCCTCTTAAAAATACTTTACTAATGGACATTTTTTCGTAGTTGAAGAAGGAACTATTTTTATAAATTGAGAACGTTTTATGAATATAAAATATTGTATATAACCTTTTATCAGAAAAAGTGATCAGTGAAATCATTAAAACAAAAATGTCCAACTAACCAATCTCACCTGCAACCATCGAATTTACATACCACCTGCGCTAGCTTTTTATTTAGGGAGTGACTAAGTTTTAAAAGTGTAAATAACAGAAAAGGGTACAAATTCGCGATTCAAAGGATTTATTAATTTTAAAATGATCATAAGTTGTGTTGATGTTTTTGAATGTTTTTTGGTCTGTAATCAATGTTTGATTTGAAGTGGGATATTGTCCTGGCTCAAGACCATTTTGCATCTATATTTACAAATGGCATGGTGACATTTATTATTTGGCTGCAGACTACCACGATCATGATTTCGACCATGTCAAAAGTCTTTTCAAGTGGCTTCGCAGCGACTTTTCGACATCAAACCCGACCTCTATAAGGAAATGATTCTCACAAACGAACGAGAAGCATAACTCACTTGCCGAATTTGCGTTTAAAAAAATCGCACCAAGTAATAAAGTACACATGGCATCTTAAAAGCATCTCATTGAGTTGCATATGTAAGTATGTGTATATGCAGGTATAGTTACCCAGCAATACTTCTGCCGTGCCGACACTCATTTGTTTTAGTTTTTTCGTTTGTATTTTTTTTTTTGGTCTGTAATCAATATTTGATTTGAACTGGGATATTGTCCTAGCTCAAGACCATCTATATTTAATAGAATGCAAATTTATTTACAAATGACATGGTGGCATTTATTACTTGTCTGCAGACTACCACGATAATGATTTCGACCATATCAAAAGTATTTATTTGTATTCGACCTTTAGTATTCAATAATTTTGATTGTTAAGTAGTCAAGCTCGAGGTCAGTGTGATTTTATATTGTGTTTATTCTGCATTCGATATTTCGATCCCCATCGAGGATCATCTTCAGGAATTAAACAAAAAGCAGAAAAACAAACTGTTGACAACCTCCTTCCTCGTCATCTGTGCTTTGACGTGTTAATTTTTAAAGTTTTGGGCAAAACACTGAGAACGATATAATGAAAAGTATTTTAAATCGGAGAGAGAAGAACTCGACAAGAAAAACTACCGCAGATCAGAATGTTCCAGAGAGCAATTTTTTAAAGAAAATACAACATGTGCTCATAAACTACTATATAAGTATATAACTTAAAACGAAATATCTTTTTAAAAATATTTGTGTTGTTTTTGAAATGTGATGAAAAAGTAAACATTACCAAATACGCCTGTCCAACCAGAGTTTTATTAAAAGTAAAATTAAGCAGAAGGATCAAAGGATTCCTAAATGAATTTGTATTACTCCATTTTCATTAATTCAGAGATGTGATTCATACGAACTCCCACAATGTATCCAAAAATGAATAACTTTCGCGTACGAAAAAATGTGACGGGCATCTGTAAATGAACCCATTCCTCCCAATGACAACCCTATGTTAAAATCATGTATGATTCGGCCAAAAAAAGAATTACGTCCATATCATATTTTCACCAGTTGAACCCATGTTTAACCACTTCTCCATCATATAATATTTTTAATAATAATATTTTTTGCTGGGATATTAATATTCGGTAACATTTTACGAATAGCATATTCACAAGTGAATGGGAATGTAATTTTAGTTTGGGGACACAGAGGTAAGGTCTATGCTTTACACTGAGAAGGTATCGAGTTCGAATCGTACCTCGTTTGTAACACTCCATAAAGTATTTATATTCTGGGTCGTGGTAAAATTCTAAGACGATATATCCGTTTCCGTCTGTCACGACTGGATAATATTTGGATATTATTTGATCGGAAATTAGTCCATTACTATAGTCCGTGATCTGATTTTCTTTCAGAAAATCGTAGCACCTAATCATGATTCCATTAATATGCATCAAAATTATTTATAAATATGGAAAAGGGTTGACTAACTTTGAATTATATTCTTCTCGAATTGGTCATGCATTAATTAGACTTTTTCATGGACAATCGTTCGATTAATAGAATAAGACTTGATTAATTGCAAATTCATTGTCGGTCAATGATTCCTTGTGGATCGATCGGTTCTTGAATCTCGTACTACTGATGACCATGTTTCTCGCGGCAATAAAATCGATAAACCTCATTCCATCATAACGTGTGTCCTCGTTCATTTATCTTAGAATCATTTTCAACTTTCTAAAAAATGTTTTAAACAATTTGCTTGAAAGTTGGAGCATCTCGTTATGTTAACCTAGAAACGTCTGTAAAGAAATTGGGTCACATCAGCCCTTGTTTTGATATAGCCCGTATATAAATGTCCTTCCCAATATTACTTGTCCACTCTCGTTAACCGATATAATTTTTGGTTGTGAATAACATTAAACTCTTAAAAAGATTTATGTTAAAGAACTGGAACCTACAATTTTAGACTTCTAACATGTACAATTAACAAATAACTAAAGATATATATCGTTACCTAATATAAAAAAGACCTATCTCTGGCTGTTTTAACAAAACACTTAAAAGTCGGTCATAACACTGTCCGAACTTTTTTTAAAATGAATATACATATGAAACTATAGGCAAAATGGAGTTACTTGGCGTTTTTAGTTGTTCACTTCCTCCTCCTGTTGCCACTTCACAGGGCAAAGTTCCAAAGGATACATTTTTTAAAAGTTATTTTAAATACTTATTCGCAGGGTCAAATTAAAGTGGAGAATATCTATTAAAAATACTTCAAATATCATGCTTCTACCTGTATTGGTTCAGCATTAAAACTGTTTAAAGTTGACCCCCTGGTTTTATCTAATTTATTCGTATCTTGCTTTCTAAGAGGCGAAACTTGAAATGGTTGTTAATGCTAAACTAATGCAGATAGAGTCTTGGAATTTAGAATATTTTTAGCACATATTATCTTCTTTAATTTGGCATAGGGTGCGAATAAGTATTTGGAACTTTGGGTAGTGTTGGCCATTATCGTTCACTGAACGGACCGGTCCTTTTCGTTCCGATTCGGCAAAGGAACTCGTTCAGTCTTTTCGTTCCATCGTTCCTTTTGGATCCTTCGTTCATATGACTTATTCATTCATTCAAACGTATCGAAATCTGTTAGTGTATTCGTTCAGTTTTCTGCCAATTCAGAAAATTGAAAATATATTTGTATAAGTATGTATAATTTAATTTAATTAAACATATTTTGCTGGTTGTATTTAAATAAGAACAATCGCTAAATCCATGTTATGTGTATGAAATGTTGTATGAAATGTGAAATGTTGTATGACTGCACTAAAAATCAGTCGGAAAAAATTAGGCCTGTTCGATTAAGATACTTGATAAGGTGGCAACATTGTTACCCATTGGTTTTTCTTAAATGAATTAACATGAAAACGTTCAATTGAACGAGTTCGTTCCAGAACGACCCAACTCCAACTTTGGGTCCTTTTAAGGGGCAACAAATGAGGAAATGTAAAACTAAAAACGCCCATTATCTCCATTTTAGACGTATATCATCTAGTTTAAGTGTAATATGGACTGCCGGACAGTGAAATTACCAAAAAACTAGATTTCTCAAAAATTCTGAGATAAAGTTTTTGGGTGAAGATGTATAAAAAACAAAGTTTCATATAGAAACAAGTAAAAAGCTTTAAGTTCGTCCGGGTCCTCCACCACGGAGTGCATTCCACAGTATTACCGGCAGATTAGAGACTGTCGACATTACATGGATGTGCACTACCATATTAGCAAAAGTGTGATGCTTCTTTGTTATAATATTAATAGTCCTCTACTATATATAAATACTAGCTGACCCGAAACTTTCCTGTCCATTTTTTATATTTTAAAAACTTTAATTGTGATTGTAGTCTGAAGTTTTGATAAGCTATTTCAAATGATTAAACAAAATTGAAATGAGAAATATTTATTTCTAAGTGAACATTGTATGCATCAGGGGTTCGGGTTAAATTCGGATTACGCCAATGGAAAAATTAACATGCGTGATCAATTGAACAATGTTTAGTACAACCTTTCGGATGAGTTCATTTTTAATGCAGTGAACTGGAAAATCGATGGGGAATATAATGCAGACACGTCAACAGTGATTTTCCATTGACAATTTTTGAAAGTAATAGTGCGATAGATTTTTCGATCTGCAACTTTTTTCTCTTTTTCATTCTAGTGGCAGTGTTTGGTAAAAATCACTAAAGAATCATTGCATCACCTAACCGGCTTTGATTGTTACAAATGCCTTCAACGGTCTAATGCCTTCAACGAATTTTCGTGAGAAATCGTATATTCATTCTATAGACGAATTTTTACTGCTGCAGAACCTTAGCCCTCGCAAATTTCTTCGAAAGGTAATTGTGCATATTCAAGGGCAAATTGAATGCTAAATGAACTGCTCCATCTCTTTGTGAGAAATTCGTTGTCAAATAGAGTGTGCAAAAAACCGGTTATTTTAGAAAGACGATTTTCGGTTTAACCGAAAATTCATTTTTTTAAAACCGGTTTTCGGTTATAGTTTTTTTTATAAAACCGGTTTGTAACCGTTTTTTTCATCAAAGTACGAAACTATTTAAATTAATTTTTTTTAACGAAAGTAAATACAGTTCATTTTTAGTAAAGGTACATTAAATAAGTAATTTTAGTAGCATTTTTTTTGTTTGAGATCATTTTAAAATAAAGTCAATTCTATAAAATAATTCATATTTTTACGTACAAAAACTTGAATAAAAAGTTTACGTAGAATCCTTCTTATAATAATATCGCAATACCAGTATACAATTCCAGTGTTAATTTTGTAAGCGATTTTTTGTTTGTTTTTGATAAAGTTTGTCGTAGAAAAACACGCTCGCTAAATGTTGATGTAAGCCTAACAGTCATCATGGCATCATATAAGTAACTTAGCTTTTCAGTTTTTCTTTGATTTGGCAAAAAATGCGAAATCATCATATAAAGTCGCCTGTCCGGGGGCGTGCCCAGGGGGGGGGGGGGGTTTTGGTGGTTCAAACCCCACCAGAGAGGTTTCGAACATATACTTTTTTAAAACCTTCTATACTTTCTGAAGCAATAAAATATAGAATTTTTAAATTCTTTTTAAAATAACTCGTCTGAAATGGTAATTTTGCAGTAAAATCATGAAAAACACGAGAAATTACACAAAAAATCGTGGACACTTTCTTGAATTTCGGACAGAGGTTATGAAAAATACAAACAAACGAATTGTGTAATGCTAATTTCGCCACTGCTTGACATTTTACTAGAGCAATATCTTACGAACTTTTAATTGTGTACTACAATACAAGTTTGGAAATTTAATAAAAAATATTTTAGTAATTTTAAAAAAGTGTAAATAAGAATCACTATTGTATCATAATGAAATCTAAAAATCTATATAACAAAAATGAAATGCTGTTCGTTGATAATCGCATCACGTAAGAATGGCTGAACCGATTTGGCTGATTTTTGTTACAAACTGTTCGTAGTAGTCCGAACTAGGTTTTAAGATGAAAAAACTTTTGGATAGTTGCCCGCAAAATTGGAAAATTTGTAAAAAACTTAAAGTGTCTATTTCTTTAGAATTTTCGAGAGAAATTAAAACTACATGTCACGATTCAGACAATGAATATGCGAAATTCTTTTGTGTTTTGTTTGTTATGACTTAGCAATGTTTTCAGTATAAAAAAATTTAGGTTATTGAAAGAAAATTCGGACAAACTGCAAAAAATCGTTATGTTTTATGTACTCTTTTCATAACTGACGATAGGAACCACATATGAATATATTTTCTTCATTCCTTTTTTTTTGTTCTTTTTTATACCCTCCACCTCCAGGATGGGGGTATACTAACTTTGTCATCTTGATCGTCATAAAATTCTAAGACGATCTAGCCATGTCCGTCCGTCCGTCCGTCTGTTGAAAGCACGCTAGCATCTAAACGAAAGGAGCTAGAATGTTCAAATTTTCCATAAATGCGTCTTATAGTCGTAGATCGGTTGGGATTGAAACGGGGCGAAATCGGCCCAAAGGGAAAAAATTTTCCCTCACAAGTACTAAAAATACCCATTAATCCCTAATATTTTAGTGTACTTATGCATGTTGTTTGAATATGTGTGTTTGTATTTGCTTGATATTTGGTATGCGCATTCCCCTTATAGCAAAAACGTGCACCATAAAGTGATTCTTATTTGTAGGGGGTGAAACGGGGCAAAAAAGGGATAAAAATTGTACATATTAAACGACAACAGCTAGAAACACGAAATTCGGTGTGTACATTCCTCTAATTGAGTAGATACATAATATAAAAGTATTTTTTCAAAATTCGTACTTTTAAGGGGTAAAATAGGAATAGAGGGATAAAAATGGTACCATCCAAACGGCTGTACCTAGAATAATGAAATACGGTGCATAGATAAGTAAAATACACGGATTTTTCAAAATTCGTACTTTTTGGGGTTAAAATGAAAAAAGGGGATAAAAATAGTACCAATCTAATGACCACAGCTAGAGTCATGAAATTCGGAGTATACATTCCTCTGAGTGTGTAGACACGGAAAATAAACTGATTTTTCGAAATTCGTACTTTTTGGGGTTAAAATGAAAAAGGGGATAAAAATAGTACCAATCAAATGACCGCAGCTAGAGTCATGAAATTCGGAGTATACATTCCTCTGACTGCGTAGACACGGAAAATAGACGAATTTTTCGAAATTAGTACTTTCAAGGGATACAATGGTACAGAGGGATAAAAATAGTACCAACTAAACGACTACAGTTAAAATGATAAAATTCTAATTGCGTAGAAACGTCAAGGGGCTAAAAATGGTACCTCTCCTCTTCCTCTGACTGCATAGACACGCAAAATAAACAGTTTTTTTCCAAATTCGTACTTTTTCATTTACGGCAAAAATTGGTTGAATCATGAAGTTAGGTTATTTTGTACTATGTACGTCTGATAATGGATTTTCAAAATTTGTACTTTTGGAATTCAAATAGAAAGGAAATACAACCAACTGTAGCATCCACTATCTACCAATATTTATGGATTTGAAAATATTTTTGAAAATATAAATATAAGAATATTTATTTTTTGAATTGACGTATTGGTAGCATTACCTTATAAGCGTGGTTTGAAATAATTAAAATATTATATTTGTTTTTAAAATTAATTTTTCAATATTTGTATTTGTTTTGGTTTGGCTATATTAAAAAAATTATATTTTCCTGTAATATTACTGAACTTCTACGAAAACCGACAACCTCTGTGGAATGCAATCCATGGTGGAGGGTATATAAAGTTCGGCCCGGCCGAACTTAACGCCGTTTTTACTTGTTTACTTTCCACTTTTCATCCCACTACATATGGAAAACAGTAAAAGTGTACATATGGTTAACAGCGGATTACGCATTACAATAAGATGATCGACCATCGTCTTCACCAGTTTTTAATGATATAATGACATAATGATATCCCGTAATGCCAGCATGTTATACTTTTTATCAATCAGCAACTGAACAGGGAAATGCATTAGGTCGACGTTCATTGGGATTAAACCATCCCAAATGTTTTGATTCCGTCAAATGCGAATATTGCTTTTGGATTTTTGCATATTTTTCATCCTAACTTTAAACTTTTTATCGACGTATTACCGTTCAAATATAAACCATTCGAAAACATGTAGAATAAATGAACAATTGCCAAATAATATGCATAAATAAATATGGAAAATATGCAAAAATCTAAGGTCTACTAATTATCTCAGAATGTTTCGATTCCAAATTCTATGGCTTCTTGCTACATCAGGAATTGCAGCTGTGTCGCTTGATGGCTATCGAAAAGTACTCAGGTTTCGATGAATGTGCATATTTACGAAACTCCAACGAGCAATATTTCAAAGATCTGACATGGTCATAGTTATGATAGGATCGGAATAAGACTTTGGTGGTTGTGCAATTTCGCTTTATTTTACGCAGCCGACGAACTAAAGTATATTTTGTGAAAACACGCCAAGTCACTGAAATTAGATCCGATGTGCAGAAAGACTATTCTGGAATATTATTTTCCAAATAATTTGCAAATATTGCAAATATCAAAACATGTACGGGTGTCATCATTCGCTTTTACTGCAGATGTTTCTATGTGAAAGATAGCTCTATGACCAAAATCGGTTCAAAAATAAATTTTCTACATAGAGAAAGTCAAGCCGGGAATGACAAATTACATGCATTATGCATTCTGTGCATTTTAATACCTTGATTTTGAAATATATTAAAATAAAGACTCGTAGAAATATAAAGAGGTAAAATCATTGAGCTCCTTACGTTATATGCTACGATACATTTGGGCAACCTTTTCTATCCATTAAAGTTATCGTTGTGATGTCCATTTTTCAGCAGACATCACCATTGACGACAAGTGGTTTCAGAAGTCTAATTACACTAGTCAACAGTCAAAATGTACTCGGGATGCGATAATTTTTTCTGTGTAGATAACCTTGACATGAGCTCGAAAAACGCAATAAAAAATTTTTTTTCGTTTGGTTTTTTTTTTATTTTTTTTTTTTTTAATTTTAAAATTTTTTTTGGTTAATTTGTTTCGTCCGGCATAACTCGGGAACCACTAACCCGATTTAATTGAATAAAATTTTAAAAAATTTAAAATTACAATTCCCTTAATCTGTTCATATATTGTTTTCCTATACAAGCAACAGTTTCCAAGTTAAAAATGAATATATAAAGGAAAAAACTTATTTTTTGCCTAAAGATTTAAATTTTTTTTTTTTTTAAATCCATAAAAAATCCAAAATGAAAAAAAATGTCAAATCTTATTACTTTTACGTAAAGTTACATAACCTATGAGCAAAATGAGACAAAGATCATGAAAATCGATGCACGCGTTTCGCTTTTATTCGCAATTGAGTAAAGGTATGAATTTCAAAAATTTGTTCGACATATGCACAACTTTGTCTATGGTAAGGTTTTTTCTTTTTTTTTTATTCTCAGAATTAACAAAACGGAATAAACAAAGGGTTATTTAATTTTTATGATTGCGTAAGCAAAGTAATAAACGCTAATAAATGTGCGTGAACAATTAAAAGGAAAAAAGGAAAGGGGACTTTTTTAATTATTTGGGTTTTCCGTTGGCTACCTGTATGATTTTTTTACAGAAATGCAACCCACATTTAAGGGTGGTCATTATTCGGAAAATTTAAGACTCACACATGGTGAAACAGGTATGTAGCCACCGTAAAAAAATATACACCCATTTATAAGTACCTGTCAGTAAAATACTAAACAATACACAGTATAAATAGGTCTTCATTGATCGATTTTACTCATTCAACAAGTGTCGACGAACGCGATAGTTAAAATGAGCAAACGTTCGCGAGGATTTGAATGCAATACCAATCCAAGTAATTTTTGTTACATGTGCGGAGAATACGTTTCTGAAAAAACAAGCGTTGTTTTTCACCTAAATTGAGAGATTCATTTGAAGAGAGCTTCAATTTAAAGGTCTCAAACATAGATGAGCGGTGGACACCAAGTGCTCTATGTCCAAGGTGCTACGTACAGCTAGCTTACTCAAGGTAAGTGTAGATTACGAAATTCAAGAACATATATAACTTATTATTGAAATTCTTTCAGACGACAGCCGAGAATCATCATGCCAATGCTTTGGAGAGCTCCGCTTTGCCATGTAACAGATTGCTACTTCTGTCTTAGCAAAAAAACAGGCGTGGGAAAAAATATACGATGGACTTACGCTGCTGTTTCAACAGTGAATTTTCCAGTGCCATTTTCCGAAGAACCAGTGGACCCGCAACCGTCCGTTTCAAGATGGGCATCTAATAATGAGGCGATACATCCAACATCAGATCCGGAGACAGTAGAAACCACATCAGAATGCGAGTCAACATATACATTGCATGGAGGTCAACGCTTATGTTCCCAAGAAGAACTGAACGATTGGGTTAGAGAATTGAAACTCTCCAAGGAAGATGCAGAGTTGCATGCATCGCGCATGCAACAGTTCGGTTTCTTGGCTCCTGGTGTGGTGACAACAATCTACAGGAAGCGTCATGAACCATACGCAAGGTACTACACAAAAAAAGACAACATCTGTTTTTGTAAGGACATTCCCGGATTATTTGGTGAACTCGGGTACTCTTACGATCCAGGAGAGTGGCGTCTTTTCATCGACAGCAACAAGCAGAGATTTAAAGCAATTTTACTGCACAACGGCAACGAGAAACCTTCGATTCCAATTGCTCATGCCGTTGACACCAAGGAAACATACGAAGTCATGGACAATCTACTAAAGTGCCTTAACTATGAGAGGCACGATTGGAAAGTTTGTGCCGACCTTAAGGTTATCGGTATCCTTTGTGGATTACAAGGTGGATTCACAAAGTACTGTTGTTTTCTCTGCCTTTGGGACAGCCGCGATCGTCAACATCATTACACCAGGAGGAGTTGGACAGAAAGAGTTAACTTCATCCCCGGCAGCGACAACGTGAAATATACACCACTCATAAAAAAGGAAAATGTTTTTCTCCCACCTCTTCACATAAAGCTCGGACTCATAAAAAACTTCGTGAAAGCTATCAACAAAGATGGCGAAGCGTTCGCCTATTTAAAAACCATTTTTCCTCACCTTTCATCGGCAAAGATTAAGGAAGGCGTTTTCGACGGTCCGCAAATTAAAAAAGTTGTTGCAAGACCAACAGTTTGAGCACATTTTATCACCAAATGAAGCTGCAGCTTGGAACTCATTTCGGCAAATTGTTTCCGGATTTCTTGGAAACAACAAAAGCTCAAATTACAGAGAGATCGTCGAACAACTACTCCAAAATTATAAAAAAATTAGAGCAAATATGTCGCTTAAGATACATTTTCTACACTCGCACTTGGACTTCTTTCCGGACAACCTGGGCGATGTGAGTGACGAGCATGGCGCACATGTAACAAAAATTACTTGGATTGGTATTGCATTCAAATCCTCGCGAACGTTTGCTCATTTTAACTATCGCGTTCGTCGACACTTGTTGAATGAGTAAAATCGATCAATGAAGACCTATTTATACTGTGTATTGTTTAGTATTTTACTGACAGGTACTTATAAATGGGTGTATATTTTTTTACGGTGGCTACATACCTGTTTCACCATGTGTGAGTCTTAAATTTTCCGAATAATGACCACCCTTAAATGTGGGTTGCATTTCTGTAAAAAAATCATTCAGGTAGCCAACGGAAAACCCAAATAATTAAAAAAGTCCCCTTTCCTTTTTTCCTTTTAATTGTTCACGCACATTTATTAGCGTTTATTACTTTGCTTACGCAATCATAAAAATTAAATAACCCTTTGTTTTTTCCGTTTTGTTAATTCTGAGAATCAAAAAAAAGAAAAAACCTTACCATAGACAAAGTTGTGCATATGTCGAGTAAATTTTTGAAATTCATACCTTTACTCAATTGCGAATAAAAGCGAAACGCGTGCATCGATTTTCATGATCTTTGTCTCATTTTGCTCATAGGTTATGTGACTTTACGTAAAAGTAATAAGATTTGACATTTTTTTTCATTTTGGATTTTTTATGGATTTAAAAAAAAAAATAAATCTTTAGGCAAAGATTAGATTAAGATTAAGGGAATTGTAATTTTAAATTTTTTAAAATTTAATTCAATTAAATCGGGCTAGTGGTTCCCGAGTTATGCCGGACGAAACAAATTAACCAAAAAAAAATTTAAAATTTAAAAAAAAAAAATAAAACAAAAACCAAACGAAAAAAAAATTTTTATTGCGTTTTTCGAGCTCATGTCAAGGTTATCTACACAGAAAAAATTATCGCATCCGGAGTACATGAAATTTTTTTCATTTTGTTGAGTAGTGTTATCGGAGAATTATCTTAAGTTGTGAAACCCTCTTTCTTTCGATAAAGAACCCCTACAGGGTAGGAGGGTATAGATTGTAGATTGATTCATATCCATCCGCCGGACTGCTGCTATTGAACACGAGAACTTTTGAAATGAATTATAGAGCATATTAATTTTTTACGCGCATTAATATTATCCCCGCGGCGCGTACTTCAATAGTTGACAAGATTTTTATCACTTTTTCGATTATCGAACTATGTGAATGCAGGATACCCGTTGAATCTTTTAAATCGTTGTGAACATGTTAGAAACGACTAAAGTTGGCAGGAACCTTCATTAGGAATTTGTAAGATATGCGATATTGTGGAGCCTATATCAAAATAGAGACGCATATCAATGAGTTTAATATGTACCAGGGCCATGCGCAAGGGGGAGGGGGGGGGGGGGTTTGAGGGTTCAAACCCCCCAGAGAGGTTTCGAACATATACTTTTTTAAAACCTTCTGAAGCAATAAAATATAGAATTTTTAAGTTCTTTTTAAAATAACTCGCCTGAAATGGTAATTTTGCAGTAAAATCATGTAAACTCGAAAATTACATAAAAAATCGTGGACACTTTCATGAATTTCGGACAAAGGTTATGAAAAATACAAACAAACGAATTGTGCCTATTTCAAGATTGTGTAATGCTAATTTTGCCACTGCTTGACATTTTACTAGAGCAATATCTTACGAACTTTTAATTGTGTACTACAATACAAGTTTGGAAATTTAATAAAAAATCTTTTAGTAATTTTAAAAAAGTGTATCATAATGAAATCTAAAAATATATATAAATTAAATGCTCTTCGTTGATAACTGAACTGGCTGAACCGATTTGGCTGATATTTGTTACAAACTGTTCGTAGTAGTCCGAACTAGGTTTTAAGATGAAAAAACTTTTGGATATTTGGAAAATTTGTAAAAAACTTAAAGTGCCTATTTCTTTAGGATTTTTGAATGAACTTTTAAGACTATATGTCACTATTCAGACAATGAGTATGGTATATTTTGTGTTTTGTTTGTTATGACTCACCGATGTTTTCAGTAGAAAAAATTAGGTTAAAATTATTATTTTTCATAACTGACGATAGGAACGACATATTTTCTTCATTCATTTTTGTTTTGTTCTTTTTATACCCTCCACCTCCATGATGGGGGTATATTCACTTTGTCATTCCGTTTGTAACACCTTGAAATATTCATCGGAGACCCCATAAAGTATATATATTCTAAGACGATATAGCCATGTCCGTCTGTCTGTCTGTCTGTTGAAAGCACGATAGCGGCCGAACGAAATGAGCTAGGAGGTTCAAATTTTTCCTAAATGTGTCTTATGGTTGTAGATCGGTTGGGATTGAAAGTGGACGAAATCGGCCCAGAGGGAAAAAATTTTCCCTCACAAGTACTGAAAATACGCCTAATATTTAGAGTATTTCAGCATGTTTTTTGAACATATTAGCTTGTATTTAGTTGATATTTGCAATGCGCATTCCCTCTATAGCACCATAGAGTGATTTTTATTTGTAGGGGCCGAAATGGGACAAAAAGGGATAAAAATGGTACCTATCAAACGACAACAGATAGAAACACGAAATTTGGCGTGTACATTCCTCTAATAGAGTAGATACATAATATAAAAGTAAATTCGTACTGTTAAGGGGTTAAATGGTGATAGAGGGATAAAAATAGTACCAACCTAACGGCTGCACCTAGAATAATGAAATTCGATATATACATTCTTCTGATTGCGTAGACACGTAAAATAAAAGAAATTTCCAAAATTCGTACTTTTTGGGGTTCAAATGGAAAAAGGGGATAAAAATAGTACCTACCAAATGATAGCAGCTAGAATCATGAAATTCGGAGTATACATTCCTCTGACTGCGTAGACACGAAAAATAAAACGTTTTTTCCAAATTCGTACTTTCAATGGATACAATGGCTACAGGGGATAAAAATAGTACCAACTAAACGAATACAGCTAGAATGATGAAATTCAGTGAGTACGTCCCTCTAATTGTGTAGATACGTAAAATATAGAGATTTTAGATAGTCGTACTCTTGAGGGGGCAAAATTGGAAAAAGGGGATAAAAATGGTACCAACAAAATGGCCTGCATAGCCACGTAAAATATTTTTTTTTTTAATTCGTACTTTATTTTGTTGCTTTTACGACAAAAAATGGTAGAATCATGAAGTAGTCTTATACTGTGTACGTGAGAGATAAGGTATTTTCAAAATTTATACTTTTGAAATTAAAATAGGATGGAAATACAACCAACCAAACGACTGTAGCTGAAAGTACACTCTCTATCCCCCCATATTTAGGGTATTTATGATTGCTCCCTTATATTTACTTTATGAATTGAAGTATTATATCCATTATATATATAGTATACAAATATTGGTAGCCTTGGCTTATTAATTAAATTTCTTATTTTCATACAGTTAAAATTTGTTGCGGACATTCCTCTTGTAGCTTGGAAGCACCACAAAGAAAATAAAAGTTTTGGCGGGCGAAATGGGACGAAAAGGGATAAAATATGGTACCAATGATACGACAACAGCTAAAATCATGAAATTCGGTGTGCACATCCCTCTAATTGCATAGACACGTAGAATAGAGGGATTTTTCGAAATTCGTACTTTTAAGGGATATAATTAAAAAGAGGGATAAAAATGGTGAAGTTGAAATCATGAAATTCGGTGTATACATTCTGACTATGAAGACTCGAAAAAGGGTTTTTTCGAAATTTGTACATTTGGGCGGAATTTGTCTGTATCTGAAAATGCTTCTTTCTAATGGCGACTGACAATCGCCTAATATTTAGGCATGTTCACTTTCACAATTTCAGCATTTTATTTATATATAGTAGTCGATTTTAAACAGTGCGCATAAGTATACATTATAGTTTGAAATAGTATATTTGTTTACTATTACTGTTTTATAATGGCATAAAAACATCACAATTTTCGTAATATGGTACCGTGCTTCTATGTAAAGTCGACATCCTTTAATCTGCTGGTAATACTGTGGAATGCACTCCGTGGTGGAGGGTATATAAGATTCGGCCCGGTCGAACTTAACGCCTTCTTACTTGTTTACTTTCCTCTTTTCATTCCACTACATATGGAAAACAGTAAAAGTGTATGCTTAACAGCGGATAACGCATTACAATAAGATGATCGACCATCGTCTTCACCAGTTTTAATGATATCCCGTAATGCCAGCATGTTATACTTTTTATCAATCAGCAACTGAACAGGGAAATGCATTAGGTCGACGTTCATTGGGATTACACCATCCCAAATGTTTTGATTCCGTCAAATGCGAATGCTTTTGGATTTTTGCATATTTTTCATACGATTAGAACCAATACATATCGAAATATTTTTCATCCGATTGGAACCGATGACATATCGAAAACATGCAGAATAAATGAACAATTGTCAAATAATATGCATAAATAAATATGGAAAATATGCAAACATCTAAGGTCTACTAATTATCTCAGAATGTTTCGATTCCAAATTCTATGGCTTCTTGCTAGCTGCGTCGCTTGAAGGCTATCGAAAAGTACTCAGGTTTCGATGAATGTGCATATTTACGAAACTCCAACGATCAATATTTCAAAGATCTGACATGGTGATAGTTATGATAGGTTCGGAATAAGTCTTTGGTGATTGCGCAATTTCGCTTTATTTTACGCAGCCGACGAACTAAAGTATATTTTGTGAATGCACGCCAACACTGAAATCAGGTCCGATTTGCAGAAAGACTAATGTGGAATATTATTTTCCAAATAATTTTTAGACATTTAGATTTTTGTCAATTCACCGATTCTATCCAATAAAGTTATCGTTGTGATGTCCATTTTTCAGCAGACATCACCATTGACGACATGTGCTTTCAGAAGTCTAATTATAAGATGACCTCTACCAAAAACACTGGACATTATGTCCTGTCTATTACATCAATCCCTTGAATATGCAAATAACGAAGTTCCAACGTGTAACCTTTCGAAGGAAATAAATTCATCTATAAATATGCAATCGTATATCACGAAAAGTCGTTGAAGGCATTAGACCGAACGTTGTAACAGTCAAAGCCGGTCAGGTGATGCAATGATTTTCGGTGATTTTAACCAAACACTGCCACTGATTTCACAGACGGTTCCAACCGGTAAACTAAAGGCTAGCTTGAAGTTGTCTTATTTGTGGAAAGACGTCACGACATTTACATTAAGTACGTTCAAGCGAAACAAGTTGCAGATCGAAAAATCTGCACTATTATTTTAAAAATATTACAGGAAATTGTCAATGGAAAATCACAGTTGAAGCTTCTGCATTATATTTCCCATCGATTTTTCCAGTTCACTGCATTAAAAACGAACTCATCCGAAAGGTTGTACTAAACATTGTTCTAGATCAAGGTGAGCGAACGTGCACACATTTCCAGCAGTATTCTGAATTCATCACGTATGTTAATTTTCCCAGTGACGTAATCCGAATTGAATGTCATGGCCGTACCCTTCAACTGAATATCTATGACCGCATCCCTTGACGCATACAATGATCACTTAGAAATAAAAAATTTTCATTTCAATATTGTTTAATCATTTGAAATACCTTATCAAAACTTCAGACTACAATCACAATTAAAGTTTTTAAAATATGGACAGGAAAGTTTCTGTCGGGGCAGCTAGTTCTTAATAAACGCAAATAATTTGCCTGATGCTAACCCGTATCTTAACTATGAGTGCCAAACTTTGGACAAATTTGTAGTATATCTAATTGGAATGAAATCATTGAAAAGTAATTTACCTCTAAATTCTACGTTTCTGCGAAAAATTATTGGAGTAACCTAAGATTTTTTATGTAGACATTTTTTACTTATGAGTACTTCCATGGGAAACCGATCAATAATTTCATTTTACGTCTGCAATTACGATGAAAATGTGTACGTAGGTTCAGTTTGAGGTTATAAGCAAGATTTAAAAAAATGTTTTAAATTCAAAAATCGTGACAGTTATGTCGTTTTTAAAAATGTCAAAGCATTTTTTTAGATCTCATATCTTTGGTTGTAGATAAGATAATCGGAAATTTGCCTTGTCATACTATTCAAAACTGAAAGGGCTTCCTACAATTTTTTTTTAATTTATTTATTTTTTTATTTAAAAACAAAAAATTATTTTTTTAATTTTTAAGAAAAATATATCTCCGATTTCTTTTAAATATTTTTTTATGATAGGTTATTTTGTTTTCTATATACACTATAAGTTTCAGGATGGCCACGAATCAACTTTCTGAGTTACAAATCAACACCATCATTTCACCGTTCATTGCAATTTGAATCCCAAGTTATTGACTAAAATACAAGTGAAATAGGTGTTGCCTATAAAGTCCAAAACTGTGAATTTTGATTTTTTGCAACAATTGCCCTGATTTTCGCGACTGACAACATACATGTTACAAGCAACAATGGTTCTTAATATATATAATGGTATATATATATTAAGAACCATATATATATATAATGATATAGATCGCGAGAAAATTACAAAACATAAAAGTCATTCACAAAAATTATGTTAGCCATATCTTCCGCAAAAATGAAAATTATGTAAAATTATACAATTTATATTTTATGTTTACCGCGCTGTTTATGATGCTGTATCTAAATCTGAATCATCACATATGAATAAACAACGGATTCTGTTACTTATAAATGTTTTGGGAGTTTGTAATGATAATACAAATCCATTTCAACAAACGAAGAAAACTAATTGATATATGTAATAAAGTGATATACTTCTCTTTGTTCATTTACAACAACTGATGACATGTTTACCGCAAACACACTATTTTTCCCATAAAAAAAACTCAAAAACGATGTTCACGTGTCTAAAATTTCGTTTCTACGTAATGCATTTTTCCTCTGCGTGTAGGTCTCTATTTTAAAATCTACTTTAAAGTTGCGAAACAATAAGAAATGAGTTTTAACTTACTGACATTTTTTGTCATATTTCTCACTTGTGTCAAATATTTTTCAGAGTTAATATTTTTTATTTTTGTGTACATATGTAACAAGTATTATTCAAAAGAGAAACAACAAATACTGTAACTTTGATCTGCGAAGGAAGACGAATCTCTAAAATACCAATTATTTGGTTTTTGGAATTAAAATTTGTAGTTGTTTCTTCTTGCATTTCATCGAGTACAAAAAAGCTGTATTTGTTATTCGAATTTATACATTTTTAAGATTATAAAAATGAAGAAACATTTCCAAATACTTTTTTATTTAATCGGAATATGCGTATAAAGATTTTGAGTAAACATCCAATTACTCATGTAACTACAGTATAAAAAAATAATATAAAAATAAAATAATATAAATATATAAAATATAAAATAAAAAAACTCATTAGACATCATATTTAGGTCCATACTTTGTCAACAAGCATATCCAATTTTCTGCATTTATCATAGAAAAAAGGAATTCGATCTTTTTTGTGTAATATTTCTTCAAATATATATGTATGTATCTACTTTCAAGCAACTATTTAAAAAAAAGTTCTACACTTAGAGAACAAATCGGTTAATAAAAGCAGTGATCTGCCTATCAGCAGACACTTTTCTGCTATTACAGCAGTTTAATTGTCATAAGAGCAGTTATTCTGCAATCTTACATCACCATTCACACTGCTAAAGAGTTTGCAATCTGCTAAAATTGGCTGCTGTTAATTAAAATATAAAAATAGATAAGCGTTCCTTTTATATTAGCTTGGGACAATATGCGTATCATTAAAAAGACAATCGCAATATCTTTCCGTGGTAATAAATTGCTTTATTATAAATTCTATTCAAAACAAGTTTTGTTAATATGTATATTTAAGTGGTCATACTTTTCTGTACATATGCTTAAAGTTTTTTTCTATATTGCTAAAAACAGAAAACAGCTGTTTACCATCTCAGCAAATCTGATGTATCTTTTTCAGCAGAAAATCTGCTCTTTCAGTAGAGTTTCTGCTTTCTTTTACTCACAAATTCCTTTGAGTGTACTGATAGAAGGATTACTGAAATGCAATTTTGCCGATGAATGTATCAAAATAACATTCGAAGATCCTGATAAGAAAATATGAATGGTTGCCAAACGCTCACGTAATCACACATAAGCAAATTAACGTCATTTATCATTGCGCCATTGATTGACTTTATTTTTTGTAAAACTAGATGAAAACCCCCCAGGGGAAATCCTGCGCCTGTCTTACGCCTTTTCGAGCAATTTTGGGGTTTTGGATGTTGTTTATTGTTTGGTGTAAATCCAACAATAAATTACAAGACTCTTCGGAAAGAAAGTAGCGTCGCGCTTCGTATGTCGTGTGTCAAATGCTGCACTGATACGACGCATTTACATATGGACATCTCCCAAAAAAGGTCTACAAAAAAACTAAATCAAACCACACTAATACCTTTTAGCATTACGTTTCCTTAATTCGACAACTTTTTTATTATGAAAGTTGAAGTTAACTTGTTCTCTTTTATTTGTATTAAAAGTTGAAGTGTTATAACGAAAATTACGACTTTTTTACTGCTGTACCTAATTAAAAAAATCTAAGAGATAATTCTCGTATTTCATAAATCTACTAACAAAATATATCCTCCGACCTTCATTCACATGTATATAAATGTTTTGGGAGTTTGTAATGATAATACAAATCCATTTCAACAAACGAAGAAAACTAATTGATATATGTAATAAAGTGATATACTTCTCTTTGTTCATTTACAACAACTGATGACATGTTTACCGCAAACACACTATTTTTCCCATAAAAAAAACTCAAAAACGATGTTCACGTGTCTAAAATTTCGTTTCTACGTAATGCATTTTTCCTCTGCGTGTAGGTCTCTATTTTAAAATCTACTTTAAAGTTGCGAAACAATAAGAAATGAGTTTTAACTTACTGACATTTTTTGTCATATTTCTCACTTGTGTCAAATATTTTTCAGAGTTAATATTTTTTATTTTTGTGTACATATGTAACAAGTATTATTCAAAAGAGAAACAACAAATACTGTAACTTTGATCTGCGAAGGAAGACGAATCTCTAAAATACCAATTATTTGGTTTTTGGAATTAAAATTTGTAGTTGTTTCTTCTTGCATTTCATCGAGTACAAAAAAGCTGTATTTGTTATTCGAATTTATACATTTTTAAGATTATAAAAATGAAGAAACATTTCCAAATACTTTTTTATTTAATCGGAATATGCGTATAAAGATTTTGAGTAAACATCCAATTACTCATGTAACTACAGTATAAAAAAATAATATAAAAATAAAATAATATAAATATATAAAATATAAAATAAAAAAACTCATTAGACATCATATTTAGGTCCATACTTTGTCAACAAGCATATCCAATTTTCTGCATTTATCATAGAAAAAAGGAATTCGATCTTTTTTGTGTAATATTTCTTCAAATATATATGTATGTATCTACTTTCAAGCAACTATTTAAAAAAAAGTTCTACACTTAGAGAACAAATCGGTTAATAAAAGCAGTGATCTGCCTATCAGCAGACACTTTTCTGCTATTACAGCAGTTTAATTGTCATAAGAGCAGTTATTCTGCAATCTTACATCACCATTCACACTGCTAAAGAGTTTGCAATCTGCTAAAATTGGCTGCTGTTAATTAAAATATAAAAATAGATAAGCGTTCCTTTTATATTAGCTTGGGACAATATGCGTATCATTAAAAAGACAATCGCAATATCTTTCCGTGGTAATAAATTGCTTTATTATAAATTCTATTCAAAACAAGTTTTGTTAATATGTATATTTAAGTGGTCATACTTTTCTGTACATATGCTTAAAGTTTTTTTCTATATTGCTAAAAACAGAAAACAGCTGTTTACCATCTCAGCAAATCTGATGTATCTTTTTCAGCAGAAAATCTGCTCTTTCAGTAGAGTTTCTGCTTTCTTTTACTCACAAATTCCTTTGAGTGTACTGATAGAAGGATTACTGAAATGCAATTTTGCCGATGAATGTATCAAAATAACATTCGAAGATCCTGATAAGAAAATATGAATGGTTGCCAAACGCTCACGTAATCACACATAAGCAAATTAACGTCATTTATCATTGCGCCATTGATTGACTTTATTTTTTGTAAAACTAGATGAAAACCCCCCAGGGGAAATCCTGCGCCTGTCTTACGCCTTTTCGAGCAATTTTGGGGTTTTGGATGTTGTTTATTGTTTGGTGTAAATCCAACAATAAATTACAAGACTCTTCGGAAAGAAAGTAGCGTCGCGCTTCGTATGTCGTGTGTCAAATGCTGCACTGATACGACGCATTTACATATGGACATCTCCCAAAAAAGGTCTACAAAAAAACTAAATCAAACCACACTAATACCTTTTAGCATTACGTTTCCTTAATTCGACAACTTTTTTATTATGAAAGTTGAAGTTAACTTGTTCTCTTTTATTTGTATTAAAAGTTGAAGTGTTATAACGAAAATTACGACTTTTTTACTGCTGTACCTAATTAAAAAAATCTAAGAGATAATTCTCGTATTTCATAAATCTACTAACAAAATATATCCTCCGACCTTCATTCACATGTATATTTGGAAAAACAAATTTCTCAAAAAATCGATGAACTTTGTATATTTCTATAGAAACTTCAAAAGTACTTCTGTTTTTTGTAGCGTCCGTTTCAATATAAAATTGTTTATAATTTTGTACTAAATCCTGACGATATATTTTTAAAATGTAGTACTCTTTAAGCACTTTAGAACACTAAAAGGGTTGATGCCCATATGTGTCACAATTTACGTAAAATGGTAGTGCAGAAGTTTTTTATTTACCAAAAACCGGTTAACCGACACGAAAAACCCGGTTTTCTCGGTTAACCGAAAATGGCTATTTTACAAAAAACCGGCCGACGGTTGCAGGCAAATAAACCGATTAACCGGTTTTGGTTTTGGACACCCTATTGTCAAAATCAAAATCTATGTGATCAAAGAAGTATGTGTCATGCAAATGATCATTTTGACTTTTTTTGAGGGAATTGGTCAAAAGTGATGCCTGACGATTTTTAATTCAAACCCCATAAGATGTTGGCGATTTTCTGGAAACTGTAGTTTTGCTCTTGAAAATGAAAATATTGTATGTAAAATAATAGTCGGTACATAATGTCCAGTTTTTTTCTACAGAGATCATCTTATAATTAGATTATAATCAATGGCGATGTCTGCTAAAACATGGACATCACAACGATAACTTTTTTGGATAGAAATGGTTGTCCAAACCTATCGTAGCATGTAACGTAAGGAGCTCAAGAATTTTACCTCTTTATACTTGTATAAGCCTTTATTTTTAAATATCTTTCAAAATCAAGGTATTAAAATTCACAGCATGCATAATGCATGTCATTTGTCATTCCAGGCTTGACTTTCTCTCTGCGAATGATCGCATTTTGATATTTGCAATTTTAAGTTACATTTTGAATTAGCGAAGTTTGGTAATGAAACCATTGTGGTAGAATTGAGAGTTATATTATAGCCTTTTAGTATATAATTAAGTAAAGAATATGTTTCTTATAATAAAAATGCTTTGTATGATTTTTAATTTGACGATATTTTGGAAAAAATAAACCAGAATTACTTGAAAATAATATTCCAGATTGGTCTTTCTGCAAATCGGATCTAGTTCCAGTGCCTTGGCGTGTTTTCACAATATCGGCTGCGTAAAAAGCGAAAATAACTTTCGAACGTAATCATTGCCTATCACAACTATGACTATGATCTTTGAAATATATCTCGTTGGAGTTTTGTAAATATGCACATTCATCGAAACCTGAGTACTTTTCGACAGCCTTCAAGCGACACAGCTGCAATTCCTAGGACTGAAATAGGATAAATGTTGGCTGTAAAATCCAAAATTGTAAATAGTGTCTTCAGAAAAACCCGCGTAACTTTTTTTCATATAGAGAATGCTATGATTTTTTGGCATATGATTGCTGACTAAATAGGGAATATTTGTGACAGAATTGATTCAGAATCCCAAATAGAGAAGATTGAAATAAATGCAACAATCGCAGCTTTTTTGCGACTTACTACATACATGATACAAGCGACATTGGTTCATAATACACATGCAAAACATCTGCCGGATCCGTTGGATAAGAAAATTACAAAACAAAAATGTCATGCATACAAAATCATTTTAGCTATGAAAATGAAAATTTTGCAAAAATATCTCATTTGTATTTTTTGTTTACGTTGCTCTACAGAAATACCCACAATTTTTGTTGAAGAAGATCGATTTTCCAAATAAACATGGACCAATTGTAATCCCAGTAATTTTGCTGTATAACTGGCGTTAATTTTGCTATTTAAGCGTGAAGATTATTAGTTACAACTTCGGTGTCATCAGTGAAACCCACTGAAATTTTTTCGTAGAACATTTTAATCCTTAAATGTTCTTTTTGATAGGACTTTTCTTGATTTTCTCGAAAAAAGGGTCAAATTGACCCATAAGGAGAAGATTTAAAGGGTCAAGATATTCCACAAAAATGATCCTCGTGAAATTCCACTATAATAAAGTATATAGTTCTGATAATAAAAATTCTCTCAGACATTAACTTATAACACTTTTTTCAGTTAACATAATGCTCCCTTCGACCAAAAAAATAAAACTTTGACCCGCGATAAAAAGAAACTCAGACCAGCTGGACTATAAGTTTATTCTATAAAAATTATCTACTCAACAAGCCCTTTCAGAAGTATGATGTCGCTATACTGTTCCATTCAAAAAGTCTTAATTTGTTGGACAGTGTTATTAGACCTATTATATATTTACCATATTTATTTGTGCATATTATTTAGCAATTGTTCATTTAGTCTGCATGTTTTCGATATGCCATCGAATGGTTTATATAAAACGTCGATACAAAGTTTGGTTCCATTCGGATGAAAAATATACAAAAATCCAAAAGCATGCTGCCATTACGGGATATCATTGTCATTATATCATTAAAAACTGGTGGTTATCCGCTGTTAAACATACACTTTTACTGTTTTACATATGTATGTAGTGGGATGGAAAGACAAAAGTAAACAAGTAAAAACGGCGTTAAGTTCGGCCGGGCCGAACTTTATATACCCTCCACCATGGATTGCATTCCACGGTCGGTTGTCGGTTTTCGTAGAAGTGCAGTAATATTACAGGAAAATATAATTTTTTAATATAGCCGAACCAAAACAAATACAAATATTGAAAAGTTAATTTTATAAATAAATATAATATTTTAATTATTTCAAACCACGCTTATAATGTAATGCTACCAATACGTCAATTCAAAAAATAAATATTCTTATATTTATATTTTCAAAAATATTTTCAAAGCCATAAATATTGGTAGATAGTGGGTGCTATAGTTGGTTGTATTTCCATTCTATTTGAATTCCAAAAGTACGAATTTTGAAAATCCATTATCAGACGTACATAGTGCAAAACAACCTAACTTCATGATTCAATCAATTTTTGCCGTTAAAGAAAAAGTACGAATTTGGAAAAAAAAACTTCTTATTTTGCGTGTCTATGCAGTCAGAGGAATGTATACACCGAATTCCATGATTCCAGCTGCCCATTTGGTTGGTACCATTTTTACCCCCTTGACGTTTCTACGCAATTAGAATTTTCATTTCATTTCATTTATTTCTTTGTAATTCCAAGCCAAGTGGCCAATTATAATTGAATTACAATATTCTTCAAGAAATTACATTTATTAAATGTCTTAAACTATTTAAACAATTAACTACAAGTAAACTTGATCCTAACTACAATCATTCTAGCTGTGGTCGTTTAGTTGGTACTATTTTTATCCCTCTGTACCATTGTATCCCTTGAAAGTACTAATTTCGAAAAATTCATCTATTTTCCGTGTCTACGCAGTCAGAGGAATGAATACTCCGAATTTCATGACTCTAGCTGCGGTCATTTGATTGGTACTATTTTTATCCCCTTTTTTCATTTTAACCCCACAAAGTACGAATTTCGAAAAATCAGTTTATTTTCCGTGTCTACACAGTCTGAGGAATGTATACTCCGAATTTCATGACTCTAGCTGCGGTCATTTGATTGGTACTATTTTAATCCCCTTTTTTCATTTTAACCCAAAAAGTACGAATTTAGAAAAATCAGTTTATTTTCCGTGTCTACACACTCAGAGGAATGTATACTCAGAATTTCATGACTCTAGCTGCGGTCATTAGATTGGTACTATTTTTATCCCCTTTTTTCATTTTAACCCCAAAAAGTACGAATTTTGAAAAATCGGTGTATTTTACTTATCTATGCAATCAGAGAAATGTATACACCGATTTCATTATTCTAGGCAGACGTTTGGTTGGTACCATTCTTATCCCTCTATTCCTATTTTACCCCTTAAAAGTACGAATTTGGAAAAAATACTTTTATATTATGTATCTACTCAATTAGAGGAATGTACATACCGAATTTCGTGTTTCTAGTTGCTGTCGTTTAATATGTACCATTTTTGCCCCATTTCACCACCTACAATAAACCGATCTACGACTATAAGACGCATTTATGGAAAAGTTGAACGTTCTAGCTCCTTTCGTTTAGATGTTAGCGTGCTTTCAACAGACGGACAGACGGACGGACGGACGGACAAGGCTAGATCGTCTTAGAATTTTATGACGATCATGAATATATATACTTTATAGGGTCTCAGGTCGATATTTCAAGGTGTTACAAACGGAATGACAAAGTTAGTATACCCCCTGGAGGTGGAGGGTATAGAAAGAACAACACAAAAATAAATGGACAAAATATGTCGTTCCTATCGCCAGTTATGAAAAAAGTGCATAGAACATTACGATATTTTGCAGCTTTTCCGAATTTTCTTTACAATAACCAAAATTATTTCCACTGAAAACTTCGTTGAGTCATAACAAACAAAACACAAAAGAATTTCGCATATTCATTGTCTGAATCGAGACATATAGTCTTGAGTTCACTCAAAAATCCTAAAGAAAAAGGCACTTTCAGTTTTTTTACAAATTATCCAACTTGAAGGGCAGATATCCGAAAGTTTTTTCATCTTCATCCTAGTTCGGACTACAACGAACAGTTTGCAACAAATATCAGCCAAATCGGTTCAGCCGTTCTTACGTGATGCGATTACCAACGAACATCATTTCATTTTTATTGTATAGAAGATAGAAGATTAAACTTCAAGTGTAATTAAAAAGTGGACATGAAAAATGTGCCCTAAATATTATTAGGTAGAAATAATTTCCCTCAAGCCCGATTTTCTCCATTAGCAATTTCTTTCTCTAAATACCTGTACCATTTTGTTAGGAAAAATTCTAATATTGAAGATCCATTATGTTTTATAGTGGAATATACACACCTAATTCAATGATTTTAGCTACATCCGTTTGCTGGAAACAATTTTGATCCTAAAAGTACGAATTTTGAAAAACTCGTACCTCTTATTTTACGCGTCTGCGTCAGAGTGCAAACACTGAATATCATAATTCTAGCTACATCCGCTTGATTGATGCCAAATTTAATCCCATTCAACTCAAGCTTTCTTTCAACAGACAGACAAGCGGGCGGACATGGCTAGGTCGGCTTAGAATTTTACCACGACCAGAATATAGGGAGGCGCAGAATGAGCTACAGGTTTGAATTCTTTATAACTTTTTTTATTATTATTCTTTCTTTTGTGAAGGAGAATTGGGAAATTAAATATGAATCATTACACGATCGAACAACGTACAAAAATAATTGAATTTTATTTATCAAACCAACAGTCACAATTCACAATATTCACAAGTTTGTAATGAGCGATGAAGCCCATTTCCTATTAAATGGGTATGTCAACCAGAGCTGTTAAATTTCGATTACGATTAGTAATCAATTACATTACTTTTTAAAAAGAATCGTAATGATTATATAATCCACTATTCAACAATTTCTGATTACTAATTGATTACGATTACAAATAATCAAAAAATAATCAGGATTACTTGCGATTACCGTTACCTTTCGGTTTTAGCTGGCAAAAGAACGAGAACAGAAAAAATCAAAACTGACATATATTGAAAAGTCAAAAGTTTTGACAAACAGACTACTATGACTCTCATACCGATTTCGCGAGAATCAAAAGTAATCACAAAAAATCAAAAGTAATCTAAAATAGTCAAAAGTAATCTTTTAAAGTAGTCGAACTCATTTTTGATTAGTTTTGATTATTATTGATTATTTTTCAGTAATCGCAAGTAATCCTGATTATTTTTTGATTACTTGTAATCGTAATCAATTACTAATCGTATAAAACTGAATGTAATCGTATTGTAATCATTACTTCTACTTTAAAAAAAAAGTAATCTAATTACTAATGATTACGATTACTAATCATTACTTAACAGATCTGATGTCAACAAGCAAAACTGCAGGATTTGGGCTACGGAAAATCCAAGAGCAGTTCATCAGCGACAATCACACCCACTTAAGTGTACTGTTTGGTGCGGTGTATACTCCGAAAGGATAGTGGGCCCATATTTTTTGAATAAGAAAGTGGTGTCTCAATCTCTGTTATGGAAAATATGTTAAATATGTTACTGTATTAAAATTTATCATTTATAGCTCATTCTGCGCCACCCTGTATATGCTTTATTAAGTCTCCGATGAATATTTCAAGGTGTTACAAACGGAATGACATGGAGGGTATAAAAATAAATACAATAAAAAACAACGTTTTACTTCATTTACATTAAAAATCATAACGTCATTAATATTCGGTTTTTCTTAAAAAATGATAATTAATAAGAGAAAAACGTGATTTTCTGAACATTTAGTATTTATTAGGCGTAGGGAAACGTCTTTTTCACGATTTTGGTACAAGAAATTCGTATTTTATCCTATTCTTCCAATATTTGAAACGTTCAGAACCACATTCATAGAAGATATATATTGAGGGCTTATATTCAAAAGTGGCTATGAACAGAAACACAACTTCCCGTTTTATCCCGTTTTCCAAATTTTGTACAAAAAGTGGATATTCTGGTAGGGCACGGTAAACAAAAAATAAAAATTGGATATTTTTGGAAACTTTTCATTTTCGCGGAAAATATGGCTAAAATGATTTTCGTGCTTGACATTTTTGTTTTATGATTTTCTCGCGATCTAGCCAAAGGATCCGAATGAATTTTTGTTTATGTATTAAGAAACAATGTCGCTTGTAATATGTACTGTGAGCAAAAAAGTTTACGTACAGATAAGAATTTTCTATATATCTCCCAATATTGACCAATTACAGGTCTCAAAGTGAAAAATGTTTAAGGTATTTTAAGGAAACCAGAATAAAAAATACAGTACGTCAAGAAAAAAGTTTAAGTCAGTTATTAAAATAATGAAGATAAAGCTATATTGTTGGACTGACCCAAAAAAGTTTAGGTACAGCAGAATATTTTTTCTTAAATAATAAATTTTATTATTTTCCCCTTAACTAAAAAGTATGCAAAAATCGGTACTGTTTTTTCGAGTAATGACACAATTGTTGTAACTACATTTAAGTTAAATTACCCCGTTTCACCCTTCCATCGGCCTGCTGGTGTTCGGTCTCCCCTTTGGGGAGTATTTCAAAACCATTACATAACATTTTGAATCATTTATTGGGTTTTTTGTTCGATTATACAATAATCAACCGCTATCCATATTAATATTCCCGAATATTAATGTAACCCAACTAGTTTTACCTATACGACATCTGGACGCAAAATTGAAAATATTTTAGCTAATCTTATCTGAGAACATAATTTTCGAATAAATGTTAATCGTTGTAGAGAATTACAACCTTCTGTTTTATGCTGCTCCATTTTTGAACGATTCTATTTATTTTATTTTTATGTCCATAGCCTCTTTTGCAGTCACAAATTAACATGTGAGTGTAATATTTGAAAAAATGGATTTAGAAAAAAATTCTTCTCCAAATTTATATGGCAGACGACAGTCCAATCAGAGAATAGTTTGGCATCAAAAACTCATTTTCGAGAAAATGTTTCGTAGCCATTTTGAATATAAGCCCTCGATATAAAAGTTTTAATACTTAGAAGAAATCAAAATAAGACTGTAATATTTCAAAAATAGCATTGAATGTAGCTTTTTATCTAAAACGCTACAGGTTGAAAAGAAACAGTGTGTTGGGTTTTCAAAGCACATGCAAAATTAAAACAGCGTGCCCGATACTTAAACAAGTAAGGAAAGGCTAAAGTCGGGCGGGGCCGACTCTATGATACACTCCACTTTCTATCCGAATACAATTCAATTCGGTAAAAAAGAGAAAACGGGAAGGATTTTTGTATCCTGTAAATGTATGTGTTTGACAAAAAATGTTAAAGGAATGGGAAAGGACATTTGTATGCGGTTATACTGAAACCTGGAACGAAATAGGTGAAATATATATGAAATATATATAATATATATAGTTTTAGCCAAAATCGGTTAACATTTGGGATCAACGTTTGTATTGGAGCTATATCAAAATCTGAACCGATCTTTCCCACTTTCGCCTAAGGTGTTTTTGTTGGATTATAAGATGTTGTCAAATTTAAAGAAAATCGAGTACAATATGTGGTTTCTAGAGCGGAAAAGGTCAAATCGGAAGCGACATTTATATGGGGGCTATATCTAAATCTGAACCGATCTTATCCAATTTTTGCATAGGTGTTTCTAGTTGGATTATAAGATGTTGTGTCAAATTTAAAGAAAATCGAGTAAATCGAGAAAATCTAGAGCGGAAAAAGTCAACTCGTGACCGACATTTGTATGAGAGCTATATCTAAATCTGAACCGATCTGACCGATTTTCACCGTCGCTGTTTTCACTTCAATTATAGGGTACTGTGCCAAATTTGAAGCAAATCGAGTCAAATATGTGGTTTCTAGAGCGGAAAAAGTTAACTCGGGAGCGACATTTGTATGGGAGCTATATCTAAATCTGAACCGATCTGTCCGATTTTCACCGTCGCTGTTTTCACTTCAATTATAGGGTACTGTGCCAAATTTTAAGCAAATCGAGTGAAATATGTGGTTTCTAGAGCGGAAAAAGTCAAATCGGGAGCGACATTTGTATGGGGGCTATATCTAAATCTGAACCGATCCGACCGATTTTCACCGTCGCTATTTTCACTTCAATTATAGGGTACTTTGCCAAATTTGAAGCAAATCGAGTGAAATATGTGGTTTCTAGAACGGAAAAAGTCAAATCGGGAGCGACATTTGTATGAGAGCTATATCTAAATCTGAACCGATTTGCTTCAAATTAAATAGCGTTCGTCCTTGATCTACAAAAC
This sequence comes from Polietes domitor, assembly GCA_947397865.1. NCBI lineage: Eukaryota > Metazoa > Arthropoda > Insecta > Diptera > Muscidae > Polietes > Polietes domitor. The sequence continues at coordinate 120,275,918 of OX377619.1, read as the reverse complement.
TTACTTGTGCCAATTTTTGTTAAGATCGGACTATAATTGCGACCTGTAATTTGATTACAACAATAGATGGACAGACGGACATTGCTAAATCGACTCAGAAAGTGATTCTAAGCCGATCTGTATAATAAACGGTGGGTCTAACTCGTTTCCTTTTGGGTGTTACAAACAAAAAAGACATAATACTCTCGTGGAGTGTATAAAAACTGAAAGAAGTAACAGGGTTGACAAAATAAACATTTATACCAAATAAAAATTCGATTTTAGAAACTGCATGAATTCAAATTTGCAAAATGAGACCCAAGTGTATGTGTATTGTTTTCCAAATAAATATCAAAGAATTGAAAGTGTTCTAAATAAATACCATTAACAGATAATAATAAATACCAAAGCAGTACGAAAACCTCTTGCAAAACTTTGCTCATTCTATCTAAATGATTTCTTGTAAAACTTTTCAATTTCAAATTCAACTTTTACTTTATTAGCCTTAACTGATAACCTGAATGGATGAAGAGAACTAGAAATTAACCTACATACATATGTACGAAAATATCGACGAGTTAACGAAACAGTGACTTATGGACTAAGGTTATGAACATGGAAAATTCTTCCTTGTATTATATATAAAAAGAAAATAGTTCCAAATAAGCTAATGAGGTCGGTCTAAATTGTAGATCAATTATGATGAAATTTTGATGCGACTTAAATGGGAAAAGTTAGGTACAACCTCAGCCACCCATTCCGGCGAGATTTCCGTAACTTGACGCAAGAAATTCCGTTCTGTGAGCACTATTTCAGAGAATAGTATATATTCGGGACGATATTTTCCATGAAAAACGCTAGACGGATGAATTTTGGCACGTTGGCGACCGGTGATGGTCAAGTAGAAATTATCTCTTTGCAACTCGGCAATGTTGTCGAAAAGACCAACCAACAGACATTTGCGTACTTGGTCGAAATTATTCCCACAGCTGTTCACCTGCAAGGCCAAACGTTCTACAACCTCCAATAATTGTTTACGCACATCGCGGGCGTACGACAGGTTGCGCGTGTTGAGGAAGTTGTCATGGCACCATAACTGTTCAAAACAATAAACAAACATTAATTCTATCTTTCAATTAATTCTATGGCGATGGGATTCACTTACTTTGATTTTCTCAGTCTTTTGAAAGGCACTGAAGACATTCAGCAGCGTCAAATGGTCGCCATGTTTGGAGTGGAACTTGGCATGGGCCAACGTAGCCTGTTCACGTTTCTCCACGCTGGATACAAAAACATTCTCTCCCGAGAGAACGGCAACTAAACTCAACATTTCTTCCATGCAGCCAAATTGTGGTGCTGCCAACAGCAACTTGCTGTACTGAGGATCCAGTGGAAATTGAGCCATTTGTCTTCCTAAAGGCGTTAATTCTGGCAAAGTGGATGAATTACGTACCGCACCCAATGATTCCAATTTTTGGTATGCTGTTTCCATGGCTTCAGGTGTAGGTCTGTCCAGAAAGTCGAAGTTTTTGCAATCAATCCCCAAAGCTAATAACTGCAATACAGTGGAACAGATATTGCTACGAAGGATTTCAGGTTTTGGCATCTTTTCAAAGGCATTCATTTCTTGTTGCGTGTAAGTTCGATAGCATGTGCCGGGGGCATCACGTCCAGCGCGACCACAACGCTGCCAAGCTTGTGCTTGGGATATTCGGACAATCCTGAGAACATCCAATCCCGTGCTGGGACTGTAAATGCGACGTTTCACAAATCCAGCATCGATAATACAGCGTATGCCTGGAATTGTTACAGACGTTTCAGCGATATTTGTTGCCAATACAATTTTTCGTGCATTTGCTGGCGCTGGAAGAAAACATTCCAATTGTTTGTTTTGCTGCAGTTGGGCATAGAGAGGGAATACCCGCACGCCAGCAATTGTGTTGAGATTTGTCTGAAAAATAAGTTTTATTAACACTATTAACAAAACCAAACGAAATATATACACATACAAGTTGATACCTACCTTTGCAATTTGTCTAATCTGCTGAGCCATAGCTTCTATTTCTTCTTGGCCCGTCAAAAATATCAAAACGTCATGACTACAAATAGAAAATTTGTAAAGATAAGAATTCCAAACGCATTTCTCTACTTACTTTGATGGTGTATTGCGGTGAATATCGAAGAGGGTCACCAACGTGGCATGCAAGTAATCAGATTGGGTTTCTTTGGCGTGCATTACACGGACGGGATGAGTTCGACCCTCCAGGTACATACCCTTCACTCCGAAATAACGACCAAAATGATCGATATCCATAGTGGCTGACGTCACGATCACCTTCAGCGGAACTAAACTGCGCAGACGACGCTGCCTTTGGGCTTCTTTAACCACACCGAATAGGACATCCGTGCTCACCGTACGTTCGTGAGCTTCATCCAGCATGATTACGGTGTAGTTCCGTAGCAACCGATCGGCCAGAGCTTCACGCAAGAGGAAACCGTCCGTCATGAACCGAATACGCGTCTTGGCCGAAGTACAGTCTTCGAAACGCACTGTATAACCCACCGTGTCGCCCAACTGACAATGTTGCTCTTGAGCAACACGTTTGGCCACTGTGATTGCGGCCACACGACGAGGTTGGGTCACAGCGATCATTCCTTTGTTGGCAAATCCAGCCCCCAGGAGAAATTGGGGAATTTGTGTAGTTTTTCCAGATCCAGTCTCACCCATAATAAGTAATGTGTCCGATTTGAGAACTTCCTGTAATAAACGCTTACGACAACCGGTCACAGGCAACGCCTGGCGCTGTTGCTCCAATTGAACTTTGGATGGCATTAACTTTGCTATAGTCTGGTTTTGATGATGCTGTTGTTGGCCGTTTGTTTTGTTATTGGCCACACCCGGACTCACACCGTTCACTTTGAACATTTTTCCATTTCCATTTTCCCCACCAGGACTTTGGAGTTTTCTCTTTAGAGGTATTATACCGTTTCGCACATTTGAACCCATCGTTTTTAAGGGCGATTTACTCGGCAATGTGTATTTGGACTCCATTACATGGACAACGGAGCTTCTTGCATAGGTAGACAGTACAAAAAATTCGGAATTTGTACGAAATAAACAAACACGTGAACCAAAATAATAAATCTTTGACGTTTCACAATCAGTGTTACCGTTGTGGCACTAAAGTGGCAATTTTGCCACTTTTTTCGAGCCGAGATACTTTTGTGCCACTTTTTCATTGAGGTACTAAATGTGCTACTTTTTGCTTTTTGGTGCCACTTTTTTCATTTCTCGTATCCTGGGAAATTCGAAATTCGTACGGGAATCCCACTGGAATTCAGTAGAAAATTTTACATATTTCTTCGAATATTTTTTTCCATCATTTCCACATTAAAATTAAAAATGTAATGTTGTATAAAAATTTAGATCACATAGATTTTAATCAGGTATGTCAAATATTGCAATTGGATGACAAAATAATTTTATGCTCCGTTCGGAGGTAGACTCAAATTCCACTTTTTCGGATTTTTCCTGTGAGAATTATCTCTTATTTAAATTAGGTACAAAACGGAAATAAGGAAAAATAAAGTTAAAGCTATTAGTGCGGTCTGATTTAATTTTTTTGGTAGACCTATTTTGGGGGATGCTCATTATTAAATTTTTATATTTTGTAGTGTTATTGGATGTTTGATGTTTAGAGTATATTTGGTGGTGTCAATTAAATACTCATATACATATGTATATTTGGAACATTTTGGAAAAAGTAGAAGAAATCAATACGTTTCGAATGATACCTAAGTGAATCCATTTTTGTGAAAATAGTTTAATACAGATAAAACAAAATGAGCTAAACGCTCCTGAAAACACCTCTAAAAATAATGTTTTCCCATGTTATTTTTTCATGTTGCATTTCTGTCCAAATTTTTCTATGAATTTATAGACCCTTGAAGCGCTTAAAATACAAATTTGTCATATTATTGGACGCTTATTGATTTTTTGTGGGGTTTCAAAGTTACAGCTAAAAACTCATATCTCTTGGAAACAGGAGATGGTTTTTCAGATCCAAAATTCTTTTTACAAAAATGAGCGCTGCGGCGTCAATTTATTTCCGATCTACATGATTTATATTATTCGAAAGGTATTGACGGCAGCTGTTTATTTTTTATGAGATACTACCACAAAATACGAAAAAGTTTACAGTTAACACTATACACTATGAAAAATACATAAAAATTACTATAAACGTGTTTTCAACGTGATATTTTGCAAATCATCATTAAACAATCCAAACTTTATTTTCATGGTGTGACTGGAAATTGTTTTTCCATTTGTATGAACTGCAACCCAGCCTATATATATGTATACAAATGAATTGTTTTTGTTAACTTCATGTAATCTGTTGTTTTCTCGAAATAAAAACTAAAAAAGTGTTCCACTTTTTTCTAACAAATGTGCCTCTTTTTTTTGAAGAAATCCCCTTTTTGTGATACTTTTTGAAATTTCTCAGCGGTAACACTGTTCACAATTGAGTAAAGAGAGCGCGAGTGGAGAGAGCGAGTAACAGTAAACAGCTGTTGCATGTGAACAACGTTAATCGAATAAGACTAGAGGGGAGTTTACATTTTAAGATTAATTGTACAACTTGTATGAGCCGGGCAAAAATCGTATAATCTGAACAAAACCTTGCGCTAAATTGGCCAACTTCCGATAATTATCACCAAATTGCTATTACATAAAGAACATACATATGCATTTTTATAATGCACCAACACTGTCCAATAAAGCATATATATGAGAGCCAATAAATTATTAAAATCAATTATTCAAACTTAATGAGTCATTTAACACACAATGCAACTGAATTTTGATTTTCATTTTAATATATATAAGACATTCTAATATAAAAAGAATAATTTTGGAGAACTCGTTTTTTTTTATAATTTAATATCCAAAAATCTCGATTTGGGTATTTTTTTTAACGATATGTATAAGTTCTATTGCAAGAAAAATTTATAATTTACAATTTATTTATTCACATTTGGAAAATTATTTAAAATCAATTATCTTGGATGCATGATTCAGGAGCATCGAAAGTGTCATTCATTTCGTAATACTTCCATTATTGTACTAGGAATAATTGTCGAACTACTTTTTTGAAAGACTTCATTAGATGACAAATGTATTCGCATTTGAGAAGCTATTTAGTATGAATTCCCTTGGATACATGATTTAGGAGTAAGGAAAATGTCATTCGTTTTGAACTACATACTTCGGATTTTTGCTGGGTTATTACTAAGAAGAGAACAAAACTGCATCATATTGCTTCTGGGCTCGCCCGGGTCATATGTTGACTTTTGTCGGCCACTGAATTTTGAATAGATTTTTTACAATAAAAGAGGTAGTGTTGCTCGAACAGCTGATTAAATTTTTTCATTTCAAATCTTTTGTCAAATTTATAGTTGCAGGTTCATGTGAAGAGGGGGGGGGGGGGGGGGGGGTTGAAACCCATCCCCCAGGTCAAAATCCTACGCACGGCCCTGATTATATGAATGTGAATTGACAATCAAAATGCTAAAATACACAGGGTTGTATCAGATTTTTAGTTGTTGTTGGGCAATTGCTTCTAAAGAGTGATTTTTTTGAGGTTAGGATTTTCATGCATTAGTATTTGACAGATCACGTGGGATTTCAGACATGGTGTCAAAGAGAAAGATGCTCAGTATGCTTTGACATTTCATCATGAATCGTCTTACAAACGAACAACGCTTGCAAATTATTGAATTTTATTATCAAAATGCGTGCTCAGTTAAGAAAATTCATTGCGCGCTTCCATTTTATGGTCAGTTTAATCGACCCACTGAAGCGGCTATTCGGGCTATTGTGACTAAATTTCGCACCAAATTTACATTGTTGGACATTAAACCACCAACACGCTTACGTAGAGTGCGAACTGAAGAAAATATCGCAGCTGTATCGGCCAGTGTTAATGATGACCACCAATTTTCGATTCGTCGCCGTTCGCACCAATTGGGTCTCTGTTACTCAAAAACGTGGAAATGCCAAAATTGGACTAAGCGGATGGACCACCTAAGACGCAGCCGCGGTCAACATTTAAATGAAATTATCTTCAAAAAGTAAATGTCATGGACCAATCTAACGTTTCAAATAAAGAACCGATGAGATTTTGCAAATTTTATGCGTTTTTTAAAAAAAAAAAGTTATCAAGCTCTTAAAAAATCACCCTTTACCTCTATTATTGTGCCATGAATATCACCCAAATATAAGCTTGTTTTTTTTTTAAACTTGCGAAATTAAATTTCCAATTAGAAATCGACATTTATCCTAATCCAATTCCAAGTGAATAAACGCAACGCGAAAGTGAACTCGAACGCGGAATACTGGTATTAGGCCCAGGCCCTCTTATCTACACTAGGGTTTGCATCCCGGGATTTCCCGCGGGAAAATTCCCGGGAATTCGTACATTTCTCATTTCCCGTATCCCGGGAAATTCGTACGGAAATCCCGCGGTAATTCAGTAGAAAATTTTACTTATTTCTTCGCATATTTTTTCCATAATTTCCACAATAAAATTCAAAATGTTGTATAAAAATTTAGATCACATAGCTTTTAATCAGGTATGTCAAATATTGAAGTTGGATGACAAAATATTTTTAAGCGGTGTTCGGATGCAGACTTTTTCGGATTTTTCCTGTCAAGTTCCATATGAAAACAAGTAAGGAAAGGCTAAAGTCGGTCCGGGCCGGCTCTATAATACACTCTATCCGAATACAATTCAATTCAGTGAAAAATTGAAAACGGGAAGGATTTTTGTATCCTGTAAATGTATGTGTTTGAAAAAAAGTTAAATCGGAAAGGAGATTTGTATGGGGGTATATTGAAACCCGGAACGAAATAGGCGAAATATAATATGTATAGTTTGGCCAAAATCCGCTAAACCTTTGGGGGCAACATTTGTATTTGGGCTATATCTAAATCTGAACCGACCCACTTTCACCATAGATTTTTTAGTTGGAATATAAGATGTTGTGCCAATTTTAAAGAAAATCGGGTACAATATGTGGTTTATATGGGGGCTATATCTAAATCTGAACCGATCTTATCCTATTTCTGCATAGGAATTTCTTTTTTTTTTTTTCTTTTTTTTTCTAAAAATCCGGGAAAATTTGATTTTGCGCGTCCAAATATGAAGAATTTAAAGTTTTCGAAGCGACAGGACAAAGAACAAACATTTCATTTCATTTAATGCTCTAATTACTATTAATGTGAATGATCGTTCTCCGTCGCGTCCACATTTTCCTATAAAATATGAAATATCTGATAGTTAATTAATATTGAAACTTGAAAAGATGTTTGAATTGATCTCACATTGCACTTTATTTTATGAATTCTGTATAAGGTTCCTTTACTTCAATAAAATGTGAATGTTTCATTGGAAAAAAAGCTTAACTCATGGTAAACAGTATGTTAACGATTTCCTGTGCTGTCCCGGGATCCCGGGAAATTGAAAAAATAATTCCCGTTTCCCGAGAAATAAAAAGTACGGGAAAATGCAAATGTTTGGAAACCACTCGTATTTTATTGCCAGGATCTTCGAGAAATATTTAGATACATTCGTCCGACAGTCAGTTCGTCAATACACTCAAAGGAATATGTCAGTAAAAGAAAGCAGAAAGTCTACTGAAAGAGCAGATTTTCTGCTGTTAAAAAAGAGACAGCAGATTTGTATCTGCTGAGATGGTAAACAGCTGTTTGCTGTTTTTAGCAATATATATGATACGCATATTGTCCCAAGCTAATATAAAAGAAAATTCGATCTAAACTTGCTTATGAACGCTTATCTATTTTTATATTTTAATGAACAGCAGCCAATTTTAGCAGACTGCACACTCTTTAGCAGTGTGAATGGTGATGTAAGATTGCAGAAAACTGCTGTTATGCCAAAAAAACAGCTGTAATAGCAAAAAAGTGTCTGCTGATAGGCAGCAGACAATCGCTGCTTTTATTAACAGACTCGTTCTCTAAGTATAGAACTTTTTTTAAATAGTTGCTTGAAATTACATACATACATATTCATAAGTGGCTATGAACAAAAACACAACTTTTCAGGAGAGCGAAAAAACTGATTTTCTCCTTAATTTGAAGAGAAACATTGCCAAGATTTCAGGAAACACATTTTCTGTGATGTACACAGCGAATTTAAAGATTCCTGCTTCATCCGTCAGATTGGTCGCTTGTAACATAAAGAGTGATTTTTTTGAGGTTAGGATTTTCATGCATTAGTATTTGACAGATCACGTGGGATTTCAGACATGGTGTCAAAGAGAAAGATGCTCAGTATGCTTTGACATTTCATCATGAATAGACTTACTAACGAGCAACGCTTGCAAATCATTGAATTTTATTATCAAAATGCGTGCTCTGTTAAGAAAGTTCAGAAAGAAAGAAATTGTGTTCAGCGACGAAGCTCATTTTTGGCTCAATGGGTACGTAAATAGGCAGAATTGTCGATTTTGGAGTGAATATCAGCCAGAAGCATTGCAAGAGCTACCAATGCATCCAGAAAAAGTCACAGTTTGGTGCGGTTTATGGGCTGGTGGCATCATTGGACCGTACTTCTTCAAAGATGATGCGAATCGTAACGTAACTGTGAATGGTGAGCGCTACCGTGAGATGATATCCAACTTTTTTTTGCCCAAAATGGAAGAACTGAACTTGGTTGACATGTGGTTTCAACAAGATGGCGCTACATGCCACACAGCTCGCGATTTGAGGGAAAACTTCGGAGAACAATTCATCTCAAGAAATGGACCGGTAAGTTGGCCACCAAGATCATGCGATTTGACGCCTTTAGACTATTTTTTGTGGGGCTACGTCAAGTCTAAAGTCTACAGAAATAAGCCAGCAACTATTCCAGCTTTGGAAGACAACATTTCCGAAGAAATTCGGGCTATTCCGGCCGAAATGCTCGAAAAAGTTGCCCAAAATTGGACTTTCCGAATGGACCACCTAAGACGCAGCCGCGGTCAACATTTAAATGAAATTATCTTCAAAAAGTAAATGTCATGGACCAATCTAACGTTTCAAATAAAGAACCGATGAGATTTTGCAAATTTTATGCGTTTTTTTTAAAAAAAAGTTATCAAGCTCTTAAAAAATCACCCTTTATATGTAGCCAGTCGCGAAAATCGCTGCAATTGATGAAAAATCCAAAATTCGCCATTGCAATTCCTTATATTTTAACTTTCTTTATTCATAATTCTGAAACTTTTCATGCTCAAATATTCCCCATGAAGTCAGCAACCACATGCCACAGAAATATTTTGGTATTCTCAATATAATAACAAGTTACGCCGGGTTTTCTAAATATACTTTTCACAATTTTTGACTTTACAGCCACCATTTTTCCTATTTTAGCCTGATAACTGGGAAATCAAAATGCTATTAACGCGAAATGATGGAATTTGATAGTACGATATGCTCTAAATCCAGAAAATGTTTTAAACAAAATCGTGGTAGCGAATTACAACCTTCGGTTATATGCTGCTCCATTTTTGAACTATATTATTTATATTATTTGTATGTTCATAACCACTTATGCAGTCACAAACTATAGTGTGAGTGGATCAGAAACATTTGGAAAAATGGCTTTAGAAATAAAATTATTTTCCAAATTTTATATGACAGATGACATACAAATCTGAGAATAGTTTGGCATCAAAAACTCATTTTCGAGAAAATGGTTCATAGCCTCTTTTGAATATAAGCCCTCGATATATATTTTGAAGAAATATTACACAAAAAAAGATCAAATTCCTCGGCGATAAACCCTTCAGTCCCGCATTTTTTCTATTATAAATTCAGAAAATTGGATATGCTTTTTGACAAAGTATGGGTTTAAATAGGATGTCTAAAGAGTTTTGAGATTTTTAATTTATATAGGACATGGGTAACAGGATCTCAAAATCTTTATGCGTATATTCCGATTAAATAAAAAATATTTGGAAATGTTTCTTCATTTTTATAATCTTAAATATGTATAAATTCGAATAACAAATACAGTTTTTGTTTTCGATGAAATGCAAGAAGAAGACACCATTTGCAATTCAAAAATTCCATTTAAAATTCAAAAAATATCAATTGAAATTAAAAAATTCCATTGAAATTCAAACTCATCGTTTGAAATTCAAAAGTCGTCATTTGTAATTCAAAACTCATCGTTTGAAATTCAAAAGTCGTCATTTGTAATTCAAAACTCGTCATTTGTAATTCAAAACTCGCCATTTGAAATTCTTCTTTTGTGGGAAAAAATAGTTTGTTTGCGGTAAACATGTCATCAGTTGTTGTAAATGAACAAAGTTTGAACACCCAAAACCCCCCCCCCCCCCACGCACTTCTCAAGTCTCTTAATTGTAAGCTAGTAAGCCCAATCGAACAGGCCTATAAATAAAAACTATATATCATGACACGATAAAAGAGGTAGTGTCGCTCGAACAGCTGATTACAATTTTTTTCATGTTTGTATTCTGTCAGCATTTTGATTGTCAAACTGTTTGTTTATATGCCAAATGTTTGTTTACATTCATATAACAGTTTTTTAACAAATGTTTGAAATAAATAATAATTGTCGAAAAATATTTGAAAATATTGTGGTGTTTTATCGTTAAAATGAGAACTAATTGCGAAAAGTTAGAAAATGCGTAACTGTTGTATCTGAAACACTGTATCTTCACTTGACTCATTTATCTGTCAGTTGAATTTGAGAATCAAAATGCTGTAACATACAGGGTTGTATCTGAATTTTAGTTGTTGTTGAGGAATTGCATCTATCTCTATTATTGTGCCATGTTGTATATGCAAATCAATGCGAAAAACGTACAAATTGACAGTTGTAAAGTTTCAGCTAGAATTCGCATGCAGTGCGACTAGGCTTAATTGTTTAATGTATGCCGTATTGCTGATTAGTGCACTATGGGACAAATGGCCCATTCCGTTGGCCAAAAAGTCTTAAACCTCAAATAATTAATTTAAATAAACATTTCTATTTTTTTCTATTTTTTGTTTATATTTTATTTTCTGGTCTCGTCCGTATTGTCCGGTGCCTGTCTTCTTTTCGTGTTACTGTCTAGAGTGTCCAGATGGTCGGCAAGAACCTACACCAGGCCCGTGCGCAGGATTTTCTCCTGGGGGGGGTTTTCATCTACACTCATAAAAAAATTAACCCTATAATGAGTTAAAATTTACTAAAATTTAGGAAACCAAGTGCATTTTTGCTGAAAATTTCCTAAAACTAAGTAAATGTTTACTCAAATCAAGTTAATATTTATTCAAACTCAGGACAATTTTGCTGATTTTTTTCCTCAAAACGAGGAAATTTTTACTAAAACTGAGGAAAATTTTATTTTATACAAGATATTCGAAAAATATTTTGATACATTCGTCCGACAGACATTGTCGGCAAAATTGTATTTCAGTAATCCATCTATCAGTACACTCAAAGGAATATGTCAGTAAAGGAAAGCAGAAAGTCTACCGAAAGAGCAGATTTTCTGCTTTTAAAAAGAGACAGCAGATTTGTATATGCTGAGATGGTAAACAGTTGTTTGCTGTTTTCAGTAATATATATGATACGGATATTGTCCCAAGCTAATATAAAAGGAAATTCGAGCTATTTATGAACGTTTATCTATTTTTATATTTTAATTAACAACAGTCAATTTTAGCAGACTGCAAACTCTTTAGCAGTGTGAATGGTGATGTAAGATTGCAGAAAACTGCTGTTATGCCAAAAAACAGCTGTAATAGCAGAAAAGTGTCTGCTGATAGGCAACAGACAATCGCTGCTTTTATTAACAGACTTGTTCTCTAAGTGTAGAACTTTTTTTAAATAGTTGCTTGAAATTACATACATACATATCGAGGGCTTATATTCATAAGTGGCTATGAACAAAAAAATAACTTTTCAGGAGAGCGAAAAAATGTTATATAGAAAACGCATTTTCTGTGAAAAGATTCCAGCTTCATCCATCAGATTGGTCGCTTGTAACATATATGTAGCCAGTCACGAAAATCGAAAATTTTTGACTTTACAGCCACCATTTTTCCTATTTTAGCTTCATAACTGGAGAATCAAAATGCTATTAACGCGAAATGATTGAATTTGATAGTACGATATGCCCTAAATCTAGAAAAATGTTTTAAACAAAATCGTTGCAGCGAATTATAACCTTCGGTTTTATGCTGCTCCATTGTTGAACTATTTTATTTCTATTATTTTTATGTTCATAGCCACTTATGCAGTCACAAACTAACGTGTGAGAGGATATCCAAATCAGAAAATTAAAAAAATGGCTTTAGAAAAAAATCTTTTCCAAATTTATATGACAGATGACATCCAAATCTGAGAATAGTTTGGCATCAAAAACTCATTTTCGAGAAAATGGTTCATAGCCACTTTTGGATATAAGCCCTCGATATCTATTTTGAAGAAATATTGCACAAAAAACGATCAAATTCCTCGGCGATAAACCCTTCAGTCCCTCATTTTTCTATGATAAATGCAGAAAATTGGATATGCTTCTTGACGAAGTATGGGTCTAAATAGGATGTCTAAAGTGTTTTGGAGTGTGTAATTTATATAGGACATGAGTAAGAGGATGTTCACTCAAAATCTTTATACGTATATTCCGATTAAATAAAAAATATTTGGAAATGTTTCTTCATTTTTATAATCTTAAATATGTATAAATTCGAAAAACAAATACAGTTTTTTGTATTCGATGAAATGCAAGAAGAAACAACTAGAAATTTTAATTCCAAAAAACAAATAATTGGTATTTTAGAGTTTCGTTTTCCTACGTAGATCTATGTTACTGAATTTGTTGTTTCTCTTTTGAATAATACTTGTTACATATGTCAAAAAAATACTAACTCTGAAAAATAGTTGACATAAGTGATAAATACAACAAAAATTTTAGTAAGTTAAAACTCATTTCTTATTGTTTCGCAACTTTAAAGTAGATTTTAAAATAGAGACCTACACGCAGAGAAAAAATGTATTTCGTAGAAACGAAATTTTAGACACGTGAACATCGTTTTTGAGTTTCTTTTGTGGGAAAAAATAGTTTGTTTGCGGTAAACATGTCATCAGTTGTTGTAAATGAACAAAGAGTGGATTTGTATTATAATTTTAAACTCCCAAAACATTAGAAGTAACAGAAACCCTTGTTATTGCATTTGTGATGAAAATAGGACACATCGGTTCAGATTTAGATACAGCTCCATAAAAATGTGCAATCGAAAATGTTACATCTTAGCGCACTACAAGCATCAAGCAAATTATTAGCTTTAATTAAGAATATTTTAGATTTCATTATGATATCATAGTGATTCTTATCTACACTTTTTTAAAATTAATAAACGATTTTATTATTAAATTTCCAAACTTTTACTATAGTACACAATTAAAAGTTCACAAGATATTGCTCTAGTCGAATGTCTAGAAGTGGTATCGGTTAATTAAAATGAAACTTTTCCGCACAATTTCGTGTCCATTACCGAAATTAGCATTACACAATCTTGAAATTGGCACAATTCGTTTAGTTTGTTTGTATTTTTCATAACCTTTGTCCGAAATTCAAGAAAGTGTTCACGATTTTTTATGTAATTTTCGTGTTTTCATGATATTTTATAGTAAATTACCATTTCAGAGTTATTTTAAAAAGACCTTAAAAATTCTATATTTTATTGCTTCAGAAAGTCTAGAAGGTTTTAAAAAGTATATGTTCGAAACCTCTCTGGGGGGGGTTTGAACCCCCAAAACCCCCCCCTTGCGCACGGCCCTGACCTACACTACTCCGGCGAGCCATAGCCGCGCAAAACGCCAGAATATCGGTCACGCCAATAATCTGGCAGGACATTTGATGCTGGGGATGATATCCCATGATATGGTGATGGTACAGAATGGCGCCCAACGTGGGGAAACGAGTCATTTTCCATAGTTCGTCCTTTTTATTTAGGGAATCTGTGTTTGAGCAATCCAAAGAGTCCTGGATAAAAATAAAATAATTATTATAAATTTTAACATTTAGGAGCACTTAATTGTTCCAATTTAGGCGAAATTTAATTGCTTCCCTTTTTCCAAAGTTTATAATAAGCATATTTGTTCTTCAATAGCCCATTCATTTTTATTTTAATTTTCCATTTGTTTTTGTCTCTTAGATCTTCAGGTCGGGGTCAATACCATGTATTCGAGTCCCGCTCATCGATTTTTTTTCATTCGTAAACGCGTTGCTTGGGAAGTATGGTGATGACACAGACTTGACGTTTTGGGACCGCAACAATAATTTACACTTCCAGCGTGAGGCAATCGCTACAGCTCGTTAGAAAGTGTTCAAGTTTTTCTGTAATACAGATACAAATGCTAGGAGTCGGAAAATACTTACCTTCTTGCGGTAAGTAAGTAGTAGTGGAGGAAATTTCAGCGCATCTCAGTAGCAATTATGGATACAGTCCAAGGGCTGGGAAATCAGCTGGTTCTTTACCATATGGACCCACCAGCTCTAGCTTCCATTTGTCTTCAATTCATAAGTACTCACGGAAAGCCTGCAAATAAAAAAACGTTTGTAAATCAAAACCATTGCACTCAACAATATGACAACAAACTTACGTTTTTACTGCCTTTTAATCGGCCGTTTTTTAAGTTTAAATAATCATGTATTTTGGACAAATTTTGTGCATCTGGCGCGTATTTAGTAATATCGGCATCAAATTTCTTGACAGTAGCGTATTTTTTTTGCAGCGTTGTGAAAGTTGATATGGCTCCACCAGAAATAACGAATCTTGTATTGGGCAGATTTTGGCTAAAAATTTCGGTGCGTATAACTACACTCAAAGGAATTTGTCAGTAAAAGAAAGCAGATTGTCTTTTTAATGATCTGCATATTGTCCCAAATTAATATAAAATGAAATTCGAGCTATACTAGTTTTCGCCCTCAATATGAAAGGATTTTATTTGCATTGCACCAACACGCACAAATAAAGCATATCCAGTCGAAGAAAGCAGAAATAAGAGTGTTATAACCATGCAAAGCCAACTGTTTGCCACATGTACTTGTAAGCGGAAGACCAATAGGTGACCTGCGCTTGATGACAATATGCTCGATATATCCGTATGCAATGCTTTCGTCAGCAATAAATCTCGAGTGGAATAAATCAAAGCATTTTCGTCGCGACTTTTCTGGAAGATAGAAAGGAGCAGCGTAAGACACAGTGATATGATATACTGTCGCCAGGAATACAATATTTTCAAGATTTTCTTTACAGAATGAGGGTTAAGTTGTTCGAGCTTCAAGTAATTGCTGATTTATCGTACATTCCTATGTGTTGGTATTGCAGAAGGGACATTTAGTATGACAATTAGTTAATAGAGTAATGTTCTATTTTTGCTGGGTAAGCGGGGCTGTCAGAGTCTGAGAATTTTGCTTTTATTTGAGTCGAAAGAATGTTCGATTCCGACTCCGGTTAAGCGCTTTTACACTCCATGGGAAATTAAAATTGTTCCCTGGTTGAAAAATTTAATTTCTAATAAATTAGTGGATTCTTGAGCTTTAAAAATTTAAATCGTAAGGGGCATTTGTATGGGGAGTATATCAGAGTATGAACAGATTTTCTTCATATTTCAATTATTTCTTAGTGTTACAATCATTTGTTAATAAAAATTAACAAAAAATAAATAAAAGTTTTACCGGGCGAAATGGGACAAAAAAGGGATAAAAACGTGAAATTTGAATGTACATCACTCTAATTGCGTAGATACGTAGAGTAGAGATATTTTTGAAAATTTTGTACTTTTAAGGGATACAATTGGAAATGAGGTATAGAAATGATACCAATCAAACCGCTGAAGTTGAAATCACGAAATTCGGTGTATACATCATATTTGACTGTGAAGATGCGAAACAAAAAGGATTTTTTCGAAATTTGTGCTTTTAGACGGAAATGGGGCGAGTGGATAAAAATGGTGCCAACCAAACGGTTGCAGCTTTTATAATGAAATTCGGCGTTTGCATTTCTTTGACTGTGTAGATGCAAAAAATTTGATACCAATCAAGTGGCTAAAATAATGCTATTCGATATTATACTGACTGCGTCGACGCGGAAAATAAGTGGTACGATTTTTTCTAAATTCGTACTTTTAGGGTCAAAATGGAAAAATGTGAAACTGCTACCAAGCAAACGACTGTAGCAAAAATCATAAAATTAGGTGTGTATATTCCGCTCTAACACATATTGAATCTTCATATATTAGAATATTAGAGCTTTTCCTATCAAAATGGTACGTTAGGGATAGTCTTCAGCTAGATACCAATCTGCTAAGACTACTAGAGGATAACTACCGACCTCCTGTCGGTTTTTTGACTCTGGAGTGGGAGGGTATTTTGTATAGAGATGGTAAGCTCCTATTCTACAAACGAAGGTTAGGTAGTTTTGACTTGGACGATCTCGTATACAACACATGCCAATAACTGGAACAGACAATGGTTCACCCTATATTGTAAATAGTAGTTATAAGTGGTAGTTTTATATAACAAAATGATGAGTAATTCCCTTTTTAGTAATTCGTATTTTGGGGGAAATTTTTTGATATATTATAGATTTAGTATAAGTGACATATATGTATAACTACAACATAGAAACGTTAGAATATATAGTACTAGAAAAACACTTTATGTATGTTAGTAATAATGTAAGAATGACTAATGTTAGCTCTTAAGCGCATTTAAATATTGTATTAAGGACATCGACTTCAATAAAGCAAGCAAGCAAAATGGTACAGATATTTAGGCTGTAGTTGGAGTCAAGAAATTGGAAATCGGGATTAAGGGAAATTGTTTCAGCCTAATAATGTTAAGGGCTCATTTTTGAAGATTGCAGCCTAATTTGAGTTGAGAGTTATTAGTATTAAAATAATGAAGCATTACAATTTTCCTAATTTGGTAGTGCGCTTCTATGTAATGTCGACAACCTATAATCTGCCAGTAATACTGTGGAATGCACTCCATGGTGGAGGGTATATAAGATTCGGCCCGGCCGAACTTTACGCCTTTTTACTTGTTATACCCTCCACCTCCAGGATGGGGGCATACTAACTTTGTCCGTCCGTCTGCCCGTCTCTCCGTCCGTCTATTGAAAGCAAGCTAGCATCTAAACAAAAGGAGCTAGGAGGTCCAAATTTTGCATAAATACGTCTTATACGTCTCGTAGATCGCTTGGGATTGAAACTGCGCGAAATCGGCCCAAAGGGAAAACATTTTCTCTCACAAGGAAAATATTTAGGCATATTTAGGCATATTTTTTCAATATGTCTGTATGTACTTACTTGATATTGGGTATACGCATTCCCCCGATAACAAAAACTTGCACCATAAAACGATTTTTATTCGTAGGGGGTGAAATGGGGCAAAAAGGGATAAAAATGGTACATATCAAACGACAACAGCTAGAAACACGAAATTCGGTGTGTACATTCCTCTAATTGAGTAGGTACATACTATGAAATTATTTTTTCCAAATTCGTTCTTTTAAGGGATAAAATGGGACCACGAAAATGGGAAACACGAAATTCGGTGTGTACATTCCTCTAATTGAGTAGGTACATAATATGAAATTATTTTTTCCAAATTCGTACTTTTAATGGATAAAATGGGACCAACCAAACGGCTGCACCTTGAATAATGAAATTCGGTGTATAAAGTCTTCTGATTGTGTAGACACGTAAAATAAACGGATTTTTCGAAATTCGTACTTTTTGGGGTTAAAATGGAGAAAAGGGATAAAAATATTACCAACCAAATGACCGCAGCTATAGTCATGAAATTCGGAGTACACATTCCTCTGACTGCGTAGACACGAAAAATAAAAGATAAACGACTACAGCTAGAATGATGAAATTCGGCGTGTACATCACTCTTATTGCGTAGGCACGTAAAATAACGAGATTTTAGAAAGTTGTACTCTTAAGGGGGTAAAATAGGAAAAAGGGGATAAAAATGTTACCAACCAAATGCCGCAGCTAGCATCATGGAATTCGGTGTATACACTCCTCTGACACGCAAAATAAAAAGTTCTTTCCAAATTCTTACTTTTTGCTTTTACGGCAAAAATTGGTCGAATCATGAAGTTAGGCTATTTTGCACTATGTACGTGAGATAATGGATTTTTAAAATTTGTACTTTTGGAATTAAAATATAATGGAAATATAACCAACTGTCTATCAATCCGTCACTACTGTCTATCACTATCTACCGACATTTATGGTATTTAAGCTTTTTGAAAATATAAATATAAGAATATTTATTTTTGAATTGACTATTATTTCGATATGTAAACGTATTGGTTGCCTTGCCTTATAAGCGTGGTATGAAATAATAAAAATATTATATTTATTTATAAAATTATTTTTTCAATATTTGTATTTGTTTTGGTTTGGATATATTAAAAAATGTATATTTTCCTGTAATATTACTGCACTTCTACAAAAATCGACAGCCTCAGTGGAATGCAATCCATGGTGGAGGCCCGGCCCGGCTGAACTTAACTCCGTTTTTACTTGTTCCTTTTAAGTTTTCTGTGAAGTCCATTTACTATTTTGTTGTTATTTATTTTCTTTGTAATTTAAAATTTAATCTATATATATAAAATCAAGGCTAAAGGTGGCACGACTATATAATACCCTACACCACTCCCTGCGTATATACCTCGTTTTGATTACTAAACTCAGGTTGTTTATGGGGCGATTTTATGTAGTTCGTATAAATCAATCTGTAGTCAAATTTAACGAATATGGTAAAATTGATGAAAATATTTTGCATTATGTTACTCATCCCATCTCATTGTAGCGCCAATTAAAAAATATAACAATTATTTTCATCAAGATTGACTGGCTGCAACAAGTGAAACCAGAGTGTTATCAATAAATCGGAAAGTGCATATGAGCGGTGACAGTATATTTGATCCATATATATGTAGTATATGATCCATGGGAATATGAAGGTTTTATTGAAAATTGGTGGGACAGTTGTATATGAACTAGTAAATCAAAAAAAAAAAATTTTTTCAAATCCATGCTTTATGCAAGCAGAATTCTATTGGGCCTAGAAATTCTTTTTTAGTTATCTTTTGTAGAAGGAAAAATTACTGCAAAATTTCAGTTTTTTATCTGCCATAGAACGGCATATATTCGAAAATGGGTTTTAACTTCGTATGGGAGGTGCCACGCCCACATTTCCATTACCGCCCATTTTTGTCACAACTACGCACATTAATGCTAGATGCACTTACACAAAATTACAGTAGGTGTAATTTTGATTTTAACTTCATATGGGAGGTGCCACGCCCACTTTTGCATTACCGCCCATTTTAGGCGCAACTACGCACATTGATGCTAGATGCACTTACACAAAATTTGAGCACTATACGTGTCATAGAACTGACACTATTCGATAATATGTTTTAACTTCGTATGGGAGGTGCCACGCCCACTTTTCCAATACCGCCCATTTTTGGCACAACTATGCACATTGATGCTAGATGCACTTACACAAAATTTCAGCATTCTAGGTGTCATAGAACTAACAATATTCAATAATAGGTTTTAACTTCGTATGGGAGGTTCCACGCCCACTTTTCCAATACCGCCCATTTTTGGCACAACTATGCACATTGATGCTAGATGCACTTACACAAAATTACAGCACTCTAGGTGTCATAGAACTGACAATATTCGATAATAGGTTTTAACTTCGTATGGGAGGTGCCACGCCCACTTTTCCAATACCGCCCCTTTTTGGCACAACTATGCGAATTGATGCTAGATGCACTTACACAAAATTTCAGCACTCTAGGTGTCATAGAACTGACAATATTCAATAATAGGTTTTAACTTCGTATGGGAGATGCCACGCCCACTTTTCCAATACCGCCCATTTTTGGCACAACTATGCGAATTGATGCTAGATGCACTTACACAAAATTTCAGCACTCTAGGTGTCATAGAACTAACAATATTCAATAATAGGTTTTAACTTCGTATGGGAGGTTCCACGCCCACTTTTCCAATACCGCCCATTTTTGGCACAACTATGCACATTGATGCTAGATGCACTTACACAAAATTTCAGCATTCTAGATGTCATAGAACTGACAATATTCAATAATAGGTTTTAACTTCGTATGGGAAGTGCCACGCCCACTTTTCCAATTCCGCCCCTTTTTGGCACAACTATGCGAATTGATTCTAGATGCACTTACACAAAATTTCAGCACTCTAGGTGTCATAGAACTGACAATATTCAATAATAGGTTTTAACTTCGTATGGGAGATGCCACGCCCACTTTTCCAATACCGCCCATTTTTGGCACAACTATGCGAATTGATGCTAGATGCACTTACACAAAATTTCAGCACTCTAGGTGTCATAGAACTGACAATATTCAATAATAGGTTTTAACTTCGTATGGGAGATGCCACGCCCACTTTTCCAATACCGCCCATTTTTGGCACAACTATGCACATTGATGCTAGATGCACTTACACAAAATTTCAGCATTCTAGGTGTCATAGAACTGACAATATTCAATAATAGGTTTTAACTTCGTATGGGAGGTGCCACGCCCACTTTTCCAATACCGCCCCTTTTTGGCACAACTATGCGAATTGATGCTAGATGCACTTACACAAAATTTCAGCACTCTAGGTGTCATAGAACTGACAATATTCAATAATAGGTTTTAACTTCGTATGGGAGATGCCACGCCCACTTTTCCAATACCGCCCATTTTTGGCACAACTATGCACATTGATGCTAGATGCACTTACACAAAATTTCAGCATTCTAGGTGTCATAGAACTAACAATATTCAATAATAGGTTTTAACTTCGTATGGGAGGTTCCACGCCCACTTTTCCAATACCGCCCATTTTTGGCACAACTATGCACATTGATGCTAGATGCACTTACACAAAATTACAGCACTCTAGGTGTCATAGAACTGACAATATTCGATAATAGGTTTTAACTTCGTATGGGAGGTGCCACGCCCACTTTTCCAATACCGCCCCTTTTTGGCACAACTATGCGAATTGATGCTAGATGCACTTACACAAAATTTCAGCACTCTAGGTGTCATAGAACTGACAATATTCAATAATAGGTTTTAACTTCGTATGGGAGATGCCACGCCCACTTTTCCAATACCGCCCATTTTTGGCACAACTATGCGAATTGATGCTAGATGCACTTACACAAAATTTCAGCACTCTAGGTGTCATAGAACTAACAATATTCAATAATAGGTTTTAACTTCGTATGGGAGGTTCCACGCCCACTTTTCCAATACCGCCCATTTTTGGCACAACTATGCACATTGATGCTAGATGCACTTACACAAAATTTCAGCATTCTAGATGTCATAGAACTGACAATATTCAATAATAGGTTTTAACTTCGTATGGGAAGTGCCACGCCCACTTTTCCAATTCCGCCCCTTTTTGGCACAACTATGCGAATTGATTCTAGATGCACTTACACAAAATTTCAGCACTCTAGGTGTCATAGAACTGACAATATTCAATAATAGGTTTTAACTTCGTATGGGAGATGCCACGCCCACTTTTCCAATACCGCCCATTTTTGGCACAACTATGCGAATTGATGCTAGATGCACTTACACAAAATTTCAGCACTCTAGGTGTCATAGAACTGACAATATTCAATAATAGGTTTTAACTTCGTATGGGAGATGCCACGCCCACTTTTCCAATACCGCCCATTTTTGGCACAACTATGCACATTGATGCTAGATGCACTTACACAAAATTTCAGCATTCTAGGTGTCATAGAACTGACAATATTCAATAATAGGTTTTAACTTCGTATGGGAGGTGCCACGCCCACTTTTCCAATACCGCCCCTTTTTGGCACAACTATGCGAATTGATGCTAGATGCACTTACACAAAATTTCAGCACTCTAGGTGTCATAGAACTGACAATATTCAATAATAGGTTTTAACTTCGTATGGGAGATGCCACGCCCACTTTTCCAATACCGCCCATTTTTGGCACAACTATGCACATTGATGCTAGATGCACTTACACAAAATTTCAGCATTCTAGGTGTCATAGAACTAACAATATTCAATAATAGGTTTTAACTTCGTATGGGAGGTTCCACGCCCACTTTTCCAATACCGCCCATTTTTGGCACAACTATGCACATTGATGCTAGATGCACTTACACAAAATTACAGCACTCTAGGTGTCATAGAACTGACAATATTCGATAATAGGTTTTAACTTCGTATGGGAGGTGCCACGCCCACTTTTCCAATACCGCCCCTTTTTGGCACAACTATGCGAATTGATGCTAGATGCACTTACACAAAATTTCAGCACTCTAGGTGTCATAGAACTGACAATATTCAATAATAGGTTTTAACTTCGTATGGGAGATGCCACGCCCACTTTTCCAATACCGCCCATTTTTGGCACAACTATGCGAATTGATGCTAGATGCACTTACACAAAATTTCAGCACTCTAGGTGTCATAGAACTAACAATATTCAATAATAGGTTTTAACTTCGTATGGGAGGTTCCACGCCCACTTTTCCAATACCGCCCATTTTTGGCACAACTATGCACATTGATGCTAGATGCACTTACACAAAATTTCAGCATTCTAGATGTCATAGAACTGACAATATTCAATAATAGGTTTTAACTTCGTATGGGAAGTGCCACGCCCACTTTTCCAATTCCGCCCCTTTTTGGCACAACTATGCGAATTGATTCTAGATGCACTTACACAAAATTTCAGCACTCTAGGTGTCATAGAACTGACAATATTCAATAATAGGTTTTAACTTCGTATGGGAGATGCCACGCCCACTTTTCCAATACCGCCCATTTTTGGCACAACTATGCGAATTGATGCTAGATGCACTTACACAAAATTTCAGCACTCTAGGTGTCATAGAACTGACAATATTCAATAATAGGTTTTAACTTCGTATGGGAGATGCCACGCCCACTTTTCCAATACCGCCCATTTTTGGCACAACTATGCACATTGATGCTAGATGCACTTACACAAAATTTCAGCATTCTAGGTGTCATAGAACTGACAATATTCAATAATAGGTTTTAACTTCGTATGGGAGGTGCCACGCCCACTTTTCCAATACCGCCCCTTTTTGGCACAACTATGCGAATTGATGCTAGATGCACTTACACAAAATTTCAGCACTCTAGGTGTCATAGAACTGACAATATTCAATAATAGGTTTTAACTTCGTATGGGAGATGCCACGCCCACTTTTCCAATACCGCCCATTTTTGGCACAACTATGCGAATTGATGCTAGATGCACTTACACAAAATTTCAGCACTCTAGGTGTCATAGAACTAACAATATTCAATAATAGGTTTTAACTTCGTATGGGAGGTTCCACGCCCACTTTTCCAATACCGCCCATTTTTGGCACAACTATGCACATTGATGCTAGATGCACTTACACAAAATTTCAGCATTCTAGGTGTCATAGAACTGACAATATTCAATAATAGGTTTTAACTTCGTATGGGAGGTGCCACGCCCCTTTGTCCAATTGGTCAAATTTTTCCATTTCCTTGTATTGTCATCGAAAATGATTAAGTGTGCAAAATTTGAGCAAAATTGGTTGAGAAAAAAGCTTTCAAAAATTGATTTCAAATTTTGTGGCACACAAACATATATAGAAAGTAACCTTATATAAAGCATGGAAAAAATGGACCAATATGATCTAATTTTCCGGCAGGCATTCCGAATGTGAATAATCATGACCTGAAAAAAATTGATCAAGATCCGATGACAAATGTAGATTTTACACCGGTAATAGGATAAATCAGACGGACATGTGTAGGGGACCCATCACAAAACTTGGACCTGTGCCAAAAACATGGTCCCATATACTTTGTGATTCACGGTAGGTATTCCTAGTTGAAATATATAAAAATCCGCAACATTTGAACAATATCCTATGTAAGGTGTAGGTTCTATATCTGTAATTGAGTAAAACGGGGCCTAATTTGTATGGGGATATACCAAAATATGGACCCATATATTTGACTTTCATAGCTGTTTCTAGTTAAATTTAACATGATCTGCAAAATTTGATAAACTTCTGATGTAAACTATGGATTCTGGAGTGGAGTAAAAAATGTGACCCATTTGTAAGGGCGTTATATCAAAAAGTGGACCCATTCTAAGTATGTATTCTTATTTGATGATCAGCAAAATATTATAAAGATCCAATGTAATATGTGAGTTCTAGTGCTGTGATAATAAAAATTGGGGCCCATTATAAAGTGGGCCCTTATAGTATACTTTTACAGTAGGAATTCTTTGTTGAAATATAACATGATCTTGAAAATTGTATCAAGATCCCATGTAAGATGGGCGTTTTAGAGCGATAATAGTGTAAACTGGGGGCCCAGTTGTACAGAGGCTGTACCAAAATATGGACCCTTATAGTTGACTTTCAAAGTAGGTGTTTCTAGCTTAAATATAACATGAAGATCTGATGTTCAATGTGCATTTTAAAGCAATAATAGTGTAAATCGGAGGTACATTTGTATTGGGCCTATATCGAAACATGGACCCATGTAACCCATTTTCATGTTAGCTATTTCTTAATCGAATATAATATGATCCTGAAAATTGTATCAAGATCATTCAATGTAACATATGTATTCTAGAGGAATAATAGGGTAACTTGGAGGGATATTTATATGGAGGTTACTTCTGCAAAATTTCATGACAATCGGGTACAATTGCGACCTGTAGACAGACACCGTTAAATCGATTCAGCTGGTGATTCTAAGCCGATCGGTGTACTTACATATTCTTGGCGGAAAACTAACTTATAATACCCTATTCCACGAAGTGGTGTTGGGTATAATCAATGTGTGTCTGTATGTTGCGTATAGGACGCAAAACCAGTGGACCGATTCGCCTGAACATTTTACTGTAGTTAAGCGGTGGACAGAGGGTGGTTTCTGGATATACTAGGTACTTGTTACTTTGTAACTTCTAATTTTTGATTTTTAGTCCATTGAAACGAAACTTCAACGTCCGATACTAAACGAGATATCGATATAGAAATAACAATTTATTTCTTATTTCGAAGTGCTCTATCCAAATGTTGGGATCTCTCCCCATGTCCTTCCATATGATTATTATGCACTTTTCAAAATTAGCGACGCCATTTTAAAAGATTTTACAATGTGTGAATGTACATTTATTTGAAATTTATTAATGTGTCATTGAAAATACCTTGACCAATTTTACAATTGTTTCTCTCCATCAAACTTAACTATTATTAACTATGAAAGTGGGACGTTGATTCGATTTATGTCGAGGTTCGGCATAGCGAACATCAATTGGCTTGACGTTTGGATTCACATGCGACTTTTTGTTCAGTTCCAAAGTGGTTAACGATTTTTTGTAATTTAACAAATTCAAAAAATATTCCCTTCTCTTATAGTACATGTCATCATAGATATTATGTGGTTTATCTATTGGCCGAATATCTGGCGTTATTTCGGCAGGGTAAATCATTTCCTCTGGGCTAATATTGATTTCCAAATCTATTTTGTCTATTGTGTTGTGACTTGTCTTCGTATTGATTTTAAATTTTCCTGTCTGCAAATATTTCAGTTTGCAAATGTTTCTCCGAAGTTCCTCTAGCTTTGTAACGCGTCGCTCCAGCAATCGGATATTTTCTACTATCAGCTTATTCCTATCACCTTCGTTACACATCGTTACGGTCATGTCCACATCATCGTTAATTAAATCGGCTCCCTTCCCTTGAATAATGACCACTTTTTGCTTTAAGCATTTCTCGATCAAATCATCGATCTCTTCTTTGCGAATAAATTGGTCGGATATCGACAATTCTTGTATGATATTATGTACCTCTCCGCGAACTAAACTTGTTATGGAGAGTGTGTTGTATAATTGTTTATCGGCAACGCTGGTGTTGGATTGCGAACCATCATTGAAATCCATCATTGCCTTGCGTATTTCTTCAGTTAAAGGTATCAGACGTTGATGCGTTCTCCTCTTGGGTTGTTGGATAAACGTTCTGTGGCTGTAGGATGAATGGAGATATCTCAGTTGATAATGATGTTTGTGATTATAGCAGCGTAATGTAGGATAACTCGCGATTTCCATAAACTTTCGAATTCTCAATTTTATTTTGGTGTTTTTGGTCTTTTTTAATTTTTCACTAAGAATTTTTTAATATCATTTTTCAATTACAAATATAAATAACTATATGGCATATGTATATTTGATTAGAAAATCAAAAATTTTACTACAAAAAGTATGTTGCTTAAATTTCACCTATATTATCAGTTATTTGATGGATTTATGTTTTTAAATTTTAACTCTTGATTCGAAACTTTTGTTCTTCAATTGCAAATAACGAGATTAGTTGAAAAAAACAGACTTTTTTCGAAATTTGTTTGTTTAAGGGCGGTACGAAAAAGGTTAAAAATGTTACCCAATTACTAACATAAATTAATTTTTGGAGATTTGAGACAAAAAGAGATTAAGAGGTACCTACCAAAATATTCCACTAGAGTCGTGAAGTTCAAAGTGATTATAAGAACTTTATCAAATATCAAAATATAACTGCTGCCGAGTATTCTACTAGGAATATGGACTATATGTGTGAGGGTACCAAATTAAAATATGATTTTTTCTAAGAAATTGTTTCAATTAAACTATTCACTATTTATAAATTGATGGCACAATATAAATTGATTTTTTAATTTGTACAGACTAACAGAATCACTTCGGTGTATAAATTCCTCCGGCTACGTAGGATCTGGAATCGAGAATATACCTCTGAATACGTAGTTGCGCAACATAAATTGATTTTTCAAATTTTGGGCCTGTTCGATTGGGCTTACTAGCTTACGTTTAAGATACTTGATACTTGTTACCCATTGTTTTTTTTCTTATAAGGACAACAAGAAGAATTTTCCACCAACGCTATATACGTAGTACGTTACTTTCTTGTTAAGCGAGTAAATTCCATACCGAAAATAAGCTTGGGCTTACAAGCTTCATTTTCATCGAAGAGGCCTGATATTTGTCTGCTTGTCTGATTATGGTCAGAGTCATCCGATTGCAGAATTGCAATTGCAGAAGTAATTTTTTGACCAGAACGAACGCCATTTGAAATAAAGAAAATCAGTTCAGATTTAGTTACAAAGCTGTCAAGATAGTTATGTTTACCGATCATATCGTTCATTTACTTTACGATTCGATTTTTTAACTAATGATTCGGAATTATCTGTTATATTTATAATGCTTCACGTTGCGTAAAAAATCATTTATTTATTAATTTAATTAATGCAAATGTAATTTACAGAAATATTAAAGAAAAAGGACATGCTGCTAGGGCCTTCGACTTTGTATTGTTTAGGAAGTATTTATCTATATAAAATCAATATGTCTGTTTGTCTGTATATTCCGTATAGGACGCCAAACCGGTGGACCGATTCGCTTGAACATTTTAACGTAGCTAATTAGTGGACAGAGGATGGCTCCTGGATATACTAGGTCATGATAGGCCAAACGGGTGTGGAACTGACCACACACTGCACTTTAAAATTATCAATTAGAACTCATATTATCATCAACAGCATACGAAGTAGGGGAATAGGGAAAAATAAATCCGCGCAGCGCCGGGTAAAAAGCTAGTATAATATATATTAGGCTGCGTAGCGGTCCAGTCGGCTCTCTCGATTTCTGCTATGCCCATAAAGATATCTCTTGCCGTTCACGAGATATCCAAAGCAACTAAGTTCTAACTACAATTTTTCTATAACAATTTAGTAAACAAAGTTCTAACAACCAGATAGAACCTTGCGTCCCTAAACAAGATGAAAGATGTTGGTGTTCGTGATGTGAAAGCTGCAGGCTTGTGATGAATAATGTGTAACTTCTAAATTAACTTTTGATATTCAAAATGTTTTATCTTGTCCTGGTGCAGAAAAATATATTTAATATTTTATTATTCCAAACTGCGCATACTTTTCCATTGAACAAATTGAAAAAAACTTGTCAGTCAACGAATATTTTTCACAAGTAGGAGTTAAAAGTTCTCAAAATGTTAGCCGCAGAAAACTATTTATGATAGTATGACTTGAATATTATTTATATTTCACAACTTAGCATCTCAAATCTATTTGCCATTTGAGCCAATCTCAGAACT
Source organism: Polietes domitor (assembly GCA_947397865.1). Lineage (NCBI taxonomy): Eukaryota > Metazoa > Arthropoda > Insecta > Diptera > Muscidae > Polietes > Polietes domitor. The sequence goes on along the minus strand of OX377619.1, from coordinate 120,247,593 downwards.
ACGAACCATATCTAAAAGATTGGGTCTTTTAATATTAATGTTCAAATATATGAGTCCAGCTGACATTTCATACTACAAAACAACTTGTATAATAGGTATGATTTTATTCTATTATTTGTTTTTTAGATAAGTCCAAGAGCAAAATGATATTATTTGCATTAAACTAGTAGGTGTAATTAATTATTTAAATAATATGTTTTCTTAGAAAATAAGTAACCGGCTGTCTGAATTCCAAGTCATATTATTTATGGGTTTATATAACAAATTTAAATCTCTTGGTAATAAGTATGTTTAATGAAATAAATTTAATTAATATACTAATTTAAAAAATAAAATATGCATTCAAAATTCATTAATGAAACAAAGTTCTAAGTGATGATTTTAAGTTCTAACAGGTCTACAAAGTTCTAAGTGGCACATAGAACCTGGTGGTGCCAAACTAGTGCAAAATAAATGAGCACCATTATCCATTTTTTGGAACATAAAATTCTAGAAAGCTAGAAGTTCAATCGGGGCTATACTTCAGTTTTAAATTACTTGAACCAGTTTAAACAAATTTATGAAAAGCCGCTGGCAAAATAAAATTAGATATAACAAGTAAGGAAATGTTAAAATCGGGCGGGGCCGCCTATATGATACTCTCCACTTTCTACCCGCATACAATTCAATTCGGTAAAAAATTGGGGAGGATTTTTGTATGTGCCCTAATCATAGACCAATTTGACCTGACCCACTTTGTTAAATCGAGAAGAATACTTGCATCGGGACTATATTCAAATATGGAACGAAGTGACCATAGGTGCTTCTAGCTAAAGTATAACGTGTTATTGGAAATTTGAAGAAAATACTTGGTGGGAAAAGTCAAGGCTGGAGCCAAATTTTTACGGGAGTTATATATAAATCTGAACCGATTTGACCCATTTCACCATAGGTCTTTCTAGTTCAAATATTAGATACTTTGCCAAATTTGAAGATCTATTAAAATATGTGGTTTCTAGAGCGGAAAGAGTCAAATCGGAAGCGAAATTTTTATGCGAGCTATATATAAATCTGAGCCAATTTGTTCAAATATAAGGCGTTGTGCCAAATTTGAAGAAAATCGGTGAAAATACGTTGTCTTTAGGGCGAAAAAGTCAAGGAGGGAGCGAAATTTGTATGGGAGCTATATACATTAGAGCGTACCAGGTTACAAGTAAAAAAAAAAAAGTTCGCCGTACACCTTCGAATATGAAGTATTATTGAAAGGTAGTTTCAAAAAAATTTTTTTTATTTTTTTATGCCGAACGTAGGGGTCGCGCTTTTACATTTTTCTATATAACTTCTGCATTTATAAACGGATTTTAAAGTGTGATACATCGATGTTTTTGTCCGATTTTTTTGTCTTTGAAGTCATTGAGCTCAAACATGATTCATGATTTTATGCGAGCTTTAATTTTCGATAATTAGAGTGGTACATTAGGGTAGTAGCAACTGAGAAATGATGGGTAAGTACCAGAAGGGGGTGCTTGAGCTCAATGACTTCAAAGACAAAAAAATCGGCCTCGTCGAGACAAAAACATCGATGTATCACACTTTAAAATCCGTTTATAAATACAAGTTATATAGAAAAATGTAAAAGCGCGACCCCTACGTTCGGCATAAAAAAATAAAAATTTTTTTTTTGAAACTACCTTTCAATAATACTTCATATTCGAAGGTGTACGGCGAACTTTTTTTTTGAGGTACGCCCTAATATACATATCTGAACCGATCTAACCCATTTAATATATTTGAAGTACGAAAGAGGTTAAAAATGTTACCCAATTACTAACATAAATTAATTTTTGGAGATTTGAGACAAAAAGATATTAAGAGGTACCTACCAAAATATTCCACTAGAGTCGTGAAGTTCGAAGTGATTATAAGAACTTTATCAAATATCCAAAATATAAATGCTGCCGAGTATTCTACTAGGAATATGGACTATATGTGTGAGGGTACCAAATTAACCCATTCGACCCCAAGCCCTTTGAAAACGAAAAATATTTGAGTTTAACAGCTAAATCAGACTTATAAGAGGTCAATTAAGAATAAAATGAAGAAAAAATAACAAAAAAGCTTTTTGGAAGTGTGTTTTTGGGGCTGTACCCATGCGAGTACAATGGGCTGATACGGGTATATAATGAGATATATTACATATAAAAAACTTTACACAATTAAAAGTGGTTTGCTGTTTTTTGTTATTCTTTTTAATAAGAAACCTTTTTATTTTTATTTTCCATATATATATTTTTTATATTTTACACCAATGTAACATATTTTCATCATTCATTATTATTAGTAATACTCCTCTGCGATTGGGTATGAAAGGACTTGAAACATTCTCGCTCCACGCAAAGTGCTACATTGCAAAGCTCGCAAGTCCATCGAATTCTGTTGTGGCAAACTTTGCATCTTAACGGATTGGCTATACGTTTTGGGAAGTGATTTCCTGTAGAAAGTGCTACAGACGCAGTTGTAGATCGTCGTGGCTCTTTTGTACGATTAGAGTAGTTTCGTAGGTAGAAACGTACAACTTCCCGTTGAAAATTCAACAAGTCGACTTCGCTGTTGTTAGCACTCTTGTAGAGCTTCCAAGCATTTGCCACGCACGAGCTTACAATAAAGGTAAAAAGAGGCCACCACCACTTCATGCCTCTGAATTTTATATTATATGCATTTATTGCTTGATCGTGCAGGTCGACCCTCCCATCCCAGCATTTTATTCTGCAATTAACTTTGGTTGCTGTACGGTGAGCTTAGTTTTCTGGGCCTTGACCACCGCTTGACTGGCTGAAATGGTTCTATACCATCGTAATTTGTACCAACAGTTACTACGCTATTATCGTTCCACTTAACAAAAAGGATTCCAGTATCAGCATACCTGTAATTATGACCAAGAAGACGGAAGGTTTTTATTCAGATACAAAGTATTATTACGAACTTCTCGCGTACTTACTTATAATCATAATTTCCACGTTCTTCTTGTTGTAGAATTTATTTCGGTTTTAGTCCTGCGTTCTCGAGCAGTCCCAGTTGATCTAAATCCTATCTGCTTTAAAATACTCAATAAGTCGTAGGAGGTAAAAAAGTTATCAAAAAAGACAATGTGATCTGTAGGCCACGTTATGGTTTTCAAGAGATCTAGTACGACTTTTGATCCTAATGGCAGGTTCTGTCTTTGATTGTCAACTGCGGCTTTAGCCGCACAGTAAGTGTCAAATTGATATAGGTAACCGCAACTGCTGGTAAGCATCCAATTTTTGAAGCCAAACCTTACTGGTTTTCCTCTAATAAATTGTTTGGCCGAATGACTACCAAAATATCTCACCATAGACTCATCAATAGAGAGCTTTTGGTGCATGTATCCAAATTGACAAAACTTTTCGCATACAATTTTTAAAAGCGGTCTTACTTTTGCCATTTTATCAGTCAAATCCAAATTTGAGTTATCAGCAAGATGTAAGAAACGTTTAATTTCTTGGAATCGATTACGTGACATGTTGTTTGCAATAAAGGGCGTGCGTGTATCTTCATCCAACTGCCAGTACATGCGCTCTCTAGGCATTGAGTGATAGCCACTGTAGAGTAAAATTCCAATAAACACTTTGAGCTCCTCCTCGTTGAAATGAAAGTCGTGTTTGTTATGTTGCATAGCATACTTCATTGTTTGTTCTGTGATTAACTGCACAACTTCATCGTCAAAAAGAGCTTCAAAAACTTCTACTGGGGTTTTACCCTCCAATGCGGAATTAATTTCCAATTGAGCCGCTTCTAAAAAATTGGTGCCAGCCATTTCCATATTCATGGGTCTTTTTCTCCATTTTATGCCTGTTCCTGCTAACATGGATCTTTTCAAATCAGCCAGTGGAACATTTTCCTCACTATCACTGCTGAAAAAAAATTCCAATTCGCCTGGAACATCATTTGGCATATCATCCAGCAATAAATTTCCATCGTCAATATCTTCTTCATCTGTGTCACAATGTGTATTTGGAGGTATGATAGCAAAATCAAACTGATTGTTGTGTTGATCACTAACATAATCAGTAGCAGCAGCAAGATTTCCAAACCTCCTTCCGTAAAAATTTTGTACATCCATAGCATATAGTTCAAATCTGCATACAAATGATACATGCGTTAGCCCAATGTACCCAAGCGAGTACACCAATATTTAACTTACCGAGAGACACTTTGTAGATTTGTTTTGATTGATTTTTAGTAATATCTTAACAAGTTGATATGTTTACTGCATTTTTCACAAAAATTCTGCAGCGCACAATGAAAAGGTGAATAGATCGACAGCAAATTACAAATAGTACCGCGAATATTGACAAAATTGCAAAACATGACGCACAAAACAAAGTCGGAAAATGTACCGTTATATTTTTTGTCATTCTATGGTCATCTATTCATTTTCAACATTACGAAGCATCGTAAACAATGTTTTTCTAACAAAAATAAGTATACATAGAGATGGTACGGCATTTTAAAGTTGGCCGTTTTTCTGTACCCAAGCGAGTACAGTGGGAACGAATGGGTTAAACAATAATAAAATAAAATAATACTATGTTCAGAGTTTCAATGAATTCCTTAACTCCCTTCGAAATATGTGGTATCTAGAGTGAAAAGAGTCAAGCCGGGAGTGAAATTCGTATGGGGGCTATATCTAAATCTGAGTTTCTTCAAATTATTTATCCCGAAAAACTTAGTTGTGCAAAGTTCCATTTGGTTCTGGCTGATTACAAGAATAGATACGGTTTAGCCGACTGAAGCTCACTTACTTGTTTTGCATCAATTTTAGTAATTTGATTGGAGAGTAGAAATTTGAATCTACCTTCTATTGATGGTAAATCTAGTTAAGAAAGAATGTTATTAATAACTGTGGTTCTGAAGGTTTGCGGGATAATTCGCATGGCTTGGTGGTAATATTTCTTGATTGGAGATAATAGAGATTTTGACGCTTTTCCATATATGATTAGACCGTTGTCTATTTTACTAAGAATTATGGATTTCAGAACGTCAATTAAGCATTTTATATGACTTTCCCTAAAGATACCGCAGATAATATTGAGGATATTATGTGTTTAAACCAACTTAGTTTTCTGTCCAAAATGAATCTTGGCATTTTTAGTTCATTAACATCTGCAAATCTGGTGCTGTGTATTGTAAAATTATTGATTGTGCAATTACGTTTACGGCAAATATGCAAATGTTTACACCTGACGTGTCACTCAGGGCCATGCGCAGGATTTTCCCCTGTGGGGGTTTTCATCTACACTCATAAAAAAGTGAACCCTATAATGAGTTAAAATGAACAAAAATTTAGAACAATTGAACTTCGTATAGCGCTAAAGCAAAATTTCCTCAAATAAAATAATAAAAACCTTCCCTCTGTTCGATCCTCTGGAGAATACCGTATAAGCCCACGAGGGTACCCCTATAGCCGGTGTTTGTTCCTGTGTGCACACCGGCTGTACTTGAATCTACCTAGTCCTAGTCACCTAGGACTTACTTACATAGTTCAAATACACACAAACAAAGCATACAATGGGTATATTTATGGGATGAATAATAATAAACAACAAAAGTCGGAGGTGGTAATATACACCCCAACGTCGGAAGGAGCAAAGGCGGCGACTTCCGGCGTGCACGGTGGAGACGTCGGGTCTCCTCTGCGTGTTGCCAGCGGCCTTACTGATTTAGGAAATTTGACTACGGAATGCCCACGGACTACTCTTAATGACAACAAACGAATCTCTTGATTAGCAGCCTTCCCTCGTACACGACGGACGAGACCTCGACCCAGGCCAAAGTCGAGATGGACCCCAAGAAGAACGTACACAGAAACGATACAAACATCAACGAAACTGACAAAAACAGCATACACATACACAATAACACAGAACCTGCTTCTCCTCCTCCCTCCACTGGAGCGATTAAGACCTGCAGCTCAATTCTGGGACCCTCTACCAGCCAAACGGCTCTTAAGTCCTCTACTGCACTATGGTCCCAAATCCATTTTTTTGGCAGAAATTCAAAAAAATTAAAATTGGAAAGTGGTAAATGTGTACATATTTTCTTTATGGCAACAGTCCAAGTAATCAAGAAAATATACTGGAGAAAATTAGGTGGCAACACCACAAGCCTGAATGGTACTTAAACTTTCCGGTTCGAAAAAAGTGGGATTAATTTTGATATAAAGCAGTTTTACAAATTAATTAAAATCAAGACTTCAAAAGAAAATAATAAAGTGACTATATTATGAAAATTAACGGCAAGAGTTAGTAGTTGAAAAATTATATTTAACATTTTATGATTATTGTGGTCTTGTAAGTATTCATAGGTATTGGAATTTTGTGATTTGTAGAGAACATAATCTATAAATGTCGTGGACCCAAAGTTATATGTATGACTCAACTTGACTCAAAGTGTAAATGTGAAAGTGTTCGTCTGAGGTTGTAGTTTATGGTGGAATTAATATCTAGTCAGCATTTTTCGGCAACTCCAAAAATTGTAATTTTATTTTGGCACAGTTTTTGTTTAGCCATAGACATATATATGATTATATCTCTGAATTAGTTTTGTGTACGAGACCCATTAATATTTCATTTAAAAGACATCATTCACCTTTTTGTACACATGTATACATTTTACTTTATTTCTTCAAATAATTATTTAAATTGCAGTTTAAAGTATACTATTTGTATGCTATATTTTGCTTTTGTAATAATGTTTAGAAAAACACATTTCGTCACAATAAACAACTCTTCATTCTTTTAAGCTTTCATAAAATTTCGTTTTTGGTCACCCTGTACCAATACAGGGTGATAATTATGTTGGTTATATATTGCGTTTATATGGGAGGTGGTAGTGGGCGTGGTCCGATCGGCCCGATTTTATTTTTATTTTTTTCGTATGATATGTCTAGCAAATGTGCAAAATTACAAGACTGTATGTTTATTTTTCGACTTTATGCCATAAAAAATGGATTTGGGACCAGTGTGTGCTGGTGGACTGGCTCTCAAAAGAGTAAGATCAGGGGATGAACCTCAAGTGGAGGAAAAGAAGAATGAGAAGAGCACGGGCAGCTTCCAAGTTCTTTCGGAACTACAGGTAGCAGTCATCGACAGGTCGGATCCTGATGACAGGATAAACGCTGAAAGATGGCTGCTGCTGGAAACGCTGCTTCTGAACGAGGTGCTATCGGAGAAGTGGTGCGATGACTAGGTATCCTTCAAGGGGCCGGTGGATCAAGCGAACCAAGATTGTGAATTGCGGTAATGAAAAGTCTCTGACCTTTCTAAAATCCGTGATTCGCAATCTTGTCTCCCCATGGCCAAACGCCGCCCTTGAAGTGGTACCAACGTCAGCACTGCCACTCCGTAAGATAGTCGTAGTATGGTGCTGGAGGAGGAAAAGATACTACGACTTATAGCTAAACAAAACAGAGGTCTCGATACTGGATCCTGGGAGGTTCTGCCTTCCACCAGTAAAAGAGACTGCGGCAAGGATCTCCGCCTGGTTATAAGCTTATCTACGAGCTGATGATGTTCTGATGATGCGACAGTGGCGTGTTTGGAGACAACCATTGGGGAAACCTTAACTTTTGCCTCCATATACATGCCCTACGAACAACAAAACTCACCGGGAACCAACACAAAAGAACTGACAGCATATGCATCAAACAACAAATGGAAGCTAATCCTGGGTTTTGATGTCAATGCTCACCACACACAATGGGGTAGCAATGATATAAACGACAGAGGTGAGTCAGTTTTCGAATTTTTCACATTATCCTGCCATATAATATGTAATGTAGGTAATACCACAACCTTCAGAACTAAGGTCAGGGCAGAAGTTTTAGATTTAACTCTGACAAACATGGATAGTACCTTCATTACAGATTGGCGAGAGCAAAGTAATACAAAACCATATAGAAAAACAAAGAGAACAAACTGGTCAGCATTCCACCATTCCGTGGAAACAAATCTTACTGATGTACAGACTAGCACGTTCACAGGCAAAGATATTGACATGTATGTCGACAACCTAACATCAGCACTGTCAAACAGTTTCACTAAGTCTTGTCCAAAAACCTTCCCAGGAAAAAGAACACAACCGTCCTTGTGGACTACTGAGCTGAGGGAGCTAAGAAAGGTTACCAGGAAACTGTATAATAGGGCACAATGTACAAGGAGCAATGATGATTGGGAAAACTATAAGGTTAGTTTTAACAAATACAAGGCAGAACTAAAAAAGGCAAAGAGGACATCATGGGTTGCCTATTGCAAGACAATAGATACCGTAAATGATTGCGCGAGATTTAGAAGAGTCTTGTCGAAGGATCCGAAATCTCTAGGACACATCCAGAAACCGAATGGCACCTGGACGGCATCGGGCCTAGAGACACTTAGCCTCTTAGCAGATACCCACTTCCCAAATTGTGAGGACATTGAAGGCTAGGTCACTATGGTCACAGCATTCAATTCTTCCCTTTTTGATGAAGCTATCATAGATAATATAGTCAATGAAGATAGAGTCAAATGGGCAATTGATACATTCCAACCCTATAAATCTCCGGGAATGGATGGTGTATTCCCAGGTAATCTCCATACCCAAAGCAGGCAAACCAAGCCACTCATCCACTAATGACTTCAGACCAATCAGTCTGTCATCCTTCCTCCTTAAGACAATGGAACGAATCTTAGACATTTATCTAAGAGGAAGCATAGACAACAATCTTATAAGCGACGCTCTGCATGCCTATCTCAAAGGCAAGTATACCGAGAGCGCTTTTCATGAGGTCGATAGTTACATAGAAAGAAACCTGGAAAGTAAGGATTACACTCTTGCAGCGTTTCTAGACAAAGAAGGAGCCTTCAATAACATTGAAGCCAATACAATTAGCAATTCATTAAGGGATCTACATGTTCCAAACTTCCTGATTGAATGGATTGACGCGATGCTACGACATCGAGTTATAAATTCAACCTTGGGAGCTGGAACTGAGAGTGAGTAGACTCCAGGCAAAGTTAATGAAAACACAAAGGCTAGCCATAAAAAGCACTCCACAAGCAGCATTGGATGTAATTCTGCATCATCCATCTCTGGACCACTTTACAGAGATGATTGCTGCCAGGAGCGCTATAAGATTCAAAGAATCAGGATGCTGGTAAAATAGACCATATGGTCACGCAAGAATAGTTCAAGGTAACATATTGGGTGTCCACGAATCGGTCATCAATGGAGGTACAGACTATATGGTGCCGGTTCTGGACTTCTCACCCTTACCATCATCTACAATCACTACAGATACGCAAGTCTCTCCGACTTGACGACAACTGTAGTGTTTTCCAAGCAGAATTACTGGAAATTGAGAGGGCACAAGATTTCTATCGAGTGAGAACATTCCGGTGAATATGGATATAAACTTCTACATAGATAGTCAGGCAGCAATGAAATCAATCATGTCACACACTGTCAAATCCAGGCTTGTGCTGAGTAGTAAACGCTCACTAGATGACCTCAACAACCATGTCGTCCGTCTCTGCTGGGTTCCCGGACATAGCAATGTCAAAGGAAACGAAATAGCAGATGAATTGGCTAGACATGGTTCGTCCTTGGAAATCGATAGAGCTGACAACTTAGCAAAACCGCCGATTGGCACGTTCTATAGACTGATTGATAAAAGGAAATGGTCACAGATGAATGAAGCATGGAATTGTTTGTCAACCTGCAGGATCGCCAGGGTCACATGAGTAAACCCAGAACTCTATTGGAGCTAAATAAGGCAGAAATTCGAACACTGATAGGTATCTCAAGATGGCAGCTGGACATCGAAGATCACTGTCGATTATGTGAGGATGAGGACGAGGTAGAATCAATCGAACACATAATCTGCAGATGTCCAGCGCTATGTGTACGCAGAAATAAATACCTAGGAAGTAATTTAATCAGTAATATAGAAGATATTGCAACCCGCACCATTTATGACCTTTTTGGATTCTCAAAAGGTCTAAATCGGATCAGGGGTGGCTGCTTAGGGACAAAGATGTAAGCACACAGACAGATGACGGCTAGCAAAGAAAGAGAGCCATAAAGGCATACCACCAACAGTATACCGGATGACTCTCGACTTAATTTTCTTACCTAGTCGTCAACCGTTAAAACACACCCCACTCCACCCTTCTCCCCATACTTCCCTCACTCCTCATCTCTCCCTTATCTATCTCCAAGCACAACTTACTCCTTCCCAAATCCCATCACTCCCTATCCCTCTCCTATAACCTGATACTTTCAGGAAATAAAAGAATTTGCACAATGGATCCAACTGGGTTTCCGAGTGTTCAGAACGCAGGAGCATTCTGGTCCTTAAAACCAAACCAAACCTTATTAGGATGGGTCACGAAAATAAATTGCAGCGGTCACCCCCAGAAATGGAAATTGGATTGTTTAATGATGATCTACAAAATATTTCGTCACTGGATTAAGCCATCTGTGAGCTAAACGCTCCTGAAAACACCTCTAAAAATCATGGTGTTACCATGTAACTTGTGTAACTTTTTTTTGTTGTATTTTTGCCCAAATTTTTTTTCTGAATTAATATACCCTTCTAAGCACTTTAAATAAATTTTTTTATTCTTGTCTTAGAATAACTCATTGGTAGAATTATTGAGCTTTTATATTGATTTTTTCGGGTTTTCAAGGTGACTGCTAAAAACTCATATTTCTTGGAAACATTTTGTAAGAAGTGTAATAAAAAATTAATAGGAGCAATTAATACCTTTCGAATGATGCCTAAATAACGGACGAAAAATGTCGTCACTGACTCCATTTTTGTGAAATAATTTAAAGCAGGCGATAGCTTTTACAGCCAAAATGTTCAAACGCTTTTGATAAAAATGAGCGCTGCGGCGTCAATTTCAATCCGATTTTCATCATTTAGACATCATTCAAAAGGTATTGACTGCAGCTATTTAACACCAAATTTTTTTCAGTTATCACTGTGAAAATCAACAAAAAAAAATACTATAAACGTCCAATAAGTTACTCTAGACAAGAATCAAAATTGTTATTTAAAGTGCTTTCAAGGGTCTATTATTTCAGAAAAAAATTTTGAGAAAAAATGTAACACAAAAAATTACAGTGAAAAAACATGATTTTTAGGGTTATTTTCAGGAGCGTTCAGCTCACAGATGGCTTGATCTAGGAACGAAATATTTTGCTAATCCTCATTAAACAATCCAAACTTTATTTTCGTGGGGTGACTCGAACTTGTTTTTCCATTTGTATAGACGGCGACCCAGCCTAATGTTTATATCAAACAGTTTTCTTCGTTCGTCGAAATGGATATGTATTATCATTGCAAACTCCCAAAACATTAGAAGTAACAGAAACCGTTGTTGTTGCATCAGATTAAGATAAAGCTCCACAAAAATGTCGCATCGCAAATGTTACATCTTAGCGCTCTTCAAGCATCAAGCAAATTATTTGCTTTTATTAAGAATGTTTTTAGATTTTATTATGATATCATAGTGATTCTTATCTACACTTTTTTAAAATTGCAAAAAGATTTTGTTATTAAATATCCAAACATTTATTGTAGTACACAATTAAAAGTTCATAATATATAGCTCTAGTCGAATGTCAAGAAGTGGTATCGGTTAATTAAAATAAAACTTTTCCGAACAATTTGGTGACCATTAGCGAAGTTAGAATTACACAATCTTGAAATTGGCACAATTCGTTTAGTTTGTTTGTATTTTTCATAACATTTGTCCGAAATTCAAGATTTTTATGTAATTTTCGTGTTTTCATGATTTTACTGCAAAATTACCATTTCAGACGAGTTATTTTAAAAAGACCTTAAAAGTTATATTTTTATTGCTTCTGAAAGTCAAGAAGGTTTTAAAAATTATATGCTCGAAACCTCTCTGGGGGGTTGAACCCCAGAAACAATTAGATCGGTTCAGATCTATATATTGCTCCCACACAAATTGCACTCCCGATTTGATTTCTCCACTCTATAAATCACATATTTTAACAGATCTTCAAATCGTGTAAAATATCTTATATTTCAACTGGAAACCTCCTTGGTGAAAATGGGTCAGAACGGTTCTGATTTATATATAGCTCCCATACAAATTTCTCTCCCGGCTTGGAACCACGTATTTTCACTGAATTTCTTCAAATTTAGCACGTTATACTTGAACTGGAATCACCTATTGTGAAAGTGGGTCACTTCATTTCATGTTTGGATATAGCCCCGATACAAATATTCTTCTCGATTTGGCAAATTGGCATATTAGCCTATGATTAAGACACATACAAAAATCCTTCCTTTTTTCATTTTTTTGCCGAATTGAATTGTATTCGGATAGGTATAGTCCTTACATCTGTGCATTTTTGATCATAGAGTACATTACTCGATCTAGTCCAGGGCTGTTGTCTTTTTTGGATTTCAGTACCAGATTTAATTCAAATAAAGTCAAGTTTTCTTCAATTCACAGATTTAGTTAGATAATATGGTAGTAGTTTTGATCCATCAGTGTTTGTTTTTCAAACAGTAATGGGAGTTATTAGATATTTTTGAAAATTGGGATGCTAGTATTTCTACTATTTCTTCAGATAAAGTTGTCAGATCTCCGTCAGATTTTTTGAAAGCTTTAATATGCTGTGTATTTGACACAGTGTCTCAAAAATCAGAAAGATTTTTACCTTGAATTCTTTATATGCTTTTCTTTTGGCAGATTTATCTGACTTTTTAAATATAGCATTTGCTTTTTTGTATTTGGCACATAAAGGAATGTTTGGACTTTTCTGAAGTTGATGCCATAAGTTCATTTTCTCATGCCTAAGGGATTTTAAATCTTTATTCCACCCGTATGTATTATGATTGGATTTGATTGGCTTGCTTTGTGGGATAGTTGTGTTGGCTGCTGATAATATAGATTTTTTAAAGATGTATTTTCCATTCTGATATCCATTTGCTTTTGTAATTTGATGGAATAAAGAGCCAATCAGCATATTGTGTTTTGAATTTGGGAGTATAATTTGGTTGATTGTTTCCTCTTTTTATATGAAGAATGATTGGGCAATCATCGCTTCCACGTGGATCGTCTATTACGTCCCAAGTTGGTACAGTTTTTAACCCCTTTTCCATTTTACCCCTCTAAAAGTACGAATTTCGAAAAATCCCTTTCATTTTACGTGTATTCGCAACTTACCCCATAAAAGTACGAATATGGAAAATACCTTTATGTTATGTATCTACTAAAATAGAGAAATGTCCAAAACGATTTTCGTTTTTCTATCTGCAGTCGTTTGATATGTACTATTTGTATCCCTTTTTGCCTTATTTCACCCCCTACGAGTAGGAATCATTTTATGGTGGACGTTTTTGCTATAAGGGGAATGCGCAAACCCAATGCCAAGTAAATATAAGCAGACATATTGAAAAACATGCTTAAATATTCTAAATATTAGGGGTTATTAGATGTATTTTCAGGACTTGTGAGGGAACATTTTTCCCTTTGGACCGATTTCGCCCAGTTGCACTCCAAAGCGACCTGCAACCATAAGACACATTTACGGAAAATTTGAACTTCTTAGGTCATTTCGTTCAACAGCTAGCGTGCTTTCAACAGACAGACTGACTGACGGAAGAGTATGGTTAGATCGTCTCCGATGAACATTTCAAGGTGTTACAAACGGAATGACAAAGTGAATATACCCCCATCCTTAGGTGGAGGATATAAAAATGCTTAAATATTCAAAATATTAGGGGGTATTTGCAGTCCTTGTCTGTTCCGATTTCTCCCTCATTCAATCCCAAGCGATCTACAACCATTAGACGCATATGTGGAAAATTTGAAACCCCTAGTTCAGTTCGTTCGAATGCTAGTGTGCTTTCAACAGACAGACGGACATGACTAAATCATCTTAGAATTTTACCACGACCCTGAATCATGAAATTCGGTAAATACATACTGTAGACTTGTAGAACAACTGGATATTTATAAATTCGCGCTTTTAGATTGGTCGAGATGGATCAAAAATATTATGGATCGTATAAGACCATGTTTGAAATACTTTCCAAAAATTGGCCCCAGACATTTACTCTAACACTTGAAACCATCTTGTAGTGGAGTGTATCATTAAATGCTTTTAATTTGTTTGGTTTCCAATAAATATAAAAAAATATTGTCCGTGTTTCAAATCATTTTAGAACACCTGATTATTCATAGACACCATCAACACCATCATTATGATGCTAGTTAACGTTAATATTCTAACCATCAATAGGACCGTAGTAATTCTTTATTGAAATTATCAACTCATTTCTGGAGACACTAATGACGTCAAAATCGCTTCAATTATGTGGCTTCTAGAGCAGCAATCGAGAGCAACATTTGTATGAGAGATATATCTAAATCTGAACCGATTGCTTCAAATTAAATAGCGTCGTTTGTGTCAAGTTTCGTTCGAATCGGACAATAATTGCGACCTGTATCGTGATTACTAGAATAGATGGACAGACAGACAGACGGACATGGTTAAATCGATTCAAAAAAGATTTTGTGTCGATCGCTATTGTAAACGATGGGTCTATCTCGTCTCCTTTTGAGATATAATATAATATAATCGATATAATTTTTCGAAACATATTTTCGATACGATATCTAAAATTTTTTAGATTTTAGGCAATGTTGAATATGAGTTTGTTATACGTTTTAATGATTCGCCCTTCTTCTGTCCTTTCACTTTTTATAAAAAAAGTATTTTTCTGGTTCATAAAAACGCCGCATTAAAATCGGGTGAGAATATATACATATATTAATTTTAACAGTAAGATTTTCCAATGTTTCCTTATGCAAATAAAAAAATGTGAATGTAATTGTAGAGTCAAAATACGTCGCTATAAAATCTTTTATTTCTAGAAGAAGAAGTCTATTTTTGGAAAACCGGCACGTGGACGTCGAGAAGTCATTCTCAAAGAGTGACACTTTGGTTCGAATTTTGGAACTGTAACATCATTGGTCCACTTTTCTTTGAAAATACTACATGAAATGCCATAACGATGAGCGCTACAAAGGCATGATTAACCATTTTTTGTGTTCGGAGATTGAAGACATGGACTTGGACGATATTTGGTTTCAGTAGTATGGGGCACCATGCCACACAGCCCAAGTCACAATCCATCTTTGGTGTGCCAAGTTCGGTATTAGTGAGTTCGGCTGGTGAAAGTTCGTGTGAAAATAATGCTGTGAGATCACAAGTATATCACTTTGTGGAATAGGAATTATGAGTGAAACTCAACATGTTTATACCACCAAGAAATATACGAATTAGACCCACCTTTAAGTATACCGATCGGCTGTAAGAGTCTTGCCAGATCTTTTTCGACTTTAATTGAAATTTATATACTAATCGCGCTAGCGACTTGAAATATCAGGTAGCTTCCTAAAAGTGGTTAGTTCTCTATCTATGAAGAAATCAGGACGATAAACACCATACAAAATTATAAGGATTTTGTAATGCGCACATCGTTTACGTGTCTCATAGCACCTTAAAATTTAACTAGAAACACCTGTGGCGAAAGCGGTTTAGATCGGTTCAGATTTAGATATAGCACCCATACAAATATCGCTCCCGATTTGACTTTTTCAGCTTTAGAAACCACATATGGTAACCGATTTTAATTTTAAATTTGGCACAAAATCTTATAATCCAACTAGAAACACCTATAGTGGGTTCAGATTTAGATATAGCAAATGTTGATCCCAAATGTTTAACATATTTTAGCCACACTACATATTATAATTCACCTATAAACATACATGGTGAAAGCGTTCCATGTTTCAATATACCACCATACAGATGTCATTTCCGATTTAAAATTCTTTGTAAACACATACATTTACAGGATACAAAAATCCTTCCCGATTTCACTTTTTTACCGAATTGAATTGTAATGGGTTAGAAAGTGGAGTGTATCATATAGTCGACTTCGTCCGACTTTAGCCTTTCCTTACTTGTTTCTGCTACTATCGATCATTTTTTCACTTTACTTTTCAAGCAGAACAAAATTCTACACCAATTGAAGTATTCAAGAAAATTTGCACACCCAACATTGTTGTCATTATTTTCAGCGAAACGAATCGTTAGGGTTGGAATCTGGAATCTGGCTAATCTTACAAAAAATAAATACTTGCCACACTTTTAGCGGTAGGTATTTCACAGAATAAAATGCAAAAGTTAGAATGTTTGTGGCGCCCATATTCAGATCAGCTATGTGAACGAGAAGTAAATCAAGGCGAAAATGTTATGTTACAACTCGCAAAAAAGTACACACGATCAAAAAATGCATTCCTGCATCATTGTCGTTCGGTTCTTTCATAATATTTTGGATTTCATACCAATTTAATTTTAATTTGAAGCTATATATGTATATATGTGCCGAAAATAAAAACAACTCTGCCAGCTTACTTCACAAGCTGTGTGCCATCAGTACCAAGGCGTATTTATACAGGTGATAGCACTTGAACAACAACAAATTCGGCAACAACAAAATACAAGTAATTTTTTGAATGGTGAGCCATACTGTCAAAGCAAAATATATGGGATTTGACAATTTCGGTTACTTTTGAATGAAAAAAATTTCAGTCAGCTGGGCTCCTGCTATCACCTTTATAAATACGCCTTGATCAGTACTCAAAAGTTTTCTATGTTTGTTTACATTGCATATATGAAACTCAGTAGAGCTGCTTGTACCGAATTTTAAACTACAATAACAAAAACCCGGGAAGAAATATATTTGTTTGAAAATATGAAATACTTTTTAAAAATAATAGTACCTTAATAGATATTACAAGTAAAAACGCGTTTAGTTCGGCCAGACCGAACTTTATAAACCCTCCACCATGGATTGCATTCCACAGAGGTTATCGATTTTCGCAGAAGTGCAGTAACATTACAGGAAAATGTTGAAGTTTTTTAATATAGCCAAACCAAAAAAAAAAATAATAAAAATATTGAAAAAAAATATAAATAAATAAAAAATGAACTTATTTTAAACCACGCTTATAAGGCAAGCTACCAATATATTTATACTATATATATTGCAATTATGCGTCAAGTCAATTCAAAAAGTAAATATAAGGCAGCAATATGCAAAAAAGCTTAAGTACCCTAAATATTGAGGGATAGTTGTTGCATTTTCAGTTACAGTCTTTTGGGTGGTTTATTTTTAGTTTCAAAAGTACAAATTTTGAAAATCCATTATCTCACACTGAGTATACCCATTTTTGGCGTAAAAGTATAAACAATGTGGAAAAATCTTCTTATTTTGCGAATCTATGCAGTCAGCTGAATGTATTCAACGAATTTCATGATTCTAGCTGCGGCCATTTGGTTGGTACTAGTCTTATTTCCTTTTTCATTTTACCTCCTTAAAAGTACGACTTTCGAAATCGACGCAAGTAGAGGTAGTACACAAAAAAATTTCATCATTCTAACTCCCTCTGTTCCCATTGTATCCGTTGAAAGTACGAATTTGGAAAAACCTTTTTATTTTTCGTCTCTACGCAATCAGAGGAATATATACTCCGAAATTCTGACTTTAGCTGCGGTCACTTGGTTGGTACAATTTTTATGAATTTTTTCCATTTTGCCCCCTAAACGTGAACTTCGAAAAATCCCTTTATTTTACGTCTCTACGCAATCAGAGGAATGTACACTCCTAATTTCATTATTCTAGGTGCAGCCGTTTGGTTGGTACCTTTGTTATCTCTCTATTTTACCCATTACAGTACGAATTTGGAAAAATTCTTTCATATTATGTATCTACTCAATTAGAAGAATGGACACACCATCGTGTTTCCAGCTGTTGTCGTTTGATAGGTTCCATTTTGATCCTTTTTTGCCCCCATTTCACCCCCTACGAATACCAACCACTTTACGGTGCACGTTTCTGCTTTAAGAGGAATGCACATACCCAATATCAAGTAAATATAAGCAGACATCTTGAAAAAACATGACGATTTCGCCCAGTTGCAATCCCAACCGATCTACGACTATAACACGTAGCTCCTTTCGTTTACATGCTAGCCTGCTTTCAACAGACGGACGGACATGGCCAGATCGTCTTTGAATTTAATGGCGATCAAGAATATATACGTATACTTTATAGGGTCTCAGGTCGATATTTCAAGTTGTTACAAACGGAATGACAAAGTTAGTATACCCCCATCCTGGAGTTGGAGGGTATAAAAACAACTGATGACAAAAGCAAATCGAAACATGTGTCTAACAGATGTGTCCTCCCTATTTGCATTATTACCGTTCTAGAAGCCATATCTTACAACACGTCTATCTCGAATTTTGCAGATCATAATATTTTAGTGACTGGTAAATTAATTCCGATAGGATATTTGTGCAAACACCTCTACACATTCTAATCATTTGGAGAAGTCCACAAAATAATGCGTAGATATGTCAACATAAACTGAAAAAATTCGTCTTTTTTCAAATAGTTATTTGTAAGTTTCTTCCAAGAATGTTTAAATTTTGAAGAAATTTTACAAAACTCAAATTCCTCTTCCTGAAAAGCGGCTCTCGAAAAAATCCAAACACGGTCAGTAAGTCTGTAAGCTAGAAACTATTTTCAAACTATATGCTTTTATTAAATTGCCAAAAAATACCAAATTTTTTAAAATATTTTCTTATTTGAAATAATTATCTTAGGTACTAACAATAAAAGTCTTCATATTAAAATCGATGGGGACATTAGTTCGTAAAAAATAAATATATTACTTTTTTAATTTTGTTGTTATCGAGATAAGATATTTTAGTTTTATAAATTTAAGGAATTTCCTTCCAAACGTATCTTCATTTTAAAAATGCCAGTGCGCTTTTCACTATTTCCGCTATATAATATTCATATTACAAACTTGATATGTTATTATATTTCAGTCGGGAAAACTAAGTTGCGATAACAAAAACGTAAATAAAAAGTGAAAAAATATTTAAATTGCCGCCACAAACAATAAGGAAACCCACGTCGAGCAATTCAACACCGGGAAAGTTGTAAATTTTCCACTGAACAAAAACCATTGTATGGAATTACGATTTCCATCAACAGTATACAATTAGAAGACCCCGGTCCTCGTGTAACTGTAAAATATAAATATTTCCACAAATCAGCTGTCTTGGTGAAATATTTTGTTGAAGTGCAACTATTCGATTTGAATTAACGGTGAAGTCAATTTCGATCAAAATTAATGTGCAGAGCACCGCTGATAGATCATTTACTAACACGGAACCAATATAATATCTCTATTAAAATTTCCTGGGACGGGAAATCCTGAAGGAAAACACAACTTACGAAGAAAAATCCTATATAAAAGCTCGATCTTCATAAAAAAACATGGACATGACTTTGGTCTGGTGTCTGCTTTCACATGTTTCAGAATCTCAGTGATTTATCGCTGTTTATTAAAATTTCATTAAAATTTTTAATTATTTTCAAATATCGAAAACGTTGATTCAATTGTGGTGTTTTTGCATATTGTCAATTACCACAGATGATTAATAATGCATGTTTACTGCAGTTAAATTTTTAATAACTGTATTTACAATTTTGGTGATTGGAGCAATATCAATTATAACTATATTTGACTCTACGAATTTGGCGAGTTACAATGTTTTCTCTAAACTTGTTTGAACTCGTTATTGTTACTCGCACATTATCAAAAACATAAACATTGAAGTTGAATGGAGCAAAAAACATTTTAAAAATTGAGCGAGTGCTGTCGTCGGTTTTGACAGAAATCATTCAAAATAATATGAAAATTTCAAAATTAAGAACGCCGGGAACAAAGGAGAATAGGATAATTTTTGCCTTATTTTTCAATAAATTTGTTTGCAATTAGTTAAATACAATAAAATAAAATAAGTAAAATGTTCACAAAATTCAGGTAAAATACGACACAGTTTCTTAGTAAAGGGTGTTTTTTTATTGAGGTATAGAACTTCGAATTGAAATAAAACACAAGAAAATCGTTTTAATGTCCATCAATTTGGCTTTATTGGAAGGATAATTTTATGCCATTAATGTTTAAATATGATTTCGGGAGCTTGCGGTGAACTTCGCGAACTGAACCATTACTTTCGAAATAAATTTGCACGATTTGCAAGAGTTGTTCTTTTGTCAACCTGTTCATGATGAAATGGCAAACCAAACTAAATAGCTGACAAAATGGCTGCCAGTTAAAAAAGTGATGCTAACTTAAAGTTCTATACCCCAATAAAAAAACACCCTTTATTTTAATGCTGTTTGTCGTTGCTTTGTGCTGTTTTATTTAGCTCGTTCACAATTAAACAAAAATTACGAAAAATGTTCATTTTGAAACACCCATTCATCACCTAAGAGTGAGAAAAAGTGTGTCGCTCTTTCATTTACATTTTAATCGCATGTAACTGTCAGAAATCAAAGAGTCGGACGGACCTTCTTATAGATTTATGTTTTTTTTTGGAATGGAGGCACACTCAATATTTTAGACTTCTAAAATTTTAAAAATATCGGCAATCATAAAATGAATTAAAACAATTTACAGCGAGCATTTTCGTAAAATCGCCTTCTTGGTCATTCGACCAAAAAAATTTTGTTGGACGATTGCTATAGTTCTGGGCAATGTTTTGTAAACTTTTCGTTATTCTATTATTTAAAATTGTCTATTTAAAATTCTGAACCCACGTCAATTAGGGCCACTACCTCATAGTCCGATCATAATTGTTCGTAAAGGTTCCACAATATCTCCATTTTCTCAATATATATGTGATCGTTAAACGCTAATATTTTGGTTAGGCAGGCGTGTATCGAATCCTAAAACTCGAACAGCGAGACATATGTTGGGGTGTTGATTTTTTGCTACCGATTTACTGTTTTATTATTTATTTTCTAATGCTTCTACACTTGTTCCAGCCAATTAAGCGTCCCTTTTCGGGTCATTCTGTACAGGAGTGTTGCCATACTTACACACTTGTCTGAGGACAATTTAACCCAAATGGCTTCGTTTCGAAAATCTAATATTCCACGTTGTTAATTTGCACTTTAATCGGACTATAAGGAAATAACACTCACGATTTTTTTTTTGAATTTCATACAATGTCTTTGGATTTATTTAATATATTATTTTTATTAATTGCAACAGAAAGCGGTATAGAATCATCAGTGGACTCAATGATCGAGGTGCAAAGTTATTCTCTATCTTGAATTGTTTGAATTCTGGGCCCACCCTAATTTACATATGTACATTAAACCTGGTCGGTTTTCCGCACCTAAAATGAAAACATGGCTTGTTTTTGAATATCCACATAACATTTCGACTATATTTTTATACGCCTTGAAATATTCATCGGAGACCCCATAAAGTATATATATTCTGGGTCGTGGTAAAATTCTAAGACGATGTCTGTCTGTCTGTTGAAAGCACGCTGGCCTGCAAACGAAATATGCGTCTAATAGATTGCTTGGAGTTAAAAGTGGGTGAAATCGGTGCAGACCAAATATTTTTATTTTATTTTATTGCCTCCTTATAATAACGTAAAAGTTTCTCTTATAGCGTAAACACGAACCAAGAAGCCATTGCCAAATACATAGCAATGGGACAAAAAGGGATAAAGAAGTACCAATCAAAGGACAACGGCAGCAACATAAAAATGAAATTTGGTTTCTATATTTCTGACTAGAATTGTAAAATAAATGGATATTTCGAAATACGCACAATTAAGGGGTAAAAAGAGGGATACAAATGTTACCAACCAAACGGATGTACCTAGAATATCGAAATTCGCTGTGCACGTCTCTTTGACTGAGTAGACGCGAAAAACGAAGATTCGAAATAGATATTTCGAAATTTGTACTTTTAAGTGGTACAATGGGAAAAGGGGGATAAAAATAGTATCACCCAAACGGCTTTAGCCAGAATGTTGGTATCGACCGAAACATCACAATTTGTTATACCCTCCACCTCCAGGATGGGGGTATACTAACTGTGTCATTCCGTTTGTAACACCTTGAAATATCGAGCTGAGAACCTATGAAGTATATATATTATTGATCGCCATAAAATTCTAAGACGATCTAGCCGTGTCCGTCCGTCAGTCTGTTGAAAGCACGATAGCATCTAAAGAAAAGGAGCCAGGATGTCCAAATTTTCTCAGAATATTTCTAATAATAACTTTTTTAAAAAAAAAACGCATAAAATTTGCAAAATCTCATCGGTTCTTTATTTGAAACGTTAGATTGGTCCATGACATTTACTTTTTGAAGATAATTTCATTTAAATGTTGACCGCCGCTGCGTCTTAGGTGGTCCATTCGGAAAGTCCAATTTTGGGCAACTTTTTCGAGCATTTCGGCCGGAATAGCCCGAATTTCTTCGGAAATGTTGTCTTCCAAAGCTGGAATAGTTGCTGGCTTATTTCTGTAGACTTTAGACTTGACGTAGCCCAACAAAAAATAGTCTAAAGGCGTCAAATCGCATGATCTTGGTGGCCAACTTACCGGTCCATTTCTTGAGATGAATTGTTCTCCGAAGTTTTCCCTCAAAATGGCCATAGAATCGCGAGCTGTGTGGCATGTAGCGCCATCTTGTTGAAACCACATGTCAACCAAGTTCAGTTCTTCCATTTTGGGCAAAAAAAAGTTGGATATGATCTCACGGTAGCGTTCACCATTCACAGTTACGTTACGATTCGCATCATCTTTGAAGAAGTACGGTCCAATGATGCCACCAGCCCATAAACCGCACCAAACTGTGACTTTTTCTGGATGCATTGGTAGCTCTTGCAATGCTTCTGGCTGATATTCACTCCAAAATCGACAATTCTGCCTATTTACGTACCCATTGAGCCAAAAATGAGCTTCGTCGCTGAACACAATTTCTTTCTTTCTGAACTTTCTTAACAGAGCACGCATTTTGATAATAAAATTCAATGATTTGCAAGCGTTGCTCGTTAGTAAGTCTATTCATGATGAAATGTCAAAGCATACTGAGCATCTTTCTCTTTGACACCATGTCTGAAATCCCACGTGATCTGTCAAATACTAATGCATGAAAATCCTAACCTCAAAAAAATCACTCTTTAGTTGTAGATCGGTTGGGATTGAAAGTGGGCAAAATCGGTCCAGAGGGAATTTTTGCCTCACAAGGACTGAAAATATCCCTAATATTTCGAGTACTTAAGCATGTTTTTCGAAGATGTCTGCTTATATTTGCTTGGTATTTGGTATGTACAACGGACACCATAAACTGATTTTTATTCGCAGGGGGTGAAATGTGGCAAAAAGGGGTAAAAATGGTACATATTAAACGACAACAGCTTGAAACACAAAATTCGTGCGTACAATCCTCTAAATGAGTAGAAACATAATATAAAAGTATTTTTTCCAAATTCGTACTTTTAAGTGGTAAAATGGGAATAGAGGCATAAAAATGGTACCAACCAAACGGCACCTAGAATAATGAAATTCAGTGTATACATTCCTCTGATTGCGTAGACACGTACAGTAAACGGATTTTTTTGAAATTCGTACTTTTTGGGGTTGAAATGAAAAAGGGGATAAAAATAGTACCAGCTAAATGACCGCAGCTAGAGTCATTAAATTCGGAGTATACATTCCTCTGACTGCGTAGACACGAAAAGTAAAAGTTTTTTCTTTCAAATTCGTACTTTCAAGGGATTCAATGGATACGGAGGGATAAAAATAGTACGAACTAAACGACTGCAGCTAGAATGATAAAGTTCGGTATGTACACCCCTATAAACGTAAACGCGTAAAATAAAGAGATTTTAGAAAGTCGTACTCTTAAGGGGGTAAAATAGGATAAAGGGGATACAAATGGTACCAACCAAATGGCCGCAGCAAGCATCATGGAATTCGGTGTATATATTCACCTGACTGCATAGACACTCAAACTAAAAAGATTTTTCCAAATTCGTACTTTTTGCTTTTACGGCAAAAATTGGTTGAATCATCACGTTAGATTATTTTACGATATGTACATGAGATGATGGTTTTTCAAAATTTGTACTTTTGGGATTATAATAGGATGGAAATACAACCAACTGTCGCATCCCCTATCCACCAATATTTATGGTATTTAACTCTTTTGAAAATATAAATATAAGAATATTTATTTTTTAATTGACTTGAAGTATTATTTCCATACGAAAACGGATTGGTAGCCTTGCCTTATAAGCGTGTTTTGAAATAATAGAAGTATACAAGATTCGGCGCGGCCGAACCTAAAGTCTTTTTACTTGTTTACCTACACGACCTACCTAAAAAGCATGTCTTCTTTAAAACGGTTCATAATATGTAAGTCTAATAGGTGCAAAAATATTTTATTTTAGTTAAAAACCAATGGATTATGTAATACTTTAACACCGCTGGACGCGGAATTTGGAAAATCGGAAATTTGGTCAAAAGGTGAAACACATGGTTTTAGAGGTTTTAGATGTAAAATCGCTCTAGCCGCGCGAAGGTAAAAGATATAGCCGAAATATTCATTTTAATTTTAGGTGCGGAAAATCGCAAATTTTCTTCTACCTGGTCTAATGTACATATTCATACTGATGAAATTAAGACCAAGGACCCCATGAATTCCTACATACACGCATGCATACATACATATCTGCATGTGTAATATCCGTATCCATTGGGACAACCCATCACTCATCAATGGTTTGTCGCGCAAATTCCTCCGGAGCAGAATGTTTGCGCAGCATTTATCGCAGTCTTCGAATTCCGTGTAACACAAGAGAGGGAACTTTCTTGGGAGGGTGCTTATCTCAAATGTTTTTTCTCATTAATTGAGAATAATGGCAAATGTGGAAAGGTGTTGTTTGTTTATAACAACAAGTCTGTCCGTCGGTCATTCGTTCGCCCATTCATAAACATTGCGTCGAATGGGCTCCGTTGAGTTCTTAGCACTCCGCCAATAGCCACAACAATCAGTTGCCAGTGAGAACTTTAGCCGTGCGGACGAACTTCGACTGTTTAGCGCGATTGCATGCGTCTTTTTCCTCCTGCGCTTTCCGAGGAAGACCAATTGTTTGGACTCATCACCATCGCCATCGCCGTCGACATCATCATCTACAAAATACTTTGTTTATTTATATAAATTTGTAGTTTTAATGGAAATACAACGAATACAATTCGGAATGTTAAAATAGAAGAAAAAATAAATACAAAAGCGAGCGAATTCAATTCGTAAGAAATCAATTTATGTGCTATGCCTCTGATTAGATTAAGGAAGAGTTGATTGGAAAACACCGACGACACTTCTATTTCGCGATCGTAAGTTCTACATACGCTTGCATCCACACATACATACATACATACATACATACCGCCGGGGAAAGTTTCGTCACCGTCTTATCAGAATCGATGGCGTTGTCGTTGGCGTCGATATCTTGAGTTGTCCGTAAAAAAATGTTAAATCGAATTCGTCGTGTCGCTACCAAGAGAGGCGTCATTTACAATCGCTTATTTTCTGGAAACGTGTTTGCCGACGAAAACTGAAAAGTGCAAAGGAGTCGAACACTAATAGCGCGCACCGACGACCGAACTGTCCGATCAATGCCATTCGCAATATTTTGGGTGTTGTTCATAGCTGGTATACAAACATTAGCAGCTGGAGTTGGAGCCGATTTCACAACGGTGCCACTATGTTGCCCCGCCGTCGATTGGAAATTGGCCCAGATATCGAGAAGCTTACTGCGTTCCGACAGCTATGCCTGCGTGCCACAGCTTGTCAGTGCAACAAACTCATCGCAACAACCTCAATACGAAGACGGAACAAACGTTTTTGAAAATTCGTCACCCGTCTATGGCCTGGGAATCCGACGGGTCGAAGACCATCCGACCAACTCAAGTATTCCACAATGTGCAGATCCGATACTGACCCGATTCTCCAGAGATACAAATATAGAAATTTCTTCCGGAGCATGTGTGATGAGTATTCAAGATGATCTGGCTACCATTTCTTGCCCTCCGGACGATTATCCGGTGCGCAAGATTTCGTTCGTCCAAAAATGCTGTCCCCACAATAACATTTACGACAGCGAGCAGCGCAAATGTGCGCCGAGTCTGCAGTCGTCCAACTTTCACTTGTACCAGCCGTTCTTCAAGACGGCTGTCGTTTTCAATGACAATCCCATAGTTTGCCCACGGGACAAAGTCCTGGTCGAATATAAATTGAACCAATTTAAGTTTTCCATCACCAACGGCCGTCTGGATTTTAGGTCTTCCAATAAGATATTCGAACAATCCAGATATTGCATTGAGGCTGTAGACAACACAGCATCGTCGTCCACCTACAGATCGGAGCAGGAGTTTTTGGTGAGAGTCTGTGACGACGTCTCCTCCACATGTGGCCGCCGTATGCCATGCATAAGGCGTTGCTGCAACGACGGCGAAATGTTCACCAAGGGCAACTGCAGGCGGGATGAATCCGATACGACCTATCACAGCTTTGAAAGTTTGGAAATCAGCGCCAATTTCACTAAACCTCCAGGTACGTGGGAAAGTGGGTACATTCACTCCAGCTCTGGAAGACAAAATTATCCTAATTGGATGAGTAAATGTTTCAGTTGTTCTGTTGTTGTTGCAATTTCACGTATTCTCGAAAATGATTTAACATCGAATTGAATGTGTTTAGGAATTGTTTATTGTGTGGTTGTTGTTTACATTAAACGCCACAACAATCGCCACATGAACAAAGTACGTCTGCGAGTGAAAAGTATGTGAAAGTATTCAGTTCGTTGGCACCCTACACCCTACATTTGGGTTTTCTGATGTAATCGACAAGTTTGGCTAGAAAAGCATTTAGGAGATGCATTGGTGGCATTGCCTATATCGGCGTAAGACTATGTCATAGGTGTTACGTACACCAAGATATTCTTTACCCTCACCCTGTGAAAACTTGTATAGGGAACAACTTCAATTTTACTTTGGGCCGGATTATTTGTGTGGGAGTTACTAAAAGGTTTGCTTCAAATGGATCCAGCATCCTGGTAACAGCATTTTCAAATTTCAAGTCATAATGCATTTTAAATTTTACCCGATTGGGCGCAAGAAGGGGTGTGGCCAAAGCATAAGTATTTCTTAGGTTTAAAGTGATTATAAAATATAAAATTGCATCTGTTTGTGTCCACAGCTTATTCCACTTGGTGTGAGAAGTACCCGAAGGAGTGTGGCAATTTTGACCATATTCCAGGTGAATTAAACGTCTACAAAAGCATTGCCAAATATCAAATTTCACAGTATTCCGATCATACGAATACATAGGGTGGATCATTTAAAATTTTAAATTTGAACTACAGATTACATTGACTTTGGGTTTATGTTTGACATTTACAAAATGGGACGCTCGAACAAAATTGGGAAATATTAAAAACTTACTTCCAAAGTAGTGAGTCTTTAACGCAAACTGTAAGAAATTTACGTGGAAAATTTTCGAGAAGAGATCGGCTTTCAGTTCAGCCTTCATGAAACTCATTTTCATCTCGGTGGCTATGCCAATAAGCAAAATTGTCGCATACGGGATTCAGAGAACCCACACGTGACTATAGAGAAGCCAATGCAACCACAACGATTTGGGCTGGCCAGTCCTGGTAGTCATATAAATGATATTGTGTTCCATTATTAAATGACAAATTTCAACCTTTCCAATAAAACCAGCAATTTGAAAAAGTAATCAGTACTTTTCTATAGCCAATTGTAATTTAAAGTTTTAAATGACCCCCCCATAAATTATAACAGGTACTAGAAGGGGCGACACATCTTGTATGCTCAACGTAATTATAAAAACATTACCAAATATCAAAATATAGTTGACTCCGAGTACCCGTGTGGAAGTTCAATGTAACTTTTATTTATTCATTTAACATAGGAATGTGTGGGAGGTACCGGAAGGTACCATCTTCGAATTTAAACTATGTTTGGGGAAAACATTACTATGTGCTAAGTTTGGATAAATTCCTTAACTCCTTTCGACAGTTATCGTGTACACCAAACAGACGGACAGACGGACATGGCTCAAACATCATAAAAAGTCGTGAAATGGATTTGGTCCAATCATATTTCGGGTCTAAAGTCACTCCTTCAACGCGTTACACTTTTTTCTGCGCCAAATGATATATACCCTCCTATTCTGTAGAGTGAGTGTATAAAAAGTAATTGAATAAGTAAAATATTAATTTGTGTTTTTTTCGAGTTTTACTTAAATTAAAAACAACAAAACAATGGAATTCAAAACGATGAGGTTTTTGGAATTTGTCCTATATCATGAACCGATGATACCACATTTCACAATATATGTTTCCAGGTGAAATATAACTTGTTCTGATCAAAATCTGTTAAAACTAAAATCAGCGACATTTGTATGGAAACTATATATAGATCTGAACCGATATAACATCACTATAGATCTTTCAGTTAAAATATAAGGTGTTGCGCCAAATTCGATCAAAATAGGTTAAATTATATGGTTTCTAAAGCGGAAATAAATCAAATTGGAATCGAAATTTGTATGGAGATGTATATAAATCTGAACCGATCTGACTCATTTTCAATAGAGATGATTCTAGATCAAATATAAAGTGTTATGCCAAATTTGAAGAAAATCTGTCAAAATGGTTCGAGAGCGGAAAACATAAAAACGGGACCGAAATTTATATGGGAGCTATATATAAATCTGAACCGATCTGACCCACTTTTACCGCAGATGATTTTAGTTGTGTGTCAAAATAGCAGAAATAGTCAAATCAGGAGCGATATTTGTATTTATGAGAGCTATATATAAATCTGAACAGATCTGACCCACTTTCACCACAGTTTTTTCTAGTTGAAATATGAATTATTTTGACAAATTTGAAGAAACCCTGTGAAGAAAAAAATGGCTTATAGAGCGGAAAAAGTCAAATCGGGAGCGAAATTTGTATGGGAGGTATACATAAACCTGAACCGATTTCAAACATTTTCACCAGAGATGTTTGTAGTTCAAATTTGAAGAAAAACTGTCAAAATATGTGGTCTCTAGAGCGGAAAACGACAAATCGGGAAAGAAATTTATATAAAGGCTATATGTAAATATGAACCGATTTACTTCAATTTAAATAGCTTCCCTCTCACAAAACTTAATTTAATTTGTGTAACGATCGGACTTCAATTGCGACCTGTAATTTGATTACAAGAATAGATGGACGGACGCACGGACAGACCGACATGGCTAAATCGATGCAGAAAGTGAATCTAAGTCGATCGGTATGCTTAACAATGGGTCTATCTCGGTTCCTTTTGGATGTTACAAACAAATGCACAAAGACATAATACCCTAGTGAAGGGTATAAAAAGTCGTTACACTTAAACGCTTGATATACGTCTGAAACGCCGATTTTTCAATCAGAAATCAGTTACATTTATACCACGGTCCAAAGAGCATAAACTCTTAATCGTAATTGTGAAGAGAGAGCTTCGTTATAGATGGTATATTTGGAACGCGACATCACATTGAAATGATTTTGGTTTCTAAAACGTTCTCACCTTGTTCAAGGACACCAAAAATATTAAAATTATTATGTATTTTTTATTTTATTCTCGAAGAGAGACATGTATGCGACGTCTTCGAATTTTTCGAACAGAAACTGGTACTTGCAATTTTTCTGTTTGTTTTCACATGTCTGATTATTAGGTTGTCCGACCGATCGCTTGTCTTGCGCGGTCGACCACCTCGATGTACAACAGACATTTGTGAAGTTTATTCAGAATTTGCTATAATGCGAGATATTGAACTTTTATGAACATTATATTTCTCGACAATGTCTCTGCGGTATT
Organism: Polietes domitor; assembly: GCA_947397865.1. Taxonomy (NCBI): domain Eukaryota; kingdom Metazoa; phylum Arthropoda; class Insecta; order Diptera; family Muscidae; genus Polietes; species Polietes domitor. The sequence goes on along the minus strand of OX377619.1, from coordinate 120,217,668 downwards.
CTAAAAGAATAAGCAGTCGCAATTCGCTGTCTGAGTTTAGATCCGAATTTAGAGCGTGTCATTTTATAGAGTGTTTTCCAGAAGACGGCCAAGTCAAATTTTGAAACTGTTGCTAACCGACAATTATCAACCGATTGCTAAGATATGTTGCACTCTGATAGTAGTCGTAAATGCCTACAACAATTTAGTTATCTGAGTTACAAGTTACAACTATATTTTTGGCGAGGTTGGTTTCATTATTTACCAAACTTAAGCATTGTTGGATTGCTTATAAAATTGTAAGTAAACTAGTTCAATGACTGGTGCAAATGTGTTACTTCAGTCAGACTTCTAAAGATAAAACATCCATAAAGGTGCCATTTTTAACGTTCTTTCCAAAACATTTGCGCTCTACAATTTTTAGGCGTTTAAATCTGAACCATTTTTCAATAAAAATTTTCAATAAAAAATTTTTTCAAGTAAGGAAAGGCTAAAGTCGGGCGGGGCCGACTATATGATACACTCCACTTTCTACCGGAATACAATTCAATTCAGTAAAAAAGTGAAAACGGACAAATTTTTTGTACGTTTCCTAATCACAGGCTAATGTGACCTGGTAGAATTTGTCAAATCGAGAATAATATTTGTATCGGGGCAATATCCAAACATGGAATCAAGTGACTAACTTTCACAAAAAGTTCTTCTAGTTGAAGTATAACGTGTTATGATCAACGAAATTTGTATGGGAGCTATATATAAATCTGAACCGATCTAACACATTTTTACCACAGGTGTTTCTAGTTGAACTATAAGATGTTTTGCCAATTTTGAAGAAAATCTGTTGAAATATGTGGTATCTAGAGTGAAAAGGGTCAAATCGGGAGTGAAATTCGTATGGGGGTTATATCTAAATCTGAATCGATTTCTTTCATATTAAATAGCGTTCGTCCTTGTCCAGAAAAACTTCGTTACGCAACGTTTCGTTTGGTTCCTCCTACAATTGCGACCTGTATCGTGATTACACCAATAGATGGACAGACGGACAGACAGACAGACTGACATTGCTAAATCGACTCAAAAAGTGATTCTAAGTCGATCGGTATAATTAACAATGGGTCTATCTCCCTTCCTTTTGGGTGTTACAAACAAAAGCACAAAGACATAATACTCCCGTGAAGTGTATACAAATTATTTGCAAAGCCTCAAATCGCAAAGCAACGATTAGAAAACGTTTAAACCCATAAGTTGACTTCTTACTCAAGAAGTATTACCACTGCGTAAATAAAAAACAAAATCCTAATGTTTGGAACATATTTTCCACACTTTAGGAATTTGGGTATTGTTAAAAAAAATCAAAAACTTGTTAGCCATTATTTTCGGAAACATTTTGTATACAAAATTCCAAAATTTCTTTATGCTATCACAATTTTTTAGATTTTACATAAAGTTCAATATGAATTTGTTCTTATAAAAAATGTAAATTTTTATGAAATTTTTGCACACAGAAGAAAGCCATTGTTTATTATACCGATCTACTTTGAATCTCTGTTTGAATCGATTTATGCCTGTCTGTCCATCTGTTTGCCTGTCCATCTATTCTTGTAATCGAAGTACAGATCACAATTGTTGTCCGATCCTAACAAAAAAATTTGCAGGGGTTAGTTTTGCGGGTCAAGGATGGACGCTATTTAATAAAGTAAATCGGTTCAGATTTTGATATAGCCCCCATACAAATATCACACTCGGTTTTATTTTCAGCTCCAGAAGCCACGTATTTTAATCAATCTTCTTCAAATTTGGCAAAACACTTTATATTTCAACTAGAAGCATTTATGGCTAAAGTAGGTCACATCGTTGCATTTTTGATTTAGTCCCGATAAAAATTTCTTCCCTATTTGACTTTTTTGACTTGATACTACAGATATTAACCGATTTTGACAAACTATCACCTATAACATACTTATACAGCAACCTTCCGTAGTCCTTCCCGATTTAATTTGTCTCTCTAGAAACCACATACCTTTAACGATTTTGAACTAATTTGACCGAATACGTTATATTTTACCAAGAAACATACAAAACATATATACAAGAATCCTTCAAAGTTTCACCGACTTGAATTGTAATGTGGTGGCGTTTTCGGACCTGTGACAGGTTTGTCAGAATCTGCAACAGATTACTCTTCCACTAGAATTCTATTTTGTGGATAGACTGTCTGACGACTCGGCGGGATATATGATTGAGGAAATCGGCTTAAAGCGATTTTTTTCCTTAATAATGATAAACTGAACTTAAAGCCATTTCTACTTGTTACGTTACATACACATACAATAGGATGAAATTGAAACTTATTTCTGAGTCGGTTCTAGATTTGTCGTGGTAAAAATACGCCACACATATTGATAAAAAACATTGAACTCTAGTTCTCTGGGACAAATTTAATGTTGAGATGTGTTATTAATTGACCGCTCGAAATATGTTATATAGTGTTCGTACTTCTGGGACAGTATTATTGAGAATACCTAACATCAACTATGGTTAGTTAGATCATTACAATAAGAAAAATGTTGTGCTTTTCTTGATTCTTATCAATTAGCACTGTTTTTAACTTACAGTGGGAATAAAAATGTAATATTTGGATTATGTACTTATAATACAACGACATAATTTCGTTTAACATTTCACATAACATCGTTTGGCTGACATGGCATTTATTATTCATTGATGTGACGTCATTTCTTGTCTACAAACTGCTCATAGAGATTTTTGCATCATGATAACCTCGGAAGTAGACTACGAAGTAATTGCCCAGCTACTTAAATAGAAGAGAAATTCCATGTTGATTCAACGATACAGATTTTCGATTTTTTTGAAAGCAGGGGGCTAATCGCGGGAGTCGATATCGAGAAGTTACGATCGAAATCAATTTTTATTAAATTTTTTTCAAATAGGATGTCAAGACCATATATATTGGAAAAATTCTTGATAGATAGATTGATTGAATAATTTTTGTCAAAATTTATACCTTTTTTACAAAGAAAAAGTGGTTTTAGATCGTAAATTTCTCGCATTCGGATGACGTGTTCAGCAGTTCATATTTTGTTGTACATCGTGATCGTAAGAGCAATTCTTTAACCTCATAAATATTTATTACCAACTGTGAGATGAGCTCTAACTGGAAACCTGGATAGAATGCTCTATCTATTACTTTGCATTCGAATGCATTTACATTTTAAGAGAAAAATTAAAGTTGGCAGAAAATCGTCAAAATATATAGGTTTCTGAATCAAAAGTCCGGGAAAACCAGCAAATATAATATAGCTTGAAAGAAAAATATCGTTATCTTTAAATTTTAGGTCTTTGTACAGAACATATGACATATAAATATAAGGAATCTAAGAGGGAATATTATTTTCAATATTTAAAAAATCGCTTTCTTCCCCTTGAGAATAATTATCATTGCAGTATTTAAAAGACGTATAAAATTAAGCTTAAAAAGAGTTTACACTTACAGATTACATCGCATATATAATATAGATTATCGTGAAAACTTAAAAATACTGGAATTTGCTATAAAATATAAGTTTTATACATTATTATTGATTACTTTCTAACGTATCGGATCAATATCAATCAATCCTCGGAAAGTTTCTCGATAATGAGCCTTAAGGCCTCGAGCTCAAAATTTCTGTGATATTCTGTGATATCCAATAGGACAAGTCAGATGTCATAATCAGATTCGGCACACTGAAATCTTTCAAATTCACTGCAAACATTCCTGACTGTATTAGCTTGAGGAACATTTTGCTCCATTGGCGAAAAACTCATTTGGCGCTTTTTCAATAATATGTATTTTTAAATTTAAGTATAAAGAGAAACCCCGTCATTACATTTCGTCCTGCAACTATTTTTTCCCAAAATATCAGTTCAGAACAGGTATTAACACAGTAAAAACTACAAATTATGTTTTGCTGAAATAGGCAGCCATTTCTAAAAGCAGCTAATATTTTTGAACCATTACCCCATTTTGCAATTGTGATAACCTGAGAATAAAGTAAGCTAAAATGCATAAAAAATAAGAAAACAAATCATGTGTTTGAAATAAAATTCAAGGATTATGCTTATTTTTCTCTCTTATATTAGCAAAGGGGAGTTCATCAACCTTTCAGACTATATCAATGCGCTTTCCAAAGTTATCTCCTCACAAAAACGCCCAAAAGTACCAACTTTGGACCAGTGTAAAATTAGAACCATGCACAACTTTGAGCTAAGGTAATATCCCAGGAAAATATTTTGGAACCTGTTCCAAGCATTATGTGTTCTAGAACAGGTTCCATGGTAACAACTACCCGCTCTACTAATGGTTCCAAAGAACCGATAAAGTGAAACTTGTTATAGAACTTGTTCTTCAGAATACCTTACTGTTTACATATTGATTTCGTGGAATACAAACATATCATTAAATGTGTATATACAGAAATTTAACAAAATCTTAGTAAAAAATCGATGTGTGCCCATTTGACCTTTTTAATTCATCTAAAGAAAGCCACAATATTCCCCAAATATGTCACTTATCCGCACCTATAATGAAAGCTTGGATTGTTTTATGACTACCCACAAAATATTTCGGCTGTAACTCTTACCTTCGCGTAGCGAAATCGATTTTACATAACCTCTACATCGTGTTTTCGTCACTAGCAGAAAACCTTCTACAAAAAGGGGTATTTCCACGTTAACCGCACTTAATGATGATCTGCAAAATATTCCTTCGTTGGATCAAGTATATGAGCTAATCGCTCTTGAAAACACCTCTAAAAATAATGAATTCGTCAATATCTTTCCAAATACACTGATGGCGCTCGATCCATGTGTATGGCTGGTCGTCATCCGTAGAAAATGAGCAACGTTGTCGATTCACCGTTTTTTATTTAATTTGCTGCCCCTAATTGAAAGCGTTCTGTGAGACTCGTGATAATATTAAAAAAAGGCATATTATAAACAAATTCGCACCGAAAAGGTTCTTTTTTTTGCACTATGAAAAACCAAAAACCGCGATTTTAAAAAACCCGATGGTCGGTGTCAGATGAAAACCTGGTTGACCCGGTTATCGGTCTCGGGTTTTATGACTCTACTAGGTCATTACAAGTGGATAAAATGTTTTGAGAATTACTCGTTTATCCACTTTACACAATCTTTTATTTTAAAGCAATAGAATTGGGAAATTTATTACAATTTTGTGTTGAAAAGATTAACAACATTAACACAAGAGATATCCAGCATATTTTTTGCACTAGACCAACATCTGGCAACACTTTATTTTTGCTAAGTTATTAGGCCTGTTCGATTGGGCTTACTAGCTTATAATTAAGATACTTGATAAGTTGGCAACGTTGCTACTCATTGGTTTTTCTTAAACGAATCAAAAAGAAAAATCTGGCAGCAACACTAAGAGAGTTACAAACTACTTTCTTGTTAAGCGAGTAAATTCCATACAAAAATTAAGCTAGTAAGCCCAATCGAACAGGCCTATTGAATATTAAGTTAACTAAGCGAGTAGCCAACAACTTTCCTGTTCAGCGAATAAATCGAACAAGCCTATTACTATTCTACATTAAATTAACTCTAATTATTGATTAGAACATGACAATTGAAATCTTCTGAATTGACTGTAAATAAAAATATCGAACTTTGTGTTAAATGACATTCTCGTGCCTGAAGGATTCCGTGAAACTACTCGTACTATGATGTTAGTAAGGAGACGTGCAGTCGTACATGTTCGCCTCTATATTTCTCTCTGCCTCTTCACTAAATTGTTAGCGCATATATTTCGCTGATATTTTGTTGAATGTACAATCTTATATAAACAAATTTATCGATTATTTTAAACTCTTTCGATTTTTATTAAAACATCGAATTGTGTGTGATTAGCTCTGCTCTCCCGCGCTCCCTCGTCAACCCTCCCAGCCACAGGCTAATTAAATATTATCAAAACATTTGTCTGCCACTTCACTCCACTTAGCATTCGTGATTGTTGTCTGATCGTTTGCATATGTGTGCACATTAGGGTACGTTTTTGTGTGTGTTTTGGGCTAACATACCAATGAAGTTAGTTAATATCTAAGGATTAAAAAATTTAATAAAATTATAAGTACATGCAAATTAAGATGACATTACTTTTTTGTAATTTTAGGATAACTGACTACGTGATAGAAATCTCAGGCATTTTCCTGAGCCGTAGGTTTGGGTCTAGAAAATTATATCGTTTTAACATTCTCAAGACCAATTGCAAAGTACTTCGACAAGCATTAAAAGTAAATTAATAAAAAATTTTAAAATTACAAATTTTCGCCGAAACTTTCTTGAAGCTAGAAAAAAGCCAAGCCATTTGTTACCTATTCGATTTTGCTAGAGCCGATGGTATATTTTGAAAAGGTGCAAAAAAACGTATCCTAATGTACATACATATGCACATATATGTATGTTCAGTGCGTGCACAGTGTGGGGTTTCGACAATCCAGGTGGACAAAAATAAAACTTTCCCCCAAATTAATTTCGACATCTATGATATTATTTAATTATTATTATACCCTCACTCTACTGAGTAGGAGGGTATATATCATTTGGGGCAGAAAAAAAGTGTAACACATTGAAGGATTGACTTAAGACCGTTTAACGACTTTTTAAGGTGTTTGAGCCATGTCCGTCCGTCTGGCTGGCTGGTACACGATAACTCTCGAAAGGAGTTAAGGAATCGATTCAAACTTTGCACTTGGTAATATTTCTCCCAAACTTAGTTTAAGTTCGAAGATGGGCGAAATTGTCACGCCCCTTCTGGTACCTCCCATACAAATAGCCCGCATTCCAATGTTAAATTAAAACTCATATAACTTCCATACGGATAATCGGAAACAGCTATATTTTGGTATTTGAAAATGTTTTTATAATCACTTTAAGTGTACTAAATATGATGAGATTTTCAATGCCCCTTCAAGTACCTCCCACACAAATCACGCAAAATTATAAATTTAAAAGTACAAATTTCCAACCGGGGGCTTTACAAAATTGTGTGCAAAATCGGTCCATAAATCACCTCCTTTGATGTTTATATATGAAATATAACCTAATACGGGAAACTTGAAAAAAATCGGATAAAATATATACATTCACTGCAGTAAAAGTAAAATCGTTAGTGATATTTGTATGGAGTCTATGTCACCTACTATCACCATTCATGTTTCTAGTTCAAATAATAATTGGTGTGGTTTCTACGAAGGGGTGCCTATATAGGGCCCAGGTTGTGCTGAACCCTAGAGTCTGTCGACTGTACGCAGAAGCGCAATACCATGTTATGAAAATTATGATATTTTTCATACAAATTGCGATATTTGCTAACTCTTTTTAACTGTCACGCCCACACACAGTCAGAGGAGGGAACACACGGATTTACATTTGATAGTACTAATTATACACCATTTTAAGTAGAATATATACCATGTGGGATGCACAGTTTCGAAAAACCATTATCTTGCGCGTCCACAGCATAATGTACAGACCTAATTCTATGCTATTAGCTGCAGCCGTTTTCTTGGCAACAGTTATGTTTCGTTTTCCCCATTTTGACTGTAACCATGGATTTATGCTGTGCGTCTGCGTCAGACGAATGTATGCCCCAAATGTCACTATTCTAGCTGCAGCCGTTTGAAAATTGATTCTAAGTCGATCAGACAAATACCTAACAGCCTGGTGGAGGCATAGTAACTGTGCAACTTATCCATGTTTAACATTTTAGCTGGCAATGTTGGACTTTAGCTCTCCCTTAGATGTTGATTCCTGGAATGTTGTTACAAACAGAGAAGTGTGTGACTTATGATTTAATTTTAACACGTTAATTCTGTGGTTTTAACTAGTAACGACTTAAGTTATAAAATCATACTTTTCAGGAGAACGAAACAATGTAGTTTTTGAGATTGCGACTTCGGTAACAGATTTTTAAAAAAATCTGGAGAATCAAATTTCGTGTAAATAAATGTGGCTGAAGAAGACAACAGGAAGCGCACATGTTGCTATAAGTGTTTATTATATGAAAAATTTGCAAAAAAAAAGTTTTAATATTATTTGCATGAATAACAACATAAGTCCTTATATTCTTCTGCTACAATAGATCAACAAATGTCGTTAGAGCTGCGAAATATTTTTTATAAAAAACAAGTAAAAACGGCGTTAAGTTCGGCCGGTCCGAACCATGGACTGCATTCCACAGAGGCTGTAGATTTTCGTAGAAGTGCAGTAGTATTACAGGCAAATATAATATTTGTAATAGCCAAACCAAAACAAATACAAATATTGAAAAAATTATTTTATAAATAAATATAATATTTTTATTGTTTCAAGCCACGCTTTTATTTTAATTCCAAAAGTACAAATTTTGAAAATCCATTATCTCACGTACATAGTGCAAAATAACTTAACTTCATGATTCAACCAGTTTTTGCCGTAAAAGTACGAATTTGGAAAAATCTTTTTATTTTGCGTGTCTATGCAGTCAGAGGATGGTATACACCGAATTCCATGATTCTAGCTGCTGTACTATTTTTATCCCTCTGAACCCATTGTATCCTTTGAAAGTACGAATGCGAATAAAGTTTGGCGAGTGTAAATAGAGACGGTGCCGTATTACACCGTGCGACCAGAATATGTGAATCGTACCTTTTGTCATTTCTCACGGGTTCAGCAAAACATTATGCTACGCGTGTTACGTTTAATGGTGATAATTATTGTCTTGCTATGGTCGACATTACGGACTACATTACGTGTCTATGCAATCAGAGGAATGTATATACCGAATTTCATTATTCTAGGTCCATCCGTTTGGTTGGTACCATTTATATCTTATATTCCCATTTTTATATTTCTATTCCCATTTTATCCCTTAAAAGTACGAATTTGGAAAGAATAATTTCATATTATGTATCTACTCAATTAGAGGAATGTACACAGCGAAATTCGTGTTTCTAGCTGTTGTCGTTTGATATGTACCTTTTTTATCCCTTTTTGTCGCATTTCACCCCCTACGAATAAAAACCGTTTTATGGTGCACGTTTTTGTTATCGGAGGAATGCGCATACCCAATATCAAGTAAGTACAAGCAGATGTATTGAAAAAATATGCTTAAATACTCTAAAATATTAGGTTTATTTATGGTTTTTTTTAGTCCTTGTGAGGGAAAATTTTTTCCCTTTTGGGCCGATTTTTCCCAGTTTCAATCCCAACCGATCTACGACTATAATACGTATTAATGCAGAATTTGGACCTCTTAGCTCCTTTCGTTTAGATGCTAGAGTGCTTTCAACAGACGGACATGGCTAGATCGTCTTAGAATTTTATGAAAGTGGCCTAAGTCAATGCATCCTCTGAAAGTAGTAATAATATTCTAAGAACAAATTTCGTGTTTCCGTCGAATTAAACTAGGGATCCCGGGATTTTTCCCGTATCCTATTTTCATATTTTCTGTTTCCCGTTTCCCGGGATTTCTCGCACATTTATTCACCACGTTTTCACTATAAAATTTTAAAAGGTACCAACATAAATTTATAAATGTCACTTTTAATTCGATATGTGTCAATTGATATGAAGTGAATATAACAGAATAAAATCTACAAATAATGTTAGTAATATTTTGAGATAATTTCAATTTCAGAATTTTTGATATCTTTATGAATAAAGTCCGGTAAACTGCTCTCCTGATATGCTAATATCAGTAGAGAAATCGTATATATTGCTGTCTCAAAATATAAATGTAGGGTTTTGATGCTACAGGAAAGAGAACTGATAATTTAAGATTTATTAACGCTCACATTCTCCAATAAAATTAGAAATAGACTATCTGACGAGTCTATAAATGCGTTGTCTGCTTTAAAGTTTATATGCCTACAGAAAAAAAGTTTATTCAATTTTTAATTCTTTTATAGTTCAGGTTGTGATTCCGCAAGTAGTATACAGTATTTATCGCTTATATACACGTCGGTTATAAGCATTTCCCGCTTATATGCATCCAAACTTGTGCAATTTCACTTTGTCATTAAAAAAAACGGTCATTTTTTTGCTTATAAGCATTCGTTTATATGCATTTCTCGTTTTTATGCATCAGAAATTTGGAGAATTTAAAGCAATCCCATGAAAATAACATCGGATATATGCAGCTCCAATTCTTTTGATTATTATGAAAAAAAAAAAAATATCGATAAAGCACAGTTTGTGCGTACTAAACTAAACTATGTATGTCCTAAAAACCAAATGAATTAAAGGTGATCACTTATTTTCAAATTCAAATTTTAAACGTACATATTCTTATGAGTTTCCTTCAATAAAATTGAATTTAGACAAATCTTGTTTGAAACAAAATATTTTAACATGTATGTATGTACATAAGTATATATATTCATGGAGCCATGCACCTCTGATCTATCTAACCGGGTTTTTATATATGCACAGATTGTGCATCTAACCGAGTTTTTATATATGCACCGATGATATATGCTTATATCCACATACATATATCCATGGAGCCATGCAACTCTGATCTATCTAACCGGGTTTTTATATATGCACAGATTGTTCATCTAACCGAGTTTTTATATATGCACAGATGATATATGCTTATATCCACTTACATACAAAAATTTTTGGGAATGCATATAAGCCATAAATACTGTAGATGAAAGGGATTTAGGAGGTTGGGTGAAGGAATGAATGATGAGTGAAGGGAAAGGTTCGGGTGATCTCATATTTTTGAATCAAGACGATTTCTATGTTTTTTATGCGAAATACAATAATTTACTTTTTTAAAGTTCGAATGTTTTATTGGAAAACAGAAAAAATAAGTTTTCATATAGCAAACAATACGTTGACGATCTCCCCTCCTGTCCCGAGAAATCAAAAAAATAATTCCCGTTTCCCGGGAAACGGGATAATGTGTGACTTAGACCACTATCAGACTAACTGACACATATCAGCTTCATTTATGCAAACTTTCACCTTCCATATGTAGACTGTAGATTTAGTGATTTTCTTTACAGAAAGTTCGTCTGATAAGATTCACAAAATGCCACACTGTGCGACGATAGTCCGCACACATGATCGCATTTGAAGAGGTTCACGTACACACATCCGTAGATACGTCATTATTGGCGAAATGTAAACATACAAAATAGATAGGCTCGTATCATAAACATACAATCGAACACATCAGAAATAAACGGAAGAAATGATAATAGACCGGGTGGTTGACATAGAATTAAAAAAGCGTTAAATTAAATAAATGAAAATTGATCAACAGTGGCACATGGCATCATTTGGAATCCAGCACTGCATTCGAACATAGGGTGAAGTTATTTAACTTGGAATTATGAATAAATCAAGTTTCTCGTCCCAGTTCATATTTACGATAAACGTACATGTGTAAGTATTAGCGCGACTCGGAAAAAATGAAAAGTTTCAACCTATAAGTGTCTCTAAGTTCTGCATGTATCAGAAGAATAGCGACTGTTAAATATTTCAATAAATGAAATATGCGTTGAAAATATACTCAGCTCCCTTTAGCTAATGGTCCAATGGAGTGAGATGAATATTTTAGCGTCACTTCAACATCATCCATCAAAACATACAGGAGGCCAAAGTATAGTATGTAGATATTATCTAAAATATTGTTTTGAATCCGATATATTTAGTAAAAATATATTCTTTTTCATAATTTAATGGTTGTCGGCATTAGGAAGAATTCTTTAAAAATTTTATTAATTAATCAAGTTAATTGTTTGCTTTTCGTAATACAGCTGAACAATTTGGAGACGCTGTTGTGGTATGATTCTTTCCATGATGACTTGCCAAACGATACTGAATAAAAATGGAATTAAGCAGAAAGAATTAGTTGTTGTTGCTGACAAAAGTCAACATACGACTGCTGTTTGAGGTATCTATGTTCGCTCAAGCATGGCTTTCCCGAGTAAAAAGTATATTTTTTTTTATTCTGGAGAGGGGTTGTAAGAACTTCTTTGGTTGCAAATATACTTCGAACAAAATTTCTAACACAAAATTTCTGGCTAAATAGTCTGTATAGCCTTGTCACACTGCATGCGAAGTCTAGCTGAAATGACATAAGGTCGATTAACAAATATCAGATCCCATACAAAATTGACATTTGAAAATCGACCTTATGCCATTTCAGCAAGATTTCGCATGCAGTGTGACAAGGCTATTTTTCTTCTTGAAATTTTCAAAGTATGTTTATGCTGAACCGGTGGTAAGAATGTGCCATTTAAATGTTTGATATTTTCAGTGGGCGTGACAGCACAATAGTAAAGAAAGGTTACAAAAAAAGAAATATTCATTTGTCAAAGGCCGACTTAAGTCAAGAAAACGCAGATTATAACATTTTTTATTTTATTACCGGATTTTAAAATTACTGTCTGTTTTTTGCCTGGCGAAGCGGGCGGGGGTTCAGCTAGTACGTATATATAAATGTTAGATATATTTTTATGGATAAGTACTTTTCAATAAATTCAAATATTATGTATGTAGAAGTATTCAAGGAAAACTTAAACCCGATTGCACGTACATATGTATATTTATTGGGTTATAATAAAAACACACGAGCACACAACTCAAGCGCGCTCATAAATTTTCACAGTCTTAAACGTTTACATTTATGTATGTATGTATGTATGCATGCAGACAGAAACGTCAGTAGACGAAATTCAGCCTAAGTTTATCGTTTTAAGACCGAATTTCCCCCAGAATTTAAGTATGACATATGCACTATCTCAAGTGTTTCCTTAATTTATTGCCCAACCTGACAACTGACAATATGGAAATAACCCACATTTCGACCAACACCAATTTCTGTTCCCGGAAACAGGCCCGTGCGCAGGATTTTCCCCTGGGGGGGGTTTTCATCTACACTCAAAAAAATTTTCCCTATAATGAGTTAAAATTAACTAAAATTTAGGAAACCAAGTACATTTTTACTAAATAAGTAGAATTTTGCTGAAATTTTCCTAAATCTAAGTAAATTTTTCCTAAAAACAAGTAAAATTTTCCTAAAACTAAGTAAATTTTAGTAAAATTTTGCTGAAAAAAAAATTCCTAAAACTAAGTGAATGTTTACTCAAATCAAGTAAATTTTTACTCAAACTGAGGACAATTTTGCTTATTTTTTCCTCAAAACGAGTAAATTTTTACTTAAACTGAGGAAAATTTTATTTTATACAAGAAAAAAGGTGAAATTAAAATAAGTTCTTTTTAACTAAAAAATCAAACAAATAGTTTTGCTTCAGAGTATGCAAAACTGATACAAAAAATTACAACATGAAATATTTCTCAAAAGTTTCATGATACCTCTTGTTTGCGTAGCAAGGATGAAAATAAATAAAAATACGAAAATTTAATATTTTCAAATAAAACTCAATTCAATTTATTGTCGTAAACAATATTACCTTTTGTGCAAAAGTTTGTGAGGGTGTTGTTTGGACGAAATCCAATGAACAAGAGATTTACAATAACGAGTAAACCTAAAGCATAGCTTAGATGGAGAAAGGCGGCTCTCAGTGCATTCGCTACTCGTTAGAAGGTGTTACTACTCTTTTTGTGCGTAATATCACAAAGTCGTATGAAGAAAGTAGTAGACAAAATCTAACGTAGGGGAATAAATAAAGGAATGCCATTTGACCGTAGGCCGCACACCAAGAAAAGGTGGAAACTGAGAAGGAGAACATTTGTAATTAAACACCTCTGCCATAAAGAGTTGAGCATGATTGCTACGAAGGCAAGATAGGCGCCTTCACAGTGGTTGTTTAGAATAATTAATAAAGTATTTAAGAAATAAGTTTCTGCAAACGAACGAGAATTGCTTCTTAGATTAATATTGAAGATTTTCTTAACAATTTCAAATGTTTTTTATAAGTTCATTAATACTTAAATTTATGAAGAACTCGGCATAAATTTCAGTAAACATTTTAACTTCATTTTAGGAAAAAACACATTTTTAAGTTAAAGTAAATTTTATTTTTTTTCCGTACAAAAAGTTTCAGATTTTTTTTACTTTTCTCATTGTCGGCAAAATTGCATTTCAGTAATCCATCTATCAGTACATTCAAAAGAAATATGTCAGTAAAAGAAAGCAGAAAGTCTACTGAAAGAGCAGATTTTCTGCTGTTAAAAAAGACACAGCAGAGTTGTATCTGCTGAGATGGTAAACAGCCGTTTGCTGCTTTTAGCAATATATATAATACACATTTCGTCCCAAGCTAATATAAAAGAAAATTCGAGCTAAACTCGCTTATGAACGCTTATCTTTTTATATTTTAATTAACAGCAGCCATTTTTAGCAGACTGCAAACTCTTTAGCAGTGTGAATGGTGATGTAAGATTGCAGAAAACTGCTGTTATGCAAAAAAAAACTGCTGTAATAGCAGAAAGTGCCTGCTGATAGACAGCAGACAATCGCTGCTATTATTAACAGACTTGTTCTCTAAGTGTAGAACTTTTTTAAATAGTTGCTTGAAATTACATACATACATATCGAGGGCTTATATTCATAAGTGGCTATGAAAAAAAAACATAACTTTTCAGGAAAGCGAAAAAACTGATTGTCTCCTTAATTTGAAGAGAAATTATTAATCGCTCTTCTACAGTTTAATCTAAAAAGGATTACTAATTGCTACGATTAAAAAGATTTCGAAATTTCCTATTATTCGCGGTTTCATGGTTCATAGCCACTTTTGTATGTTTAAAAGTGAGCACTATGAATGTTGAAATAGGAATAAGATTTATTGTAAACTCCATAACTTGTTACATGAAATCTTGACAATGTTGTATAGAAAACGCATTTTCTGTGATGTACACAGCGAATTTAAAGATTCCAGCTTCATCCGTCAGATTGGTCGCCTGTATCATATATGTAGCCAGTCGCGAAAAATCGCTGCAATTGGTGAAAAATCCAAAATTCGCCGTTGCAATTCCTTATATTTTAACATTCTTCATTTATAATTCTGAAACTTTTCATACACAAATACTCCCCATGAAGTCAGCAATCACACGCCAAAGAAATATTTTGGTATTCTCAATATAATAAAAAGTTACGCCGGTTTTTCTAAATATACTTTTCACAATTTGTAGCCTGATAACTGGGGAATCAAAATGCTATTAACGCGAAATGATGGAATTTGATAGTACGATATGCCCTAAATCTAGAAAAATGTTTTAAACAAAATCGTTGTAGCGAATTATAACCTTCGGTTTTATGCTCTCCTTTGTTGAAGTATTTGGTTTCTATTATTTTTAAGTTCATTGCCACTTATGCAGTCACAAACTAACGTGCGAGAGGATAGCCAAACCAGAAAATTAAAAAAATGGCTTTAGAAAAAATCTTTTCCAAATTTTCCAGATGATATCCAAATTAGAGAATAGTTTGGCATCAAAAACTCGTTTTCGAGAAAATGGTTCATAGCCACTTTTAGATATAAGCCCTCGATATATATTTTGAAGAAATATTACACAAAAAAAGATCAAATTCCTCGGCGATAAAACCTTCAGTCCCGCATTTTTTGGATAAATTGGATATGCTTCTTGACGAAGTATGGGTCTAAATTGGATGTCTAAAGTGTTTTGGAGTTTTTAATTTATATAGGACATGAGTAACAGGATGTTTACGCAAAATCTTTATACGCATATTCCGATTAAATAAAAAATATTTGGAAATGTTTCTTCATTTTTATAATCTTAAATATGTAAAAAACCAAATAATTGGTATTTTAGAGTTTCGTTTTCCTACGTAGATCCAAGTTACTGAATTTGTTGTATCTCTTTTGAATAATACTTGTTACATATGTACACAAAAATACTAACTCTGAAAAATATTTTTACATAAGTGATAAATATAACAAAAATTTTAGTAAGTTAAAACTCATTTCTTCATTTGTCGAAATGGATTTGTATTATAATTGCAAACTCCCAAAACATTGGAATTAACAGAAACCGTTGTTGTTGCATCTGTGATGAAAATAGGACACATCGGTTCATATTTAGATACAGCTCCATAAAAATGTCCAATCGCAAATGTTACATCTTAGCGCTCTACAAGCATCAAAAAAATTATTTGCTTTTATTAAGAATATTTTAGATTTCATTGTGATTCTTATCTACACTTTTTTAAAATTACTAAACGATTTTGTTATTCAATTTCCAAACTTTTATTGCAGTACATAATTAAAAGTTCAGATATAGTTCTAGTCGAATGTCAAGAAGTGGTATCGGTTAATAAAACTGACAATTTTCCGAACAATTGGGTGTCCATTAGCGAAATTAGCACTACACAATCTTGAAATTGACACAATTCGTTTAGTTTGTTTGTATTTTTCAAAACTTTTGTCCGAATTTCAAAAAAGTGTCCACGATTTTTCTATGTAACTTTCGTGTTTTCATTATTTTACTGCAAAATTACCATTTCAGACGAGTTATTTTAAAAAAATCTTAAAAATTCTATATTTTATTGCTTCAGAAAGTCTAGAAGGTTTAAAAAGTATATGTTCGAAACCTCTCTGGGGGGGGTTTGAACCCCCAAAACCCCCCCCTGCGCACGGCCCTGCCCGGAAAGAAACAAGAAGAAATGAAATGATGACGTTTTGTTTGAAATCTTTTTATTAGAGATGGTGGAGCTAGTGACTTTGGACTAGAGATGTGCGCGTGAGTGATTATTGGCTCACGTTCACGCACGCTCACAAAGGAAAAAATTTGAATCACGCACGTAGATTTTTTCGCTACTCACGTTCACGCACGCTCACGTGAGTAAAATAAATTTTGCTTACGATCACGCGTAATTGACGCAAATCACGCAAACAATTTCCACAAAGAAAATAATATATACATTCTAAATCGAAATGAGTAACGCCGCGCAAATCCGAAAATAATATTATTTAAATCACTCTACGTTTGCGATGTTTGTCTTAAATTCATATTTTTAAAGTGGTATACAAAATTACAGTTTGATATGCATATACTCCGATATCACTTATGTGGTTTTTAATTGAACTAACACTAAGGGGGTTTCCCATGTAATTGCAGTGCCTAGTGTTACTGCAGGGAATGCTTGCTTAAATAATAGAAAAAATAGAACTTATACCATGCAAAGTGTTTGCTTTAAAAGAATATATGTATGTATATATGACTTTTATTTTGAATGGAAAATTTCACATTTTTAAACGCAATAAAATGAAAATAATAGAATTAATAGTAAATAAGTTTATATGTGCTACTCACGAAAAAATCACGTGACTCACGCAATTCACGTGAGTTGCGATGTTCATCTAGTTTTACAAAAAATAAAGCAGGCTAAAATTATTTGAGTAAATTTTCAATCAATGTTCAATTTTTCTCCTGAAGTCTAGTCAGTATATGGCGCAATGATAAATTACGTGTGATTACGTGAGCGTTTGGAAACTCTTAATATTTTATTACCAGGATCTTCGAGAAATATTTAGATACATTCGTCCTACAGATATCGTCGGCAAAATTCCATTTCAGTAATTCATCCATCAGTACACTCAAAGGAATTTGTCAGTAAAAGAAAACAGAAAAAGATTTTCTGCTGAAAAAAAGACAGCAGATTTGTATCTGCTGAGATGGTAAACATCTGTTTGGTGTTTTTAGCAATATAGAAAAAACTTAAAGCCTATTTGCAGAACAGTATGACCACTTAGATATACATGTTAACAACACTTTTTTTAATAGAAGTTATTATAAAACAATTTATTACAACGTAAAGATATCGCGATTGTCTTTTTAATGATACTTATATTGTCCCAAGCTAATATAAAAGGAAATTCGAGCAAAACTCGCTTATGAACGCTTATCTATTTTTATATTTTAATTAACAGCAGCCAATTTTAGCAGTGTGATTGGTGATGTAAGATTGCAGAAAAATTTCAGTTATGCCAAAAAACTGCTGTAATAGCAGAAAAGTGTCTGCGGATAGGCAGCAGACAATCACTGCTTTTATGAACAGACTTGTTCTCAAAGTGTTGAACTTATTTTTTTTTTAAATATTTGCTTGAAAGTAGATACATATTACATACATATATATTTTGAAGAAATATTACACAAAAAACGATAGAATTCCTCGGCGCTATGCTAATTGCAGAATATTGGACATGCTTGTTGACAAAGTATTGGTCTAAGTATGATGTCCAATTAGTTTTGGGGTTTTTAATTTATACAGGACAGAGTAACAGGATGTGTACTCAAAATCTTTATACGCATATTTCGATTAAATAAACAAGTAAGGAAAGGCTAAAGTCGGGCGGGGCCGACTATGCGATACACTCCACTTTATATCCGAATGCAATTCAATTCGTTAAAAAATTGAAAACGGGAAGGATTTTTGTATGCTTCCTAACCATAGGCTAATATGACCTGACCCAATTTGTTAAATCAAGAATAATATTTGTATCGGGGCTATATCCAAACATGGAATGATGTGACCCACTTACACAATAGGTTCTTCCAGTTCAAGTATAACGTGTTATGCTCAATATGTAGAAATTCTCTGAAAATACATGGTTTCTGGGGGGAAAAGTCAAGCTGGGAGCGAATATAAATATAAAGCTATATATTAATCTGAACTGATCTGACCCATTTTCAGCATGGATGTTTCTATTGGAAACATTAGATATTTTGCCAAATATGAAGAATATCTGTTAAAATATGTGGTTTCTAGAGCAGAAAAAATCGGGAGCGAAATTTGAATGGGAGCTATATATAAATCTGAACCGATCTGACCTATTTTCACCAGAGGTGTTCCTAGTTTAAATATAAGATGTTTTGCCAAATTTGAAAACAATCTGATAAAATATGTGGTTTCTAGATCGGAAAAGGTGATATTGGGAGCCAAATTTGTATTGGAGCTATATATAAATCTGAACCGATCTGACCCATTTTCACCACAGGTGTTTCTAGTGGAAACATAAATTATTTTGACAATTTTGAAGAAAATCTTTTAAAACATGTGGTATCTAGAGCGGAAAAAGTCAAAAAGACCCATTGTTAATTATACCGATCGACGTAGAATCACTCTTTGAATCGATTTATCTATGTCCGTCTGTCTGTCTGGGTCAGATCGGTTCAGATTTACATATAACTCCCATAAAAATTTCGCTCCTGGATTGACTTTTTCCGCCCCAGAAACCACGTATTTTCACCGAATTTCTTCAAATTGATTGTGAATGTTAGTCACTTCATTCCATTTTTGGATATAGTCCCGATACAAATATTCTTTTCGATTTGACAAATTGGACCAGGTCATATTAGCCTGTGGTTAGAAAACATACAAAAATTCGTCACGTTTTCACTTTTTTACCGAATTTAATTGTATTCTGATAGAAAGTGGAAATGTTTCGCAACTTTAAAGTGGATTTTAAAATAGAGACCTACACGCACAGATGCATTACGTAGAAACGAAATTTTAGACACGTGAACATCGTTTTTGAGTTTCTATTGTGGGAAAAATTAGTTTGTTTGCGGTAAACATGCCATCACTTGTTGTAAATGAACAAAGAGAAATATGTTTATATCAAACAGTTTTCTTCGTTTGTCGAAATGGATTTGTATTATCATTACAAACTCCCAAAACATTTAGAGGTAACAGAAACCGTTGTTGTTGCATCTGTGATGAAAATAGGTAACATCGGTTCAGATTTAGATACAGTTTCAATGTTACATCTTAGCACTCTACAAACCACGTATTGCAAACGGAATACACGAATAGCCACACAATATTATATTTGAACATCTGTTGTGGAAGTAGAATATGTGGGTCAATGTTTTGATATAGCCCTTTCTATCCAATTTAAAAATGCAAATTGCATTTTATTTAAAAATTAATGTATTGTACTTTCTTTTGTATAAGTAACAAATGTCTATATAAAAAGGTTACTCCAATACTTTTTCGCAGAAACGAAGAATAATTTAGAGGTAAATTACTTTTCAATAATTTCATTCCAACTAGATAGTTAAGCTACGGGTTAGCATCAAGCAAATTATTTGCTTTTATTGTTTTTAGATTTCATTATGACATCATAGTTATTTTTATCTACACTTTTTTAAAATTACTAAAAGATTTTGTTATTAAATTTCCAAACTTTTATTGTAATACACAACTAAAAGTTCATAAGATATTGCTCTAGTCAAATCTGAAGAAATGCTTGGTATCGGTTAATTAAAATAAAACATTTCCGAACAATTTGGTGTCCATTGGCGAAATTAGCACTACACAATCATGAAATTGGCACAATTCATTTAGTTAGTTTGTATTTTTAATAACCTTTGTCCGAAATTCACGATTTTTATGTAATTTTCGTGTTTTCATGATTTTACTGCAAAATTACCATTTCAGACGAGTTATTTTAAAAAGAACCTACAAAATCTATTTATTGCAAGAAGGTTAAAAAAGCATTTGTTCGAAACCTCTCTGGGGGGTTTGAAGGTTTCTCTGGGGGTTTGAAGGTTTAAAAAAGCATTTGTTCGAAACCTCTCTGGGGGTTTGAAACCCACCCCCGTGCGCACGGCCCAGTAAACTACTACCGATATATACATGATAAATTGAAAACGATCTAATTGAAAATATCTAACAAACTGAATTGTGTGGTGGGAATTAAAATGGGTGGATATTTATACCCAGCACTAGGGTATTATGTCTTTGTGTATTTGTTTGTAAAACCCAAAAGGAAGCGAGATAGACACATTGTTTAGAATCACTTTTTGAATCGATTTAGTCATGTCCGTCTGTCTGTCCAGCTATTCAAGTAATCAAAGTACAGGTCGCAATTATTGTCCGATCGGTACAAAAATTGGCAAACTTAATTTTTGTTGGCCAAGAACGGACGCTATTTAATTTGAAGTAGATCGGTTTAAAATATATATATTGCCACCATACAAATTTCGCTCCCGATTTGACGTTTCCGCTCTACAAACCATATATTTTGACAGATTTTCTTCATATTTGGCAAAATACTTTATATTTCAACTACAAACATCTGTGGTGAAAATGGTTCAAATCTGTTCAGATTTATATATACCTCTCATGCAAATGTCGTTACCGATTTGACTTTTTCCACTCTAGAAGCCATTTCTTTTAACCGAAAGAAAGTGGGTCAGATCTGTTCAGATTTATATATAGCTCCCATGTAAATTTCTCTCCCGATTTGACGTTTTTCGCTCTCAAAACCATATAATAGACAGATTTTCTTCAGATTTGGCACAACACTTTATATTTGATCTAGAAACCTCTCTAGTCATATCGGTTTGGATTTTTATATAGCTCCCATGCAAATATCACTCCCGATTAGACTTTTTGTGCTCTAAAGATTACATAAATTAACCGATTTTGCTCAAATTTGGCACGACACCTTATATTATAACTAGAATTATCTGTGGTGAAAGTGGGTCAGATCGGTTCAGATTTATATATGTCTCCATACAAATTTTGATTAATATTTGATTTCTTTTCGCCACCATATAATTTAACCGATTTTGATAAAATTTTGCACAACACCTTTTTATACACTCCACGAGAGTATTATGGCTTTGTGCATTTGTTTGTAACACTCCAAAGGAAAGGAGTTAGACCCATCGTTTATTATACAGATCGACTTAGAATAACTTTCTGAGTCGATTTAGCAATGTCCGTCTGTCTGTCGGTCCATCTATTGTTGTAATCAAATTACAGGTCACAATTATGGTCCGATCTTAACAAAAAAAGTATTGTGGCTCAAGGACGAGCGCTATTTAATTTGAAGTAAATCAGGTTCAGATTTAGATATCGCCCCCATACAAATGTCGCTACCGATTTGACTTTTTCTGCTCTAGAAACCACATATTGTACCGGATTTTCTTTAAAATTGGCACAACAACATATAATCCAACTAGAAACACCTGTGGCGAAAGCGGGTTAGATCGATTCAGATTTAGATATAGCCCCCATACAAATGTCGCTCCCGATTTGACTTTTTCCGCTCTAGAAACCACATATAGTACCCAATTTTCTTCAACTTTGGCTTAACATCTTATAATCTAATCAAAAACACCTGTCGCGAAAGCGGATTAGTTCTGTTCAGATTTAGATATAGCCCCCATACAAATGTCGCTCCCGACTTGACTTTTTCCGCTTTAGAAACCACATACGAGAGTATTATGTCTTTGTGCATTTGTTTGTAACACCCAAAATGAAGCTAGATAGACCCATTGTTAATTATACCGATCGACTTAGAATCACTTTTTGAATCGATTTAGCAATGTCCGTCTGTCAGTCTGTCCATCTATTCTTGTAATCACGATACAGGTCGCAATTGTAGCCTGAACCAAACGATACTTTGCACAACGAAGTTTTTCGGGACAAGGACGAAAGCTATTTAATTTGAAGAAAATCGGTTGAGATTTAGATACAGCCCCCATACAAATTTCACTCCCGATTTGACTCTTCTCACTCTAGATTTTTTTCAAAATTGGCAAAACATCTTATATATAAACTAGGAACAACTGGGGTGAAAATAGGTCGGATCGGTTCAGATTTGTATATAGCTCCCATACAAATATCGCTCCCGATTTGACTTTTTCCGCTCAGAAACCACATATTGTCTCAGATTGTCTTCAGATTTGGCAAAACGTCTTATATTTAAACTAGGAACACCTGTGGTGAAAATAGGTCAGATCGGTTCAGATTTATATATAACTCCCATTCAAATTTCGCTCCCGATTTGACTTTTTCCGCTCCAGAAACCACATATTGTCTTCAAATTAGGCGAAATATCTTATATATGTATTAGAAACAGCCATGGTGCAAATGGGTCAGATAGGTTCAGATTTATATATTTCACTTTTTCCACTCTATAAAGCACATATTTTAAGATACCTTCTTCAAGTCTTGCAAAATATCTTATATTGCAACTAGAAACAGCCATGGTGAAAATGGGTCAGATCGGTTCAGATTTACATATAGCTCCCATACAAATTTTGGTCCTGGATTGACTTATTCCGCCCCAGAAACCACATATTTTCACCGAATTTCTTCAAATTGATTATGGAAGTTAGTTACTTCATTCCATGTTTGGATATAGCCCCTATACAAATATTCTACTCGATTTGACAAATTGGACCAGGTCATATTAACCTGTGATTAGGAAACATACAAAATTTTTTTCCGTTTTCACTTTTTTACCGAATTGAATTGTATTCCGATAGAAAGTGGAGTGTATGAGAAAGTCGGCCCCCCGACTTTAGCCTTTCCTTACTTGTTTTTTTTTTTTTTTTTTTGAAAATTTGTCTTGATACGAATATTTATATTGTAGTTGGCGACAATGTGAAAAAATATTTTTTTTATTTAGTAAAAAATTATCTTTTTAATAAGGGTTTCCTTATCGGAGATTATTATTCTGACTTAATGAAAAATAGCCCTATAATATTGTAGTTTCGGTTTTCTTCTGTTGATTTGTTCAAAATTTCAATATCAGTTATCTGATTTCATACTGCAAATGAAAGCGTTGCTTCAATCTAATCTCTCCACTCAAGTTCCTAATTTATTTTCTCACCAATTAAATCAATCTTCACTATTTCCATATTTTATTATGCAAGGATCCTAATAGTTGTAAGTACTAAAAATTCAAATGTTTTTGCATTTCAAAAAACGGATTCCCCGTTTGACGAAATGATAATTTTTTGAATTCGGTTGACAACAATAGCTGTTTTTTATAAACTTCTTGAGAAAAACTAGAATTATCGGAATTAGTGGACCAGTGTTGGGGGTAGAATTTGAGGTTTTGTGGTTATGTGGAGTGACATTTCCAGTCAGTAGGCGATATATTTGCCATAAATGAGAAGACGATCGAGGCTGTGAAGTTATTGAATGCTTCTTCTGTAGCTAACTCTGTTGAAAATGATTATCGTTTGTCATAATACGACGGAAATTTGTCCAAGCTGTTTGCCTCTCGAGACCACCAAGGGACAATCTTACTCTCTGACTTACATGTTGTTTTGTGGAATGCTTTCGTTAGCAGAAATTGGTATTATTATACCCTGCACCTCCAGGATGGGGGTATACTAACTTTGTCATTCCGTTTGTAACACCTTGAAATATCGACCTGAGACCCAATAAGGTATATATATTCTTGATTGTCATAAAATTCTAAGACGATATAGCCATGTCCGTCCGTGCGTCTGTTGAAAACACGCTAGCATCTAAACGAAAAGAGCTAGGACGTCCAAATTTTCCATAAATGCGTCCTATAGTCGTAGATCGATTGGCATTGAAAAATCGGCCCAAAGGGACCCATATAATATTTTAGAGTATTTAAGTATATTTTTTCAATATGTCTGTTTGTACTTACTTGATATTGGGTATGCGCATTCCACCTATAATAAAAACGTGCACCATAAAGTGATTTTTATTCGTAAGGGGGTGAAATGGGGCAAAAAGGGATAAAAATGGTACCTATCAAACGACATCAGCTAGAAACACGAAATTCGTGTCTATATTTCGTAGTTTTAAGGGGTAAACGGGAATAGAGGGATAAAAATGGTACCAACCAAACGGTTGTACCTAGAATAATGAAATTCAGTGTATACATTCCTCCGATTGCTAAGACATGTAAAATAAACGTACTTTTTGGGGATAAAATGGAAAAAGGGGATAAAAATAGTACCAAGCAAATGAACGCAGCTAGAGTCATGAAATTTGGAGTATACATTCCTCAGACTGCGGAGACACAAAAAATAAACGTATTGGTAGCCTTGCCTTATAAGCGTGGTTAAATTATATTATATTTATTTATATATTTTTTTTTTCAATATTTGTATTTGTTTTGGTTTGGCTATATTAATAAAATTTATATTTTCCTATAATATTACTGCACTTCTTTTACTTGTTTTTCTAATTAAGGCTGTCTGTTTAGATTGTGGGAGGTAGGACTGAAATTTGCATTTTTTGTTATATTTTGACATATTGAATCCAATAAGCTTTGTCAGTAAGAAATTTTGATTGGAATGTTGGCGATTGCTTTATGTTTAGGTGTTATTATTAATGTTTAAAAGGAACCACCTTTTCACTAGTTTCCTTTTCTGTTTTTCCTCAAAAGCGGGAAAAATGAACATTTGGATTTTAAGATGGGATTAAAATGTGCTTCCTACGGAAGTACTTCCAATTTTTTTGCTGGGTATTTAGTCAGCAATCATATGCTACAAATATTTTGTAATTCTCTATAAGGTAGAAAGTTACGCGGGGTTTTCTAAAGGCATTTTTCACAATTTTTGACTTTACAGCCAACATTTGACCTATTTCACTCTTATTTTAGCCGTGCTTAAAAATTTTTCTAGATTTGAGGAATATCGTGTTTCAAATTCCACCGTATCGCTGTTTTTAAGATTTTGCTTTCCAAATTCATAAAAATAATATAAAATAATAGTGAAATAGGATATATATGAAAAGTGCTTTAGCAAAATATTTTTTGCTCTCTACCGAATACCCAAATTTTTTGTCGAAAAAGACCGATCTTCCAAAAATACATGGACGAATTTATTTTTTTATAATTTTGTCGTGTAATTTTGCTATTTAAGCATGAAGAGCCTTATTTACAACTGTGGTGTCTTTGGTGACACCCACTGAAAATTTCCGGCATTTTTTTGCGGAAAATTTTAATCCTTAAATGTCTTTTTTGAAAGGGCCCACAAAAAAATCCACAATATAGCTCTGCTAATAAGAATTGTCACAGACATTAACTTACAACATTTGTATACCCTTCTCTCGAGTATTATGACGTTGTGCATTTGTTTGTACCACCCGAAAGAAATCGAGATTGTTCCATCGTTTATTATACAGATCGGCTTAGAATCACTTTCTGAGTCGATTTTGCAATGTCCGCAATTATTGTCCGATTCCTAAACAAATGGTACATGTAAGTTTTGCGCGCCATGCACGAAGCAAATCGTTTCAGATATAGTCCACATACAAATGGCGCTTCCGATTTGTGCTTTCCGCTTTAGAAACCACATATTTTACTCGATTTGTAGGGGGCGAAAAAGCGTAAAATGGTACAAACGACAACAGCTAGAAACATGAAATTCGGTGCATATTCGGTGAAACGGGGAGAAAGGGATAAAATTTGTAACAATCAAACCTCTGCAGCTAGAGTAAGGAATATCGGTGTATATTTCGCTATTTTTCCGTAGACTCGAAATACAATGCGATCTTTCGATTTGTGCCGACCAAATGGCTACAGCAGGAAACACCAAATACGGCGTATACATTCTCCTGATTGTGTATACGGAAATTTGTTCTTTTAGAGAAACAGAGCGAAAGGTAATAGAAATGGTACCAATCAAATGGCTTTATCTAGAATCTGTTTATTTCTACATTTCTCTGACTCCGTAGGCGTGCAATATAAAAAGCTTTCTCCAAATTCGCACTTTTAGGGACAAAAAGTGGTTAAAGAGATACAACTGGAATCTCAAACAAAAAAAATATTTCTAGACACGCCCCATCAATGTGCGTGGTCTTTAAAATTAATTAATTCAAAATATAATAATGAAACATCACAAATATCAATATTAGCAAAAACATCATAACTTTCCTAATATTTTACTGCGCTTATAAGTGAAGTCGACATCCTCTAATCTGCCTTTAATACTGTGGAATGTAATACATGGTGGAGGGTAGGCCAGGACAATCTTAACGCTTTTTTACTTGTTCTAATTGTCGTCAACAACGATAAAAAATGGAAACAAATAATTTTTTGTTGATATTTTTAGAGATCGCCAGAGTTGTTCAAGATGTCCATAAATTCCACTACTGAAGGATAGTTATCCAGGCTAAAACAAAAAAAATTTTATTACAAATTAATTTTTGAAAATGTTATATTGTGAACAGTGTGTGACAGTGTGAACAATTAGTTTTTCTACTGAGTGAAGATTTAACCATTTTATTTATTTTTTGTTATCGTTTACCGTTTATTGTTTATTGTTTGCCAAATGTATTCACAAAAATTAAAGTCAAGACACCAAACTTTACTGGTTGTTTTCATAAATAATTATTATTTCGCAAGCAAACAATTGTCAGAACATTAAATTTCGTACAGGAGCAATGAAAGCACTACTTTATTTGTACTTCTTTTAACTTCAATTTCAATATTTTTGAGTTCCATCTAGGACAGACATTTCAGAGTACTTTGTGAACTTATCACATTCGAATAATTTGTATAATTTCAGTATTTGGCGTACTTCGCAGCTTGGACTGTCCGAAGTATCGCTTGGACCCAGACGCTTTTGCCGATGAAGCCCATATCATCAGCGAACGTGATGGAATACTCTTTGTGCCGTCAACAAGGAAGCACTACACCAACAACCAGTACTGTGTGGAGAAGATACACAACTCGACGTGGGCCGATCAAAAGGTAAATGGGTGGGGTCCAAATAAATGTTGCAATCGGAGAATATGTATTGTTGATACGAGTAATAACACTCTTAAATTAGTTGTACACATTCCTTTGCTTCGACTCGAAAGTGGTTGGGAATGACCGGATACGCTTTAAGCTGTACACCATTGGTCTCCTCATATCGTGTTTGTTCTATGCGGCAACACTGCTCGTCTACCTGTCGATATCGCGCTTGAGAAACCTGCCTGGGAAGATATTAATATGCCTAGTGAGCAGTCTTTTTACGGCTTATCTGGGAATAGCACTGGGCCAATTAATGCCGACGACAAACGATACCGTCTGCTTTGCATCGGGTGAGTAAGAAACAAACCTAAAACTAAGTGATACTGCACGGTGGTTTGGAAGCACCAATCGTGGATTGTTCGAGATGCGAAACTTGGACATGGTTTTTCATTTGATGGTACCACTAAAAGTATGTAGAAACGAATATGGGCATCTCCCAGTGGCCCGTCGCGTCTGGGCACGCTTTAAACTACACAAAAAAAAACAGATAAATTCGATCAGCATTTTTATTAAGGCTGATTTTCTTTAAGCCGGGATAACAAGCTGCGATAACAAAAACGTTAATAAAAATTTAATTTTTGGTCAAAATAAGAAAATATTTTCTACATTGTCATCTACTACAATATAAATATTTGTATCAAAACAAGTTTTCCAAAAAATATTTGTTGTTTGTGTTGATTTTTTTTGGACTTAGCCTCGATAACCATACATTTGACTTAGTCTTGATAATTATCCAGGTCAACGATTTTTTGAGAACTTTGTTTTTGCATATATACATGTAAATTAAGGTCAAAGGATGTATTTTGTTCGTAGATTTATGAAATATGAGAATTATCTCTTACATTTTTTAATTAGGTACATCAGGAATACGGACGCGACAGAACGGATGCTACAAATATTTCCATGCGTAATTTTCGTTATAACACTACCACTTTTAATAATGATAATAAAAGAGAACAAGTTAACTTCAAGTTCCCTCATAGTAACAGTTATCGAAAAAATGCAGTCAAAAGCTATTAGTGTGGTCTGATTTCTTTATGGACCTTTTTCGGGAGATGCCCATATGTATTTACTAGCAGTACCCGCTGCTTCGCACGCGAAAAAGCCAGTTATTCGTTATTAGTTTTATCCGTCTCTGTTTTTGCATAGTATTTATTCAATTTTCTTTTGGTGAATATATATAAATATAAAATAGTAATTTTGAATCCCCCTATTAGATAGCACTCACACACAGTCAAATGAATGTGCTTGTCGATGTGCACTATTTTAGCTGAACTCCCTTCGTATGTATAATTTTTATCATTTTCTACCCAGTTCTGAACAAAAAAAAATACAACCGTAGAGCCTTTTATATCCTCGGCCTCATGTTTCTAGAGGCAGCCGGTTAATTTATAACCTTTTGCACCTCTTTCCCAAAAAATATACATTTTGAAAAATCACTATAGGTAACATGTGTTTTTGTTTCCCCTAAAAACATGTACTTTATTTGGTACCACGTTTATCTCTTGTCGTCCCGCATACACCTTATACCTTCCGCGTTTACGTAATTAAAGGGTTCTACACCATTTTTATCCCTTTTTCTCGTGCGCACCTTAAAAGTATAAATTTCGACAAATACGATTTGACTGCGATTCTACATGGTCAGAGGAATTTACATATCAAATTTCAAGATTCTATATGCAATACTTTAGTTGGCACAATTTTGTTTCCCTTTTTGTGCCGTTCAGCCCTTAAAAGTACAAAAATGCAATGCTTGTATATGGTGAGAGTAATTTATATAGCAACTTTCACGATTCTATCTATAATAATTTAGTTAGTACCATTTTTATACCTTTTTGTCCCGCTCACCCCTTATAAGAAAAAATTTCGAAAAATCAATTTAGATTTGCGCTTCTATGTTGCAAGAGGAATTTACACACCAAATTTCGCGACTATAGCTACAATAATTTAATTGGTACCATTGTTATCACTTTTGCTCCCGCTCACTCCTTATTAGTACAAATTTCGAAAAATCAAATTAAATTTGCGCTTTTCGTTTTCAGAGGAATTTACACACCAAATTCCACGACTATAGCTGCAATACTTAAATAAGTACCATTTTTATCCCTTTTGGTCCCGCGCACCCTTTAAAGGTACAAATTTTGAAAGATCAAATTTTAATGCGCTTATACATGGTCAGAGGAATTTACATAACAAATTTCACGATTCCAGCTGTGATACTTTAGTTGCTACCATTTGTATCCCCTTTTGTCCCGCTCACCCCCTATAAGTGCAAATTTTGAAAAATCCATTTGGATTGTGCTTCTACGTCGTTAGAGGAATTTACACACCAAATTTCACGACTGTAGTTATAATACTTTTGGTGGTACCATTTTTATCCCCTTTTGTCCCGCTCACCCCTTAAAAGTATAAATTTCGAAAAATCCATTTATATTGCAAGTCTTCGTTGTCAGAGGAATTTACACGACTAAAGCTGCAATACTTAAATTGTTCACCTCTTAAAAGTATAAAAATGCATTTATATTGCGCTTCTATGTGGTGAGAGGAATTTACATACCAAATTTCACGATTCTAGTTTAATAATAATAATTTAGTTAGTACCATTTTTATCCCTTTTTGTCCCGCTCATCCCTTATAAGAAAAATTTTCGAAAAATTAATTTTGATTGCGCTTCTACATGCTCAGAAGAACTTACATAACGAATTTCACAACTATAGCTGCAATACTTAAATTAGTACAATTTTTATCCCTTTTTTTTATTTCGAAAAATCAATTTAGATTTACGCTTCTATGTTGCAAGAGGAATTTACACACCAAATTTCGCGACTATAGCCGCAATAATTTAATTGGTACCATTTTTATCTCTTTTGGTCCCGCTCACCCCTTATTAGTACAAATTTCGAAAAATCAATTTAAATTTGCGGTTTTACGTTTCAAAAATGTGTCAAATCGGCTCAGATTTAGATATAGCACCCATACAAATTTCGCTCCCGATGTGAGGTTAACATCTGTAGAAACCACATTCCTTAACCGATTTCCTTCAAATTCGGCAAAACATCTTATATTTACACTAGAAACATCTCTGGTAAACGTGGATGAGATCGATTCAGATTTATATATAGCTCCCATACAAATGCCGTTCACATTTTCACCGAATTGAATTGAAATGTAGTGGAGTAGAAAGTGTAGGGTATCATATAGTCGGTATCGACCGACTTTAGCCTTTCCTCACTTGTTGTTCTGTGTCGTTTGGCAAGTCATCATGGACTCACACCACAACAGCGTCTCTAAATTGTTCAGCTGTATGTATTCAGTGAATGGAATCGCCCGAAATTGGACCTTCCGAATGGACCACCTCAGACGTAGTCGTGGCCAACATTTACATTCCCAGCAGTCATTGCCATTAATTATTACTTTAACTGATAATAAAAAATGTAAGTTCACTTTAAAGTTTATGTGTTTTATTTTGCATCACAAATCAAACTTCACGTTATAGTAGCTATTTGCTGAGAATAAATAAAAAAATGTTTTTTTTTCTCTCTTGTTTTTATGTATTGTTGGTCTGTTATGTTGTATGTCTTGTCATTTATTTTGGTTTAAGACCAAAGGTTGTGCTGAAGTCTTCAGCAGAACCCAAAAATTAGCAAAAAAGGCAAAGTG
This sequence comes from Polietes domitor, assembly GCA_947397865.1. Lineage (NCBI taxonomy): Eukaryota > Metazoa > Arthropoda > Insecta > Diptera > Muscidae > Polietes > Polietes domitor. The sequence goes on along the minus strand of OX377619.1, from coordinate 120,186,502 downwards.
ATACCTTTATTGTTGCAGCTAAAAGTTGACTGCGCAGTTTCGATGGGCGCTACCCCATCTCATCAGAACTTTTGCAACTAATGTATGTCTTTGACTTAAATCAGGGTTCATATTAGTACCAGCGGTCACATATGACAAATGAGAAGCGCTGATAAACAAAATATTCCACCGAACTAAGTCGACAAAACTAAATTTTTTTCTCAAAAACTAAATTTCAATATTTATTTTGGAAAAAGAATTATAAAAAATATTTTTTCATTTTCATTTGATTTTTTTGTGCTAAAAACTATCAATTATCCTCAAAGGGAAATCACCTCACTATATTTTACAGAACGAAAGTTACGAACGGTTAAGTAACCCCAATCTTGGAAAATATGATAAACTTCAACGTGTAGGGTTGCCACAGTTCTTCGAAAATTGCGAACATTTCGTTGGTTTTACATGGAATTCCTCAAAGATCGCTTTTAATTTGATATGCGTTAGCTAGATCATAACATATATAATTGATTCGAAGTGAATATGAATGAACAGAATAGAAGGTTACAAATAACGTTAGTAATATTTGGGCATAGTTCAATTTCAGAATTTCTTATACCTTTATGAATAAAATCGAACAATCGTGCAGGTGTTACAAATAATTGTTCTAATACATGAAAAAACGCGTCCATACAATCTAAAGCTGCAACACTGTATTGAAAAATGACAATATTGCTGCTTCCAAATATAAATTTATGTTATTTTATGTTATGTCTACACGATACGGAGAATTTAATGCTTTATTAACAATTAATATTACATTTGTCAAATGTGCCATACCAGTCTCTATCGCTCTCACTTGCTCCAATATAATTGTAAATATACTGTCTGATGCGTCTAAAAATGCGTTGTCTGTTTTAGAAAGTGATTTCATGCCTTTAATGTTAACAGTCTTCCGGTGTACCAGTAATATTCCACATTGAGGAAGATCCTCAGCAAATAGTTTCACAATTAAATTTATGAACCAACGTATAACAGACTCAATCATTCTTACTTGTGTCGATTTATATTTCGATTCAGAGACCAAAGCTTTATCGATCCCTATAATGAATGTTGGGTCCTCCTGCCTCCAATTTGGCTTTTTAGTATTTGTTGTAGATCATAAAGCTTACACAGAGTGAAGTATACTGTGTCGAAGGTGGTGATTGCGTTGCCTCGTTTCCGCGGGGGTGATGTTTGCGGAGAGCGATAGAGAATGTTTTTTTATAAATCCATAAGAAAATACCTTTAAAACGCATCTTAGCACGCCAGAAAAAACTGTAGCCTTTATCGCTCACCCGCCTGCGGAAAGAGCGCATGAGTCTACACAGCATTTCGTACTACCATAATCCTCTAAATTGGGAACAAATCGGAAATCGGACGAAAATTGTTGTAATTGTTTTTGTTGCTTTTTACTGAGAATCCAACAACATATTATAAGTTGACATATGAACTGTGTGTCATCGGACATTGCGAGCAACGATATTTGGTCTATACATAATCACTGTGCCATTCGAATATAAACTTATTAACATTTTATCATTCATAGGATTCTTCATATATTTCTGTCTGATGGCTGCGTTCTCCTGGATGAATGTGACGTGCTTCGATATCTGGCAAACATTCGGGTAAGATAAAACTACATATATATATATACATAGATACATACATATATACATATACATTTGGTATCATAAAGAGTGATTTTTTTGAGGTTAGGATTTTCATGCATTAGTATTTGACAGATCACGTGGGATTTCAGACATGGTGTCAAAGAGAAAGATGCTCAGTATGCTTTGACATTTCATCATGAATCGTCTTACAAACGAACAACGCTTGCAAATTATTGAATTTTATTATCAAAATGCGTGCTCTGTTAAGAAAGTTCATTGCGCGCTTCCATTTTATGGTCAGTTTAATCGACCCACTGAAGCGGCTATTCGGGCTATTGTGACTAAATTTCGCACCAAATTTACATTGTTGGACATTAAACCACCAACTCGCTTACGTAGAGTGCGAACTGAAGAAAATATCGCAGCTGTATCGGCCAGTGTTAATGATGACCACCAATTTTCGATTCGTCGCCGTTCGCACCAATTGGGTCTCTGTTACTCAAAAACGTGGAAATGCCAAAATTGGACTAAGCGGATGGACCACCTAAGACGCAGCCGCGGTCAACATTTAAATGAAATTATCTTCAAAAAGTAAATGTCATGGACCAATCTAACGTTTCAAATAAAGAACCGATGAGATTTTGCAAATTTTATGCGTTTTTTTTTTAAAAAAGTTAACAAGCTCTTAAAAAATCACCCTTTATATACTATGCAGTCATAATTACGATATCGAGCGGTAAATTCAATAAACGTTTTGCTAGTCTGTTGGCCTACTTTCAATGGGCGTTGGAACCGATGACCCGTAAATTGTTGCACTGTACAATTTATAGGCGGCTTCTCGCCTTTCTGATTGTGAAATTTATCTACCATTTATTAGGCCAACCAATTCGTTGGCTGTGCTCTTGCTTTAGATAATACAAATTGCCATGCTTTCATTTCCAGGAACCAGACGTACCATTAAACGCTTTTGGCCGTTTGTTTTGTTTATTATTTAATTAAATTAATTACACTTAGATCACATGTCGTCACTGCCCTGCAAAATATATTCATAACTCGTGAACGAAAGGGAATAATTTCCCACTACGTGGTGCGAATTCAATATTAATTATTTAATATAATGGTCTAATGTGAAACTTAAAGTATTATTCCAGCGGTAGCACTACACTCGGCTTTGTTGGCGACTAATTTCTTCTGAACTTTAGATTATAATAAGGCTGTTTTTCTTTAAGACTGGATAACTAAGCTGCGATAACAAAAATCTAAATAAAATGTTAAAATTTCACTGAAAATAAAAAAATCTTTTTTAAAATTGTCGCCAAAAGCAATATCAATGTGTGTGAAAACACATTTAGAAAAAATAATGTTGTGTTTAAAATTTTTGACTTAGCCTGGATAATTATCCAGTGTAAGTCAAAATGACGGTTATCGAGGCTAAGTCAAATAAAGTCAACACAAAATATTTTTTTGAAAATTAGTTTTGGCACATATATTTATATTGTAGTTGGCGACAATGTGAAAAACTATTTTTTTATTTTGAGCAAAAAAATAAATTTTTATTGACGTTTTTGATATCGCAGCTTGTTATCCCGGCTTAAAGAAAAACAGCCCTAATATTCGCTAAACATGGAAATAAATTGCATGTTAAGTTTTTATAATGCACTATTTGTGTCTCTTTCAAATTCCGTCTTACATTTCCAATTCTTCTCGACGGATCAAGGACATTTAATACATTTCTTATTTCATCCCATTGATCTTTAAAATTACTAGGAACGGCGCTCCTTAGAAATTCTTTAGCATGTCTTCGCCAAAAACAACAACGAAAAATCAGAGTCGTTATAATTGAAAATTGTAGCATAGAACGAGTGATTGATGAGAAACAAATACCAAATTGAAAGTTCTATCGACGAAATTCAGCCACATTTACGCAAAGCGGCCATCAAAATATTGACAAAAAGAGTGTTTACGAACTTACTTTCTGAGTCATTTAAAATTTTTGATTTATCAAGTAATTACACAAGTAAAACAATTAAAAACGGAGTTAAGTTCGGCCGGGCCGAACTTTATATACTCTCCACCATTCCACAGAGACTATCGATTTTCGTAGAAGTGCAGTAACATTACTTCTTTGCTAATTTTGGGTTCTGCTGAAGACTTCGGCACAACCTATGGTCTTGAACCAAAATAAATGACAAGACAGATTACAGGAAAATATTATTTTTTTTAATATAACCAAACCAAAACAAAGAAAAATATTAATGTACACACCAAATTTCAGAATTCTAACTGTAGCCGTTTAGTTGGTACCATTTCTATCTCTCTGTTCCCATTGTATCCCCCAAGAGTACGAATTTGAAAAAATACTTTTATATTATGTATCTACTCAATTAGAGGAATGTACACACCGCATTTCGTATTTCTAGCTGTTGTCGTTTGATAGGTACCATTTTTATCCCCTTTTTGCCCCCATTTCATCCCCTACGAATAAGAATCACTTTATGATGCACGTTATAGAGGGAATGCGCACACCCAATATCAAGTAAGTACAAGCAGACTTATTGACGAAACGTGGGTATTTTCAGTCCTTCTGAGGGAAAATTTTTTCCATTAGGACCGATTTCGCCCAGTTGCATTCCCAACCGATCTACGACTATAAGACGCATTTGCGGAAAAATTGGACGTCCCAGCTCCTTTCGTTTATATGAGCGTGTTTCTACAGAGGGAAAGACGGACGGACTAGATCGTCTTAGAATTTTATGACGATCAAGAATATTTCAGGTCGATATTTCAATATATATATATATATATATATATATATATATATATATATATATATATATATATATATATATCCCTTCTGAGGGAAAATTTTTTCCATTAGGACCGATTTCGCCCAGTTGCATTCCCAACCGATCTACGACTATAAGACGCATTTGCGGAAAAATTGGACGTCCCAGCTCCTTTCGTTTATATGAGCGTGTTTCTACAGAGGGAAAGACGGACGGACTAGATCGTCTTAGAATTTTATGACGATCAAGAATATTTCAGGTCGATATTTCAATATATATATATATATATATATATATATATATATATATATATATATATATATATATATATATATATATATATATATATATATATATATATATATATATATATATATATATATATATATATATATACGAGAGTATTATGTCGTTGTGCATTTGTTTGTAAAAGAGTTATACAGATCGGCATAGAATCACTTTCTGAGTCGATTTAGCAATGTCCGTCTGACGGTCCATCTATTGTTGTAATCAAATTGCAGGTCGCAATTATAGTCCGATCTTAACAAATATTGGTACAAGTAAGTTTTGAATATCAAGGAGGATTATACCGATTTTCTTCAAATTTGGCACAACATCTTATAATCCAACTAGAAACACCTATCCAGTAAGTGGGTAAGATCGGTTCAGATTTAGATATAGACCCCTTACCAATGTCGCTCCCGATTTTACATTTTCCGCTGTAGAAACCACATATTGTACCTGATTTTCTTTAAATTGGTCACAACATCCTATAATCCAACAAAGACACCTATGGTGAAAGTGGGTAAGATCGATTCAGTTTTAGATATAGCCCCAATACAAATGTTGCTCCCAAATGTTTAACCGATTTTGGCCAAACTATATATATTATATTTCACCTATTTCGTTCCGATTTAACATTTTTTGTCAAAAACATGCATTTACAGAATACAAAAATCCTTACCGTTTTCTCTTTTTTACCGAATTGAATTGTATTCCGACAGAAAGTGGAGTGTATTATATAGTCGGCCCCGCCCGACTTTAGCCTTTCCTTACTTGTTTAATTTTGGGACATTTGTATGAGAGCTACATATATATATTTCAGAGCTGAGGTGTAAAATCGGGAGTGAAATTTGTATGGGACCTATTTCAAAGCATGAAGCACTTCAGTTTCGCTATAAATGTATTTATTTGAAATATAAGTAATATAGGAAATCTGGCCAAAATCGGTATTGACCTCTAGAGCGGCGAAAGTCAAATCGGGAAGGACATTTGAAATGGGGCTATATAAAATAATGAACCGATGTTCTAAATAAGACTGGATATCGGAAATCAAGAGTAACATTTCTATGGACCTAAATCTAAATCTGAACCAATGTGACCTACTCTACTGTCAATTCTATTTTTTTTTGTAATTTCTAATAACCATAAATCCATTTAGACAAAAGAAGAAAACTAGTTGATATAAACACATTTCCTTTCTCATAAAAGTCTCTGTTCATTTACAACAAGTGATGATATGTTTACTGCAAACAAAACAACGTCATTCACAAACGAAGGACATTTGTCTAAAATTTGTTCGTATGGAAATGTCTATAAAGCTCAAATGAACCATTGTCTGGTCGAATTTGCGTTTAAAAGGACTTGCATTTTTTGAAGGATCATAATATTAAACAATTTTTGTATTTTTTCTACGAATCATAGTATAATTTAAAAGAGAACACTTTGGACAATTTAAATATTTTTTGTGCTTTTAGGAAGTGGGACAAAAAGTCGAAAAATGGAAATTGGGTCGCGGTCCATACAAAATGGAAAAACAATTTCCAGTCAACCCAGGAAAAAAATTTTTGATTGTTTAATGATGATTTGCAAAATATTTCGTTTCTAAATCAAGTCTGAAAACTAAACACACCTGAAAGTACCCCCAAAAACATGTTTTCCCGTGTAATTTTTTTGGTGTTGCATTTTTGTCAAAAATTCTTTTCTGGAATAATAGACCATTCAAAGTACTTTAAATATAAATTTTGATCGTGTGTTAAAGTTACTTATTGGCTGAATTATTGGACGTTTGTGGTATTTTTGAGCGTGCTTTCACAGTGACAACTGAATACTTTTACTTTATTTGGTTGTAGTATATTAGTATTTAGCTGTCACTTTGAAAAACCACTAAAAATCAAAGCAAACGTCTAATAATACGACTAATGAGTTATTCTAAGACAATAATAAAAATTTATATTAAAAGTGTTTCCAGGGGTCTATTAACTCAGAAAAAAATGCAACGCAAAAAAATACACGGAAAACATAATTTTTAGATGTGTTTTCAGGAGCGTTTAGCTCACAGACAGCTTGACCCAGTGACGAAATATCTTGCATATCATCACTAAACAATCCAATCTTCATATCTGAGGGGTTACCGCAACAATTTATTCGTGACCCCTCCTAATGAATAGTAGAACAGTAAGGTCCATAAAATGTATTTTCCTAGAAATAAATTGTCCAAAGTGTCCTCTTTCATTTGGTAGCAATAAATATTATAATGTTAATATCCTTCAAAAATTTTAAATTCTTTTTTGATGGGAACTCGAACCGAAAATGAGTACCTACCTCAGTTTTGATATGTTTGGTGTCTACTTTTAGAATTTTATAGACATTTTCATGCCCCAAAATTAGTGTCGCTCGGTGTAATAGTTGGTCCATTTGTACATTTCCAATTTTTTTGTTCAGATCTCCTCTGAAAAGTACAGATAAGTAACTAAACTTCTCCGGTTGTGACACATTGCATTTATAAACAGCTGTGCGAATCTTATTCCGCCTGGGTGGTATCTAAAGAGTGATTTTTTTGAGGTTAGGATTTTCATGCATTAGTATTTGACAGATCACGTGGGATTTCAGACATGGTGTCAAAGAGAAAGATGCTCAGTATGCTTTGACATTTCATCATGAATAGACTTACTAACGAGCAACGCTTGCAAATCATTGAATTTTATTATCAAAATGCGTGCTCTGTTAAGAAAGTTCAGAAAGAAAGAAATTGTGTTCAGCGACGAAGCTCATTTTTGGCTCAATGGGTACGTAAATAGGCAGAATTGTCGATTTTGGAGTGAATATCAGCCAGATTGCAAGAGCTACCAATGCATCCAGAAAAAGTCACAGTTTGGTGCGGTTTATGGGCTGGTGGCATCATTGGACCGTACTTCTTCAAAGATGATGCGAATCGTAACGTAACTGTGAATGGTGAGCGCTACCGTGAGATGATATCCAACTTTTTTTTGCCCAAAATGGAAGAACTGAACTTGGTTGACATGTGGTTTCAACAAGATGGCGCTACATGCCACACAGCTCGCGATTCTATGGCCATTTTGAGGGAAAACTTCGGAGAACAATTCATCTCAAGAAATGGACCGGTAAGTTGGCCACCAAGATCATGCGATTTGACGCCTTTAGACTATTTTTTGTGGGGCTACGTCAAGTCTAAAGTCTACAGAAATAAGCCAGCAACTATTCCAGCTTTGAAAGACAACATTTCCGAAGAAATTCGGGCTATTCCGGCCGAAATGCTCGAAAAAGTTGCCCAAAATTGGACTTTCCGAATGGACCACCTAAGACGCAGCCGCGGTCAACATTTAAATAAAATTATCTTCAAAAAGTAAATGTCATGGACCAATCTAACGTTTCAAATAAAGAACCGATGAGATTTTGCAAATTTTATGCGTTTTTTTTTTTAAAAAAGTTATCAAGCTCTTAAAAAATCACCCTTTACTTACACATGTACATGGAATAACCAAATGTGTAACTCAAAATGTACTCTGTGTGTAGGCCCCCCACAGTGCGATCTCGGAGGACTAATTGTTTGTGACAACGTCATCATCATCAACATCATATCATTTGATATGGCATTTGAACACTTCGTAGACAAGAGCAATACACCAACTAAATTGTGCAAATAAAATATATTTAATTACTCCCTCTCTCAATCTCCGAACCCCTCACGCATGTCACAATAGGAGGGGGGAGGGACTGTCGTTATTACGAAAAATTCACATGTAGTACTCTCTATTGTTTATTTTGTAATTATCGATGACTATGACTGCATTGACAGCGGCGATGATGATGTTAACGATGATGAATGTCATAAAAATATGGTGTAATATTGGCCAAGTAATGACCACTTAACAAATTAATGGCTTCAAGTGGATGTATTTACTCGGCTTTATTGCCAAGGAATCCGCATGTTAGAAATTTCCGTAAATTGAATATCTGAAAATGGGTTTTTTATGTAAAATATGTCTGCCACAGGTTTAGCAGCAAGTACAGAAATACATACAATGTAATTTACTTTTCCCTAAAGTTAGATGTGTTCTTGTTCTTTTCTTAGTAAATCGTTCAACATTTACATTCATGTGAATCCTTAAACCATTTCCGTCATCATACCATAGACAGGGTGTTGTTTGTAACACCCAAAAGGAAGAGAAATATGCCTGTTGTTTATCGTTTGGAATCACTTATGAATAGACATAGACATGTCGGTCTGTCTCACATTTGAATCAAATCGGTTCAGATTTAGATCATTCATGTTCTGTTATAGCCATCCATCACGATTTGATATCCGAATATTCTGACTGATTTAGTTAGAAACAAGTAAGGAAAGGCTACAGTCGGTCGATGCCTAGTGTAAATATAAGATGTCCTGCCGAATTTGAAGAAAATCGGTTAGGGTATGTGGTTTCTACAGCGGATAACCTCAAATCGGGATCGAAATTTGTATGGGAGCTATATCTAAATCTGAACCGATTTGACACATTTTGTCGCAGATGTTTCTAGTTAAAATATGAAGTGTTGTACCAAATTTGATTAAAATGGGTTAAGTTTTGTGGTTTCTAGAGCAAAAAAAGTCAAATCTGGTGCGACATTTGTATGGGAGCTATATATATATTTTTTTTACAAGCAATGTTTCTAGTTGAAATGTAAGGTGCTAAACCAAATTTCAACAAAATCTGTTTAAATTTACGGTTTCTAGACCGGAAAATGTCAAATAGGGAGCGAAATATGTATGGTGGCTATATCTAAATCTAAACCGAGTTGAATCATTTTCACCACAGATGTTTCTAACTTATATATCAAATAGCGACCGCTTTCGGCATGTAAAAATCATTTGTGTCAAGTTTCGTTAAAATCGGACAATAATTGCGACATGTATCGTGATTACAAGAATAGATGGACGGATTCAAAAAGTGAATTCTATGTCGATCGGTACAATAAACGGTGGGTATATATCGCCTCCCTTTTTGTGTTACAAACAAATGCACAAAGTCATTATACCCTGTGGTGTAGGGTATAAATACTTGAAATGTAACTTAAGGAGCAACTCCCGTTCGCTCGACTACATAGCCTTCGCAGCAATCATGGTGTAATAGCTCAACTCTATGGCAGAAGCATCATGAAATATTTGGGAATTATTTCGTTGCCATTTTTATACGAGATTTACAGAGTCTGAAGCAAAAAAAATTTGAAGTATCGGGGAACATTTCCTCGGATTTAGTTTATTTGAACATATTAGCTAAATAGCGTTAAAAGACATTTTGTTTATTTGTTAAAAAAATAAGTTTTGTTTATTTATTAACTTTTTTATTTCAATGCTAGCGGATGAACAATATTTTGAGTTTTTCGGTAGGTGTGTAAAATCTTGCAAGACTGTTGAAATCATTTTAATTCGGGGTATCAGCACATCTCCTGCTTTACATTTGCATTTGCTGATGATTACGGCTTCGGGTAAATTCGGTCATTATGGTCATATGAGAATTTCTTGTCAATGGCCATCATTGTCGCATAGGGTGGACAACGCCTTGATGTTGGCTCTGTTTGACAAGAACTATAGCATACACTTTCCACATGAGATGACTGGGTGAGCGGAAGCCCTTGTAGAAGTTGTGATCTGAACTTTGATGGAAGGGTGGGGTATAGGCTACACTGTAAAGAACTGGAAGTTAACCTGGCTCATAGAATACCCGATATCTATAGTGTATACCAAGTGAAAGTTATGGCTATTAGAGAATTGGCGGAGTGGTTGCGTTGCGGAAGTTACACCGGGACTTGTTTCTATATCTACCCCTGTCGAGATGCAAGCTTCAGCTCTGGCAGCAGGCACTGGTGCTTGCGGTGGGCGGACCTAGGCACGTCCAGAAACGCGAAGATGGTCTGTCCAAAGTATGATTCAAAAAGATCGAGCTATCTTCTTTCACTTGAAAGATTTCAACTACTTACGTTGATTTCAGTATTGACGGTAGACTGCGTATAAGTACACATGTCCAGAGGCTGGGGAGCGTACCAAACGACTTGGTGGAGATTTTGAGCGTTGAACATCTTTTCAGTCTCTGTCCATATATGGCTAATAGACGTTTAGTTCACTGGGTTCTGCTTCCTTTGAGAGCTTGGGTGACTTGGGCAGTATAGACGTCGGTAAGAACCTTTTCCTGCTTAATTTCTGACTGCCACCACAACGTAACCTAACCTAAATTTGGCGATAGGAAGATTTGTTACTTTTTGACGGCGAACCCACTTTCTAAGTTAAGATGTGCGATGGCATTCCAGATGGTTCGAACTATTGAATAGATGACAGCTTGTTCCTAATATATAACTGTGCAAGGCGTATTTATAAAGGTGATAGCACGAGCCCAGCTGACTGAAATTTTTTTCATTCAAATGTAACCGAAACTGCCAAATCCCATATATTTTGCTTTGACAGTATGACTCACCATTCAAAAAATTACTTGTATTTTGTTGTTGTTTTAGTGCTATCACCTGTATAAATACGCCTTGTAACTGTGTTAATTGATTTATACTTGACAACTTCACCGGATAGTCTCAATTGAATTTGATCGTTTATTTTTTTAAAACGTCATTCTTCGGAGCCAATAATAATATACCTGTACTTGAGAAACCCATAATCTTCTTTGACGTTCCTGTTATCAAAAACTCAATTTAAATTGAAAACAATTTATGTAGATCCAAGTGACTCATACTTGGAACTTAATCGAATCTCAAAATTAAGATAGTTTAATCTCAGGCAACGATGCATTTTATTATAAATGATCGATTCCGGGTGCTTCCATGGTGGATTAAAAAGGATCAAAAAGATTTTTCCAATTTTATTTCTCTCGTCGCTTTTGATCAGCGGCTATAACAGACCTTACACCGGTGAGAACCCGGTATAAGATGTGGTTCATGGTTTACGTGATAATGTAAGAGGAAAATCAAAACGAACTTATCGTGTAGTGTAAGGAGAGGTTGGACGAATATTTGACAGTTAAAAATACGAACCTTATACGCTCTACGCCACGTTAACTTTGCGTAGGATTGCAATACCATATCAGTACCAGTTTGATTCCTTTTTACAATTTTGACATTAGAACTACGAATTTAAAAAATCATCTTATTTTACGCGTCAACGCCGTCGATGGTTACAGGCCTCCCTCGAAATTACGAATTTCTATTTTTTTTATTTTACGAGTCTACGCAGCCAGAATTGTCATAATAAAACTTTAGTTCTCCCCCTCGCTATACGGGAAGTGTATCTAGTATAAGGGGGATAATATTCTAAATACTAGGGGGGAATTTCAGTCCCAGTTAGGGGAACATTTTCCCTCTAAACCGAGATCAATGAATACAGCAGAATTCGAAGTTGTTCGCTTTGTACAGTCGACAGAAACGGATTTGCAATTGTTAAGGAGGAGTCCAATTGATATCATTTTATACTACGACGGATAGTTTGCACATGGGTTCTGGATTCGTAATAAAGTGTTCAACAAAAGTATTTTTGTTTAACGTTTCTGATAGACTCTGCCCGTCTTATGCAACAGAGTCATAAACAAGCCAAAAGGGGATAAGTTCGATAATGCATTCCAAATAAATATAAACTGTTGCATTAAGTGAATGAATTGTACAATTATTAAACAAATAATTTGTTTGTTAATAAAGACAGTTTTTGTTTATTTCAGATCAGCGAAAAAGAAACACGGCTTTAAAGGCAGCCAGAACAAGCGTTTTATACTTTACTCCCTCTATGGGTGGGGTCTGCCAACGGTAATCACAGTCATCACAGTGACATTGACCAAAACAGATGTTTTAAGTGAAAATATACGACCCAATTTCGGACACGGCCGATGTTGGTTCACATGTAAGTCTCAGGGACAAATGGAAATGTACGTGTCACTTACTAACTTGATTGTAATGATTTCAGATGAATCAGCAGGATCCGCCAATATATTATTCTTCTCGGGCCCTGTGGGGATTCTCTTCCTTATCAATCTCATCCTATTCATTCTCACCCTGCGCTACTGTAATCGGGTGAAACGGGAAATCTTCCGCATGCAAAGTTCAAATATGGAGAAGCCACTCATGCGCCGTCGTTTCTTTGTGGACAAGGCTCGCTTTGCCATGAACACCAAACTCTTTGTGGTCATGGGCATCACCTGGTTCCTGGAGCTCTTGAGTATACTCTTCTACGACCACAAAAAGATATTCTTTTGGGCCATCAGTGATTCGTTCAATGTTCTGCTCGGAGTCTCTGTCTTCTTCATATTCGTCTTCAAGAAGCGTGTATGGCACTCTGTGCTGGAGAGGGTTGGTAAGTTGGTTGGCCATCGATGGTTATCCGAATGAGAATTGATCAATTGTTTCATATCACCTCTGTGTTCACTTACAGGACTACGTGCTGCTGATTCATTGAAGAATGGACCCACGGGCACTAACTCGACCTACACTCACAACAACATATCGATGAATCGTCTCAATGCCATCGAAGGCAACTCATCGCTCTTGAGTCCAAATGCTGCTCGGCGTGTTCCGACCATATGAACGCTATTACATCGCAACGTTTTTTTTTTTGTAAATACACATACATACCCACGTTCCTCATTCTCTCTTTTAGACGAAATAAGTTCAATGTCATTTCATTGTTTTCATTCATCAAAAAAAAAACCGGCACAGTATTCTAGCCGGGGACGACATCAATCATGTACTCCACTATAAAATAACAACGAACGACTAAGCTTGACTTTCTCTCCGACACACAAGATAATATTGATCGAATATTGGCGATATTGAAGGAATTCGAATTAGAAACTCTATGCCACAGTGTTTAGCCACGCGTATTCCATGCGATAGGAATCTCAAATATAATCAAGTAAAACCCGTGACCTTAGAGTTTTCAGGCATGTCAGAGAAATTCAAATCGTACGTAAGTGAAATCGAAAACATTTTGCGTTTTAAATCGTTTTTAAAAATTATAACGAAATTTAATTTGGTAATTTTAAAGAAAAAAGGAAAATAAAGCCACATAGATGTGACAGAAGATAATGTTTTTCCAAATTTTCTAAAAAAAATCATGTTTCTGGCATTTACAATACAAAAATAGGCTTTTTCTGGCCTTCTAAAAATTGCAAAACGTTCGAAAGCTGAAGAAGCAAAAGCGAATCGTTACGATTTTGAAATTGTTAATCAACTCATTTTCGTAAAATTTCTGTGACATGACTGATAGTAATAAATATTACAATAAATTATCTTAATAAGAATAAAAACATATACTTCTAATCTGCGGACTTTATTTTCTCTAAAACATCAGATTTAAAAATCGCTTTTTATAATTAAAAAAAAGATTCTACAATTTTCACTTCCATGTGAGATTTTTCACATTTTGTTAGGTATCGAAAAATCCCATTCTGTTCGCTTATTCTTCGTAGGAAAATATGGGACAGCTACTAATTTAGAATATTTTTATAAGGAATATGTTCGTTTTCGAAAAATTTAAACATCTCAACACACTTGTCGGTAGGATATGTTTCCAATTTGTCCATATATTTTTATTTCTTCAAGAGTGATATTAATGTTACGGGAATGGGATTTATTTTGTCATTCCGTATGCCATACCTTGAAATATTCATCGGAGACCCCATAAAGAATATACATATATTCTAGATCATAGCAAAATTCTAAGACGATCTAGCCATGTCGCTAACATCCAAACCATATGAGCTAAGGGGTTCAAATTTCCCTCATACATACATATATGTCTAATGGTTATCAATCGGTAGGAAGTGATTATAGTCCGGGAGACTAAACTTTTAGGACCAGTGCCTTTCGTTGCAGAAATAAGAAAAATGCATATCTGGCAAACCTTCGGTGGTGGCTTTGTGCCACTGCAATTTTTAAGATCATAAAAAAGTGGTACTATATTATGAAAGCTCTTACCCCTTCGAGTTGCCAACCAATCAGCCAGACCCATCAGTGGGTAGAAAGTGCGTGACAAACAGGTTCTACGTAACGTTCCTAGCACCATAAATAAAACCGCCAAACCTTACATTATAGAAAGAAAAAATGCATGTCTGGCAAACATTCAGGGTCGGAATAGGTCCCCTTCAATTTTTAAGGTCGAAAATGGAATATTTTAAGTCCAGGTAAACATGATTTCATTACATCGTGAAAAACTATTTCGTTGCATTAATAAAGCTACAAAACAATGAAAGCACATCGTTAATGAAATTAAATGTCTGATGCACAAATCAAGTGACTGCACATTTCGGGAACACAACTAGATCTACGTCAAACGACATTAAACTACAAGATTGTGATTTTCAATTCATCCGGATATATTTGAGATTTCTACAACGTCGCATTACTTAATAAAAAAAGTGTCAAAAATGGCACCTACTTTTTGAGTGACAGAGTTGAGTGTCTGATGTGATATCTACATACATACATACATACATATATCAAATATCATACCAGAACCATGCTATGTTGCAAAGTCTCGTTGGTTGAGAGAGAGAGAGCATAAATAAGTTAAGATTTATTTAATTTAGACATTAACTTGAAATCGAATTATTCATTTGTGATAGGTTCACAGACTCATCATCACTCTATCCTTCCCGAGGAACACTGAACAAACCACAGTATTACACGTATACATACAAACAAACTTCATAATTGTTTTCAACAAATAACTTATTTATTTTCATCACCTTGCACATCACCATCCAAAGATGAAACCAATATTATCGCTTCAAGCCCAGCCCATTCAAAATCTTAACAAAACAATCGCTTGAAAATGTTTGCATTAAAAATAAAAAAAATTACAAATCATACATATATATGTATGCTTGTATATGTAAACAATGTTGTTTCTTTATCTGTTTTTTTAACATTATTCGAGAATAGATTACCGTCAAACAATTATCTCGTAGCCGCCCTTCTCGTACATCATCGATAGGCCAAAGGACAGTATTGAGCCGAACAGTGGGAAGAGAGCTATCACCGACGTGGACACGCCGATCGTCGTGAAATTGTCGTTGATTGAGCTCCTTAATTTGTAAAAGCAGCCCTGTAAGGAGGAGTGAAGTACATATCAAGAAAGGACCAGATCTATGGCTAATACTCCAAGAATACTTACCACTTCGAAGACCCTGCTGACATCCACCTTGGACGTGTCCGTTCTATGCTGCTTGAAGCACGATTCTGGCACGGAATCACGTGGCCAATCGAGAAAGCTTTCATTGCCACAACAGCGTAACTTGGAACATAGAAAAAAGCTCTATTAATGTATTCAGACGTATATAAATGTAGTATTATGTGTGCCTATCTGGTGCCCAATGCAAGATCATAATCACATGTAAGCATTGCATTCGAGGGAAAGTATTAAAATCCAAATGAAATTTACTGATTAGAATCATATTACTCCAATATTAAACGTATATTTAATTAATTTACACTGTGCGACAGTCCAAAAACTCTGGGAAGTGATATTATTTTTCTTGTAGGTATTGTCGAGTAGAACAAGAATCTGTATTTGAAATTTGCCAGACACCCCCGTCCCACAGTGGTTCAGAATCAAAATCCAAAATTCAATAACTTTTGTTCTAGTAAACATTTTTGAGCTCTGTAAAAACCAAAATTAGACAAGGACCCAATAATTATTTTGAGATATTACCATTAAAAATCGGGAAATCAGATATATTTTAGAAATCGGTCCAAATTTGACAACTTTTCGTATTTTTCGATTTTAATTAATTTTTTTATTTTTTTGTGTTTATGTTTTTTAACACATTTTTACTTATTTGTTCATAATGCGAAGAAAAAATTTTAATTTTTGTATTAGGGTTTTTAACGTTTTTCAGATTTCTTTTTATGACTTTGTCGAACTGTTTCTCACACATTTTAAGAAATTTTGCACTCAAATTGTTTTTAATAGAAATTGTTGTTTCTTAGCTTTATTATGGCGTAAAAACTATGTTTGTGCCGAATATAGTTCGTTTGTAATAAATATATTAAAAATATCCTTTTTGAACAAATGTTGACTTTAGACTAACACAACTTTCTTCCTTCAAAATCCATTAACGAAATATATACATATTTGGAAAGGTTAAAGGGTTCCTTGTTTTTTCGTGGTAACTTTTTGCCCCCTTGGGCATTTTTTTCCCACTAGCTTCTGAAATATATGTACGCAGATAAAAAATGAATAAATTTCCTTTATGCTCATGCTAAATTTTATAACAATTGGAGTTCATTTGCCGCTACTATTCCCATAAAACCTTAATAACACTTGATTTAGCATTATTATTTTGGTTTTTTTAGCGTATTTCCCGCAAATAAACTTCGCTTGTTATAAAATTTCGCGTGAGGATAAAGGAAATTTACTCATCTTTCCATCTACGTACTTACTTTTAATGAGAAGAAAATGAGTAAATTGCGTTTTTGAACTAAAAAATCGAACTCTGTCTGCTAAATCAGGTATTATTATTATTCTTTTTGGCATATTTCCGGCAATTGAACTCCGATTGTTATAAAATATAACATTAGGATAAAGGAAATTTGTCAACGTTTTTAACTGTGTACCTACTTTTCAGAATTTAATGAGAAGAAAATGACTAAATTGCATTTTGGAACTAAAAATCTTACTTTTTGCACTAAATGTATCCTATCTTCCAAGGTTGCAAGTTCGTGCAGGCAAAAGTTATCCTACAAAAGCGGGGAACGCTTCAACCTTTCCAAGTATGTATATATTTCTTTAAAGGCTTTTGAAGGAAAAAAGTTGTGTTGGTTCAAAGTCAGACATTTGTTCAAAAAGCATATTTTTAAAATATTTATTACAAACAAACTATAGAGAAGAAACCACAATTTCTATTAAAAAATATCTGAGTGCAAAATCTATTAAAATGTGCGCGAAAGAGTTTGACAAAGTCAAAAAAGAAATTACGTTTTTTATTCAATTTTCAAAATCTGAAAAACGTGAAAATCCGTAATACAAAGAAATTAAAATTTTTTCTTCGCATTATGAACAAATAAGTAAAAATATGTTAAAAAAACATAGACAAAAAATAAAAAAAAATTAATTAAAATCGAAAAATACGAAAAGTAGTCAAATTTGGACCGATTTCTAAAATATATCTATATATATCCCGATTTTTAATGGTAATATCTCAAAATAATCCTTGGGTCCTTGTCTAATTTTGGTTTTTACAGAACTCAAAAATGTTTACTAGAACAAAAGTTATTGGATTTTTGCCGATGGATTTTGATTCTGAACCACTGTGCAACCCAGAGTTTTCTACTCAATTCTTTTTTGTAGCACAGTGTTATGTGTCGGTATGAAAAGGGCGTATCTAATACAATGGTCTAGGCCATCTGGTCATAAAGTCCAAATTATTATTGAGATCAATCATTTTCCTTCCGGCGAACTGGGACAGAAGCAGACGAAGCGAGACACGGGACATTGGCATGGGAAATGTCCAAGGAAGTCCCAAAATCAGGACGTAATTAATTGTCTCTTAATCACTTCCGATGCGTCTTTGCCATAGGTACGGAACGTCACGTTGTGTCGCAAAAAATTGACAAATGTTTGGTTTCTTAGATATATCGAAAATATTTTAGTTTTTCGTTTTTTGGTCTGTAATAAATATTTGATTTGAACTGGGATATAGTCCTGGTTCAAGACCATTTTGCATCTATATTTAATGGAATGCAAATTTATTTACAAATGGCATGGTGACATTTATTACTTGGCTGCAGACTACCACTATCAGGATTTCCATCCTGTCTAAAGATTTCGTTCAGGTGGCTTCGCAGCGACTTTTCAACATCAATCCCGGCTTCTTTAAGGAAATGATTCTCACAAACGAACGAGAAGCACAACTCACTTGCCGAATATGCGTTTCAAAAATCGCACCAAGTAATAAAGTACGCATGCCATCTTACAAGCACCTCATTGAGTTACATATGTAAGTATGCGTATATGCAGGTATAGTTACCAACGCTTATTTTTTTTAGTTTTTCGTTTGTATTTTTTTGGTCTGTAATCAATATAAATAAATAGAAAAAAATAAATGAAATCACATACATGTATACCACTTTTATTATATTTAAAATGGAATTATTTATGTAAATGTAAAGACACATATTTTGTTATTTTTCACATATATTTTCATATATATTTCAAGGAAAGAATAACTAAATATAAAAATAAAAACGTCTTCTTATGGAAATAGACTAAACAATTGGTAAAAGGCGGTCGTTTCTCTATGTCCGTGGATGTAGTCACATCGCTTTTATGGACATTATTGACACTTTTATAAGTGTTTTGATGTCCATAGACCTTATGGCTCTTTTGTAGTTTCATGACACTGAGCTAAACGCTTCTGAAAATCATAATTAATTCAAGTGTAATTTATTGAAACTTTGTGTACAAATAGTCATTTCAACGAACTTTGGTTATACATACGTAATTTCTCTTATAACTAGTCGAACAAAGTTATTTTAACCGATGTAACCCACTTTCACTATACACTTAAAGGAATTTGTCAGCAAAAGAAAGCATAAAGTCAGCTGAAAGAGCAGATTTTCTGCTGAAAAGGAGACAGCAGATTTGTATCTGCTGAAGTAACAAACAGATGTTTGCTGTTTTTAGCAATAAAGATGCTATCTTGAAACTTTAAGCATATGTACAGAACAGTATGGCCAGTTGAATATACATATTATACATATAAGGCAATGCTGATGCGAGATTGCAGAAAAACTGCTGTAATAGCAGAAAAGTGCCTGCTCATGGACAACAGACAATCGGTGCTGTTAACACAACTTTTTTCGCTAATTTTTATTTCCTTTAAAAGTTTTTAGTTGTCACTTTTAGAAGCCATAAAGTCTAATAATACAACCAATGAGGCAAGAATAATAATTAATATTTAAAGAGCTTTAATCCAGAAAAAAAAAAACTATTTTGGACAAAAGTGCAACGTCAAAGTTAGTGTTGTCTTATCACCGCTGTAAATCAGCATTTGTGATCCGATTTTGGTCATATTAAGAAAAAATCACTAAATTTATGAAAACCCGTTTACAAAACCGATTCATAAATATTCGGAAGGCAAATTCTTTCAGTGTGATCACGTAAAAAAACAATTTATTGCCAGATTTTGGATTTTCATTTTTAAAATCATGAATTTGTGTAGCTCCAAATTTATTAACAGAGCAACTGCAACTTTTAATTATTTGTAAAGTATTACCGATCGGATTGTAATGATCCATAATCGTATATGAGGAAGTATGTATGTTTGCACTTACATTCTGCTGTATGAAATCCATGAGGTTGTCCACTCCTGTTGCATTTTGTCCATCGTCGTAGCCATTCATATGTCTGGATATGCCACTGGAAACACCGGCCAACAACTCTCCTTTATACGTATGGACGTAGACGGACAGCGAGATTAACGAAAATAGCGCTGTTATCAAAAATCCACCGTACTACTGACCCCAAAGACAAAATACGACAATTGCGAAATGCATTAAAATCACAGCTCACAGTCATTTGCGGGAGGGCGATATACTTGGAGCATGTACTTACAAACACCAGCATGGATGAGTGAATCTTCACAATGCACGAGCACGCCAGTGAACTCACGAACACGATGATAGCGCCAATTACGACCAGAATCAGGGGGGCTACATCCGAGTACGCTGCATTGATCTTCAGATATTTCTGATAGTCCGTCTGCATCCAAACGCCAATCCATATCAGCGATAAGCCCGACAGCTAGTTGGATACAAAGTGTAGTCTAATTAATAAGGTGTCCAAATGCATACGAGAGTATCTGTTGGTCTCCATACCCAGAATGCAATATTGAAGAGCATTAAGATGGCTCTGACACAGGGATAAGAAATGAGACGGCCGTTGTCGTTGGAATACATTTTGTTTCGGCGGCGTTTCGGTAGGTCGTTACCCTCGGCTTTCTTGTGAATTATTTAAATATTTAATTGAATGCGCTCTCACCTCCTTCTCGTCAGCTTGAGATACACTTTGAGACTGTTGTCTTAATGCTGCAGTCGAAAGAAACGAAAGCAAGAATGCACTGCACTCGCTTGGGCTGATCAATGATCTATTCAAGAACATTCCCGATAAGAGGAGTAATAAGTTTACGCTGTTGTTTATGGCAACATATATGTATGTATGTACATTAAGGCGGGTCACGACCAAAACAAACAACAACAAATATATCTCTGCTTAAGCCTTAAACCAAATGATGTCAACATGATCACTGAATTGAAAAGCAACCTTATCAACGTTTTTTTTTTTTGGACCCGACAAAGTTTCTTTTTTGTGTATTTTTACATAAACGGCGATCTTCGGACCCAAGACATCTTTGGAATGGTTTTGTTTCAGCACAAACGGTTCATACAACGAGAATTTGTACGAGTTTATTCAAGAAAAATGTGACTTTGAATGTGAGATCACTTCTTTTAAGGACTAAAACTCTCTGTAGATTTTGAGAAATTGTCAATAGTTATATTCCGCATTTGATACTACACCCAGAACAATTCTAAAAGATCCATTATGTTCGATCTTTTAGAATAGTTATCAGAATCAAATTCGCTATAGTCGTTACGTTACAGGAACGAAGTACATTTTACGCTCTGAAGCCGATTTGAACGTTTGTAGACTCCGAAATGTGTTGTTACGTCGTATTGCTTGTAGTTTCCAACCAACAACTTCATCCTTGATTCATTCATACACAGGGTGACTGATGAATGTTGCTACTCGAATAACTTAATTTTTTATTCATATATATTATTGTCATTTGAAAAATAATCGAAATTAAAGCGATATTCTCTTAGTGCGATCGACAACGATCAACAACTGCACTAATTGCTTGCTCACTAGGCCGATTATGTTGACCGTAAAATGGACGAAGTGCTCTATGAACTTCGCTAACGATTCATAGACTCAACACAGTTTGACATTATCAGCTGTTCAAACATAGTTATCCATAGTTCTCTTGTAGCTATAGTTTGGTTAAATTTGGCACAGCATTTTGTTCTATTTTTACTTTAATTTTTAATCAACCAGGGGCCTAGTTCATATCAACTGACACTGCTTCTAATGGGCGATATCAAAGGAACCGGCCAATTTAAACCAAATTTATAAAAACAAAAACAGTACTTTGCGAGTAAGTATAAATCATTGTAATGGGATTGAGTGTGGAGGGTGTCACACAGTCGGCATTGCCTAACTATAGTCTTTTTGTATACCCTCACCCTACAGAGTAGGAGGGTATATAGTGACTTAAGACCCTAGGAATGTTTCGACCAAATCCGTTCATGACTTTTTAAGTTGTTTGAGCCATATCCGTCTGGCTGGTGTACACGATAATTCTCGAAGGGAGTTAACGAATCAATCCAAACTTTGCACGCTGTTGTATTTTCCCCAACTTAGTTTAAGTTCCAAGATGGGCGAAATTGCCACACTCCTTCTGGTATCTTCCACACAAATAGCCCATATTCAATGTTATATTAAAACCCATATATGTGTAGAAAATTTGGCGGGTCGTTCCACACCCCTCTGAAATCAATTTTTGAAAGATTTTACAACTGTAAAATTTGTATGGGATCTGACGTTTGACGGGTTTGATGTTAAAAAGTCGCTGCGAAGCCACCTTAACGAAACCTTTATACAGGGTGGAAATCCTGATAGTGGTAGTCTGCAGCCAAGTAATAAATGTCAACATGGCATTTGTAAATAAATTTGCATTCTATTGCATTCTTGAGCCATGACAATATCCCAATTCAAATTAAATAATGATTACAGACCAAAAAAAAAACTAGAACATAAAACTTTATTTTATCATTAACTGATTACAAATAATAAAGAAGTAAGGAAAGGCTAAAGTCGGGCGGGGCCGACTATATGATTCCCTCCACTTTCTGTCCGAATACAATTCAATTCGGTAAAAAAGTGAAAACGGGAAGGATTTTTGTATGTGTCCGACCGATATGACCTGACCCAATTTGTCAAATCGAGAAGAATATTTGTATCGGGCTATATCCAAACATGGAATGAAGTGACCCACTTTCACTATAGGTGCTTCCAGTTCAAGTATAAAATGTTATTCTAAATTTGAAGAAATTCGGTGAAAACACGTGGTTTCAAGCTGAGAGCGAAATTTGTATGGGTATATAAATCTGAACCGATCTGAACCATTTTCTCCATGGGTATTTCTAGTTGAGATATAAGATATTTGCCAAATTTGAAGAAGGTCTGTTAAAATATGTGGTTTATAGAGAGGAAAAATTGAAATCAGCAGTGAAATTTGTGTGGGAGCTTTATATAAATCTGAACAGATCTGACCCATTTTACCATAGGTGTTTCTAGTTGAAATATAAGATATTTTGCCAAATTTGAAGAAAGTCCGATTTTCTTCAAATTAAATAACGTTCGTTCTTATCCCGAAAAATTTCGTTGTGCAAAGTTTCATTTGGTTTTGGCTACAATTGCGACCTGTAATCTGATTACAAGAATAGATGGACAGACAGACAGACGGACATTGCTAAATCGATTCAAAAAGTGATCGGTATAATTGACAATGGATATATCTCGCTTCCTTTGGGTGTTACAAACAAATGCACAGAGACATAATGCTCTCGTGGAGTGTATAAAAACAACGCATTACTTCATTTACATCAAAATCACAGCGTCATATTTTTATACACTCCACGAGAGTATTATGTCTTTGTGCATTTGTTTGTAACACCCAAAAGGAAACGAGATAGACCCATTGTTAATTATACCGATCGTCTTAGAATCACTTTCTGAGTCGATTTAGCAACGTCCGTCTGTCTGTCTGTCCGTCCGTCCGTCCGTCCGTCCATCTATTCTTGTAATCACGATACAGGTCGCAATTGTGGACAGAACCAAATGAAACTTTGCACAACGATGTTTTTCGGGATAAGGACGAACGCTATTTAATTTGAAGAAAATCGGTTCAGATTTAGATATAGCCCCCATACGAATTTCACTCCCGATTTGACTCTTCTCACTCTAGATACCACATAATACAGCAGATTTTCTTTAAAATTGGCAAAACATCTTATATTGTAACTAGAAACACCTGTGGTAAAAATGTGTTAGATCGGTTCAGATTTATATATAGCTCCCATACAAATTTCTCTCCCGATTTGACTTTTTCCGCTCTAGAGACCACATAATGTATCAGATTGTCTTCAGATTTGGTAAAACATCTTATATTTCCACTAGAAACACCCATGGTGAATATCGGTCAGATCGGTTCAGATTTATATATAGCTCCCATACAAATTTCGCTCCCGATTTGACTTTTTCCGCTCTAGAAACCACATATTGTATCAGATTGTCTTCAGATTTGGTAAAACATCTTATTTTTCCACTAGAAACACCCATGGTGAATATCGGTCAGATCGGTTCAGATTTATATATAGCTCCCATAAAAATTTCGCTCCCGATTTGACTTTTTCCACTCTAGAAACCACATAATGTATCAGATTGTTTTCAGATTTGGTAAAACATCTTATATCCCCACTAGAAACTCCCATGGTGAATATCGGACAGGTCGGTTCAGATTTATATATAGCTCCCATACAAATTTCGCTCCCGATTTGACTTTTTCCGCTCTAGAAACCACATAATGTATCAGATTGTTTTCAGATTTGGCAAAACATCTTATATTTAAACTAAGAACATCTATGGTGAAAATAGGTCAAATCGGTTCAGATTTAGATATAGCCCCCATACAAATGTCGTTCCCGATTTGACATTTTCCTCTGTAGAAACCACATATTGTACTCGATATTCTTTAAATTTGGCACAACATCTTATAATCTGACTAAACAAAACCATGGTGAAAGTGGGTAATATCGGTTCAGATTTAAATATAGCCCAAATTCAAATGTTGCTCCCATAAGTTTAACCGATTTTGGCCAAACTATACATTTTATATTTCACCTATTTCGTTCCAGGTTTCAATATATCCTCATACAAATGTCCTTTCCGATATAAAATTTTTTGTCAAACACATACATTTACAGGATACAAAAAACCTTCCCGTTTTCACTTTCTCACCGAATTGAATTGTATTCGGATTGAAAGTGGAGTGTATCATAGAGTCGGCCCCGCCCGACTTTAGCCTTTCCTTACTGGTTGTGATTTTCCACGACTTTTCTGGTACAGGAAATTCGTATTTTATCCCATTCTTCTTGTAATAATTTTTTCAGTTCGGATGTGGAGGTTATTGAGGCTATAAAGAAGCTACTACTGGATAAAACGTGTGTTTCGGATCATCGCCCTGATAAAATTTAAAGCTGTCCTGAACACCTAGTTTTTCCGCGTTTGACACCAATTAATATCTCTTAATAAATATAATATCAAACTACCATTGGGTCTACAAAATCTGCAACCGAACATTAAGTTTGATAATGGGCACGTTTTGGATAATGGAATAAAAAGATTTTTCCAAATTCGTATTTTTATACCCTCCACCTCCAGGATGGGGGTATATTCACTTTGTCATTCCGTTTGCAACACCTTGAAATATTTATCGGAGACCCCATAAAGTATATATATTCTGGGTCGTGGTAAAATTCTAAGACGATATAGCCATGTCCGTCTGTCCGTCTGTCCGTCTGTCTGTTGAAAGCACGATAGCGGCCGAACGAAAAGAGCTAGAAGGTTCAAATTTTTCTTAAATGTGTCTTATGGTTGTAGATCGCTTGGGATTGAAAGTGGACGAAATCGGTCCAGAGGGAAAAATTTTTCCCTCACAAGTACTGAAAATACCCCTAATATTTAGAGTATTTCAGCATGTTTTTTGAACATATTAGCTTGTATTTACTTGATATTTGCAATTCGCATTCCCTCGACATTCTTTAATCTACTGGTAATACTGTGGAATGCACTCCGTGGTGGAGGGTATATAAGATTCGGCCCGGCCGAACTTAACGCCTTCTTACTTGTTACTATTGTTTTTGGAAAAAAAAACTAAGAATGAGAATATTTATTTTTTGAATTGACTTGAAGTATTATATCTATATATAGTGTAATCGTATTGGTAGCCTTGCCTTGTGAGCGTGGTTTGAAATAATAAAAATAAATTTATAAAATTATTTTTTCAATATTTGTTTTTTTTTTTTTGGTTTGACTATATTAAAAAATATATATCTTCCTCTATTATTACTGTACTTCTACGAAAATCGACAGCCTCTGTGGAATGCAATCCATGGTGGAGGGTATAACTCCGTTTTTACTTGTTTAAATACAAAAACATAGGAATATGGAAACAGAGAAGATTAGTTAACTAGATGTATGTGTGCAGGATATGGTGTGATTTGATTGACAGATTGATTTGCGATATGAAATTAGAGAACTGATTACAAATATGAAACGTTCAACAAATCAGCAGAGAAACAACCGCAACTACAATATTGTATTGGTTCCGCTCTTGAAGTGAAACACCGATGGTTTATGAGTGTGTGATGGTTTTTATGAGTACAGAAAGTAGACATACATAAATGTATATTAAAGAATCGGAATTATATCTGAAAACTCTGATATTGGACCTACGATCTGAGATAATTTTAGCAAAATATTAGTGAGACTGTTTCTAATACATATTTAAAAATCCTTCCATTTTTAATTAATTTGTATTCTATTTACAATCTTCATTTTGACTAATGTTTCCCGCTCGAAATAGTATGGACGGGTCATTTTTCCATCCTTTTTAAAAGGTCCTTGAGATTATTGATGGAACAAAATTGTATCCAAGCTATCATGACAATTTATTATTTCTCTCTTCGCATTTCATTTTTATTTTATATATAAATAGAAACCCAAAATAAAATGGAAAAACTGACCATTAATATTAAATTAGAAATGAAAAATAAGAAGATATTAATATTGCTTTTTATTTAATAAGCTATTAAAAACCGGTTTCAAACCGCAGTAAGTGATGTACTATACCCTCCTACCCTGGTGGTGTTCTCTATCGAAAGCTAGAGCCTTCTCAATTTAAGATAATTCTGAGACAATTGTGATAAAGTTACGCGTGCGTTCTACACATTTCTGGCTGAGAATAGATTTATGCTACACATCCTTCCTTATCGCCCCGTGGAAGTACAAATGAACATAATAAACAAATCGACGCAAATGTGCGACCCTTCAGTGACGATTGTAAATATTTATTATATTTGCCATTTATTATTTATTTTGTATGATTTACATACATATGTATGCAACTACCTACATACGCATTTACATTCTTAAATTTATGCTTGTACGTATGTATTGTAAAACATATTTATATAAACGTATGTGTGTCTCATCGTGTTTACGTCCAGATATGAATGGACATTACAGTGGGCAATACACAAATGTAAGACTCCCACAAAATAAAGCCTGTCTCCTGAATTTGGATATTTTCGCAAAGACCATTATTATACCCTCTCTCTGCAGAGTAGGGGGCGTTTTACTATTTGGGACAGAAAAAAGTGTAATGCCTTGAAGGAGTGTCCGTAAGTATGTTTGGACCAAATCCGTTTCACGACTTTTTAAGGTATGTCCGTCCGTCTGTCTGGCTGGCTGGTGTACACGATAACTCTCGGAAGGAGCTAAGGAATCGATTTCAGCTTTGCACATGGTAAAATTTTTCCCAAAATTAGTTTAAGTTCGAAGATGGACGAAATTGCCACTCCCCTTCTGGTACCTCCCACACAAATGACCCATATTCCTATGTTAAATAAAAACTAATGTAACTTCCACACGGATATTCGAAATCAGTTATATTTTGGTATTTGATAAAGTTTTTATAATCACTTTAAGCGTGCAAAATATGGGGGCCACGCCCCTTCTTGTACCTCCCACACAAATCACCATAACCTACGTAAAATTGCCACACCCCTTCTGGTACCTTCCAGACAAAGTGGCATAAGCCTTGGTTAAAATAAAACC
Source organism: Polietes domitor (assembly GCA_947397865.1). NCBI lineage: Eukaryota > Metazoa > Arthropoda > Insecta > Diptera > Muscidae > Polietes > Polietes domitor. The sequence continues at coordinate 120,158,801 of OX377619.1, read as the reverse complement.
GATATAACTTCCATACGGGTACTCAAAATCATTTGAAATTTGATATTTGAAAATGTTTTTATAATCAACTTATACCAAAAAATATTTACTGCTTATCCACGCCCTTTCTTTTACCTCCCACACAATTGTCTATATCCCAGGAAAAATTAAATCCTTCATAAATTCTATACTGGTGCATGGAATCCACTATGACTAGATATTTGATCATGTTTTTGCAATTGTTTTATAACTGTGGAAGCTAGGACCAAATGCCATGAACCTTCTAGTACCTTCCACACAAATCATCCGGCCTACGTAAAATTTAAGTTATTATAATTTCCATAGATATGTTCTCTGAGAGTGAGGGTATATATAAGTCGGTTTAGCCGACTGACGTTTTCTTACTTGTTCATCTATACTATAGCAAATACATTTGTTTACATATTTTTTTTTTTCGAAAAATGCATCTTAATGTTGTAAGATGTTTCGCAGTTTCTATGAAAAAGTTTCTTAAGTCTTAAGAAAGTGTCTCCTAATATACATATATTTTACAATTGTTTGCTGAGTGGAAATTATTACGTCGTTTCGATTTACGTTGTATTAATTTTCTTCTTTTTTCTTATGAACTATGTCTTTGACAACTATATCTGTAGACAAAATTGACGATTTTTACAAAGCTTTTCCGTTCAGTGTAGAATCGGCGTTTTTGGGAACGCGCATAAAGTAAAACATGCTTTATTTTGTGGGTGTCTTACATTTGTGTGTTACCCACTGTAATGTTTATTCATATCTGGACGTACACATGATGAGACATACATATGTATATTAGGCTGGGTCGCCGTCCATACAAATGGAAAAGCAAGTTCCAGTCACCCCACGAAAACAAAGTTTGGATTGTTTACTGATGATTTGCAAAATATTTCGTTCCTAGATCAAGCCATCTGTGAGCTAAACGCTACTGAAAATAACCCTAAAAATCATGTTTTTCCGGTGTAATTTTTATTGTTTAAATTTTTTCTCAAAATTTTTTTTCTGAAATAATAGGCTCTTGAAAGCAATTTAAATATAAATTTTGATTCTTGTCTTAGAATAAATCATTGGTAGAATTATTGATAGATTATTTTAATTTTTTTTTGGGTTTTCATTAAACAATCCAATCTTCATTTCTGGGGGTGACAGGTGCAATTTATTTTCGTGACCCATACTAATGCACATACATAAATACATACATATAAGTATTTGTTACTATACGTACAAACATATGTAGGTAGATATACATACATATGTATGCAGGGCCGTGCGCAGGGGGAGGGGTTTTGGTTACAAAAAAACTGTATTTGTTATAATTTATACATATTTAAGATTATAAAAATGAAGAAACATTTCCAAATATTTTTTATTTAATCGGAATATGCGTATAAAGATTTTGAGTAAACATTTGTAATTTTTCTAGACTTAGGGCATGTCGTACTATCAAATTCCATCATTTCGCATTAATAGCATTTTGATTCCCCAGTTATCAGGCTAAAATAGGAAAAATGGTGGCTGTAAAGTCAAAAATTGTGAAGAGTATATTTAGAAAAACCGGCGTAACTTTTTATTAGAATTGAGAGATTGAGAATACCAAAATATTTCTTTGGCATGTGATTGTTGACTTCACGGGGAATATTTGTATATGAAAAGTTTCAGAATTATGAATGAAGATATATATGAAGATATATTTTATAAGGAATTGCAACGGCGAATTTTGGATTTTTCAAAAAAAATATATGTTACAAGCGACCAATCTGACATATGAAACTGGAATTTTTAAATTCGCTGTGTACATCACAAAAAATGCGTTTTCTATACAACATTGCCAAGATTTCATGAAAAAAGTTATGGAGTTTACAACAAATCTTATTTATATATTTGGGCATAAATGGCTATGTGCTTATTTCAACATTCATAGTGGTCAATTTTGAACATAAAAAAGTGGCTATGAATCATGAAACCGCGAATAATAGGAAATTTCGAAAACTTTTTAATCGTAGCAATTAGTAATCCTCATTAGATTAAACTGTAGAATAATGATTAATAATTCATCCTCAAATTAAGGAGAAAATCAGTTTTTTCGCTCTCCTGAAAAGTTATGTCTTTGTTCATAGCCACTTATGAATATAAGCCCTCGATATGTATGTATGTAATTTCAAGCAAATATTTAATCAAAAGTTATACACTTAGAGAACAAGTCTGTTAATACAAGCAGCGATTATCTGCTGTCTATCAGCAGACACTTTTCTGCAATTACAGCTGTTTTTGGCATAACAGCAGTTTTCTGCTATCTTACATCACCATTCACACTGCTAAAGAGTTTGCAGTCTGCTAAAATTGGCTGTTGTTAATTAAAATATAAAAAGATAAGCGTTCATAAACGAGTTTAGCTCGAATTTCCTTTTATATTAACTTGGGACAATATGCATATCATATATATTGCTAAAAATAGCAAACAGCTGTTTACCATCTCAGCAGATACAAATCTGTTGTCTCTTTTTTAACAGCAGAAAATCTGATCTTTCAGTAGACTTTCTGCTTTCTTTTACTGACATATTCCTTTGAGTGTACTGATAGATGGATTACTGAAATGCAATTTTGCCGACAATGTCTGTCGGACGAATGTATCAAAATATTTCTCGAAGATCCTGGCAATAAAATATGAGTTGTTTACAAACGCTCCAGTAAAAAATGTCCTAAAAAGTTGGAAAATGAACTAAATATGAGTAAAGTTTCCTTCTTTCAAAGCCATAGTAAACAGTTCATTTGCTAGAGCAAGGGTAGTAGATTTACTTAAAAACCTTTCTTTGGATCTAATAAAAAATTCTTACAATTGAGTAAATTGAAACTTATGTGAATGAATATTTCCAAGGTTTTAAGTGAGAAAAAAATCTGAAATTTTTTGTATGGAAAAAATTCCATTTAGGAAATTTTAACTTAAAAATGATTTTTTCCTAAAATGAAGTTAAAATGTTTACTGAAATTTATGCCGAGTTCTTCATACATTTAAGCATTAATGAACTTATAAAAAATATTTGAAATTGTTTAAAAAATTCTTGAATATTTATCTAAGAAGCAATTCTCATTCGTTTGCAGAGACTTATTTCTTAAATACTTTATGAATTATTCTAAATAACCACTGCGAAGGCGCCTATCTTGCCTACGCAACAATCATGGAGTAATAGCTCAACTCCTTGGCAGAGGTATCATGGAACTTTTGAGACATATTTCGTGTTGTCATTTTTTGTATCAGTTTTGCATACTCTGAAGCAAAACTATTTGTTTGATTTTTTTAGTTAAAATGAACTTATTTTAATTTCACCTTTTTTCTTGTATAAAATAAAATTTTCGGCAGTTTAAGTAAAACTTTACTTGTTTTGAAGAAAAAAAACAGCAAAATTGTCCTTAGTTTGAGTAATATATAGTTTTAGGAAATTTTCAGCAAAATTTTACTAAGATTTAGTAAAAATTTACTTAGTTTTAGGAAAATTTTGCTTAAATTTAGTAAAAAAATACTTGGTTTTAGGAAAAAATTACTTACTTTAAATTCAGCAAAATTCTACTTATATTTAGTAAAAATGTTCTTGGTTTCCTAAATTTTTATTAATTTTAACTCATTGTAGGGTTAACTTTTTTATGAGTGTAGATGAAAACCCCCCCAGGGGAAAATCCTGCGCACGGGCCTGTATGTATGTACATATAAATAAACAATAAATGGCAAATATAATAAATATTTACAATCGTTACTGAAAGTTCGCATATTTGCGTCGATTTGTTTATTATGTTCGTTTGTTCTTCCACACTTTGATAAGGAAAGATTTTTAGCATAAATCTATTCTCAGCCAGGCAATCAGCCAAACATGTGTAGAATGTAACTTTACCACAATTATCGGAGAATTATCTTAAGTTGTGAAACCCTCTTTCTTTCGATAAAGAACCCCTACAGGGTAGGAGGGTATAGTACATCACTTACTGTAGATTGATTCATATCCATCCGCCGGACTGCTGCTATTGAACACGAGAACTTTTGAAATGAATTATAGAGCATATTAATTTTTTACGCGCATTAATATTATCCCCACGGCGCGTACTTCAATTTTTATCATTTTTTCGATTTTCGAACTAAGTGAATGCGAATCTTTTAAATCGTTGTGAACATGTTAGAAACGACTAAAGTTGGGAGGAACCTTCATTAGGAATTTGTAAGATCTGCGATATTGTGGAGCCGATATCAAAATATAGACGCATATCAATGAGTTTAATATGTACCAGGGCTGTGCGCAAGGGTTCAAACCCCCCCCCCAGAGAGGTTTCGAACATATACTTCTTTAAAACCTTCTAGACCTTCTGAGGCAATAAAATATAGAATTTTTAAGTTCTTTTTAAAATAACTTGTCTGAAATGGTAATTTTGCAGTAAAATCATGTAAACTCGAAAAATACATAAAAAATCGTGGACACTTTCATGAATTTCGGACAAAGGTTATGAAAAATACAAATAAACGAATTGTGCCTATTTCAAGATTGTGTAATGCTAATTTCGCCACTGCTTGACATTTTAATAGAGCAATATCTTACGAACTTTTAATTGTGTACTACAATACAAGTTTGGAAACTTAATAAAAAATCTTTTAGTAATTTTAAAAAAGTGTATCATAATGAAATCTAAAAATATATATAAATGAAATGCTGTTCGTTGATAACTGAACTGGCTGAACCGATTTGGCTGATATTTGTTACAAACTGTTCGTAGTAGTCCGAACTAGGTTTTAAGATGAAACTTTTGGATATTTGGAAAATTTGTAAAAAACTTAAAGTGCCTATTTCTTTAGGATTTTTTAATGAACTTTTAAGACTATATGTCATTATTCAGACAATGAGTATGGTATATTTTGTGTTTTGTTTGTTATGACTCAGCGAAGTTTTCAGTAGAAAAAAATTAGGTTATTGAAAGAAAATTCGGACAAACTGCAAAAAATCGTAATGTTTTATGCACTTTTTCATAACTGACGATAGGAACGACATATTTTCTTCATTCATTTTTGTTTTGTTCTTTTTTACTTTCCTCTTTTCATTCCACTACATATGGAAAACAGTAAAAGTGTATGCTTAACAGCGGATAACGCATTACAATAAGATGATCGACCATCGTCTTCAAAAGTTTTAATGATATAATGACATAATGATATCCCGTAATGCCAGCATGTTATACTTTTTATCAATCAGCAACTGAACAGGGAAATGCATTAGGTCGACGTTCATTGGGATTACACCATCCCAAATGCTTTGATTCCGTCAAATGCGAATGCTTTTGGATTTTTGCATATTTTTCATACGATTAGAACCAATACATATCGAAATATTTTTCATCCGATTGGAACCGATGACATATCGAAAACATGCAGAATAAATGAACAATTGTCAAATAATATGCATAAATAAATATGGAAAATATGCAAAAATCTAAGGTCTACTAATTATCTCAGAATGTTTCGATTCAAAATTCTATTGCTTCTTGCTACATCAGGAATTGCAGCTGTGTCGCTTGAAGGCTATCGAAAAGTACTCAGGTTTCGATGAATGTGCATATTTACGAAACTCCAACGATCAATATTTCAAAGATCTGACATGGTGATAGTTATGATAGGTTCGGAATAAGTCTTTGGTGATTGCGCAATTTCGCTTTATTTTACGCAGCCGACGAACTAAAGTATATTTTGTGAATGCACGCCAACACTGAAATCAGGTCCGATTTGCAGAAAGACTAATGTGGAATATTATTTTCCAAATAATTTTTAGACATTTAGATTTTTGTCAATTCACCGATTCTATCCAATAAAGTTATCGTTGTGATGTCCATTTTTCAGCAGACATCACCATTGACGACATGTGCTTTCAGAAGTCTAATTATAAGATGACCTCTACCAAAAACACTGGACATTATGTCCTGTCTATTACATCAATCCCTTGAATATGCAAATAACGAAGTTCCAACGTGTAACCTTTCGAAGGAATTTGCGAGGACTAAGGTTATGCAGCAGTATAAATTCATCTATAAATATGCAATCGCATATCACGAAAAGTCGTTGAAGGCATTAGACCGAACGTTGTAACAGTCAAAGCCGGTCAGGTGATGCAATGATTTTCGGTGATTTTAACCAAACACTGCCACTGATTTCACAGACGGTTCCAACCGATAAACTAAAGGCTAGCTTGAAGTTGTCTTATTTGTGGAAAGACGTCACGACATTTACATTAAGTACGTTCACGCGAAACAAGTTGCAGATCGAACAATCTGCACTATTATTTTAAAAATATTACAGGAAATTGTCAATGGAAAATCACAGTTGAAGCTTCTGCATTATATTTCCCATCGATTTTTCCAGTTCACTGCATTAAAAACGAACTCATCCGAAAGGTTGTACTAAACATTGTTCAAGATCAAGGTGAGCGAACGTGCACACATTTCCAGCAGTATTCTGAATTCATCACGTATGTTAATTTTCCCAGTGACGTAATCCGAATTGAATGTCATGGCCGTACCCTTCAACTGAATATCTATGACCGCATCCCTTGACGCATAAATGATCACTTAGAAATAAAAAATTTTCATTTCAATATTGTTTAATCATTTGAAATACATCAATACATGAAATACAAAATACATGAAAACATCAAAACTTCAGACTACAATCACAATTAAAGTTTTTAAAATATTGACAGGAAAGTTTCTGTCGGGGCAGCTAGTTCTTAATAAACGCAAATAATTTGCCTGATGCTAACCCGTATCTTAACTATGAGTGCCAAACTTTGGACAAATTTGTAGTATATCTAATTGGAATGAAATCATTGAAAAGTAATTTACCTCTAAATTCTACGTTTCTGCGAAAAATTATTGGAGTAACCTAAGATTTTTTTATGTAGACATTTTTTACTTATGAGTACTTCCATGGGAAACCGATCAATAATTTCATTTTACGTCTGCGATTTCGATGAAAATGTGTACGTAGGTTCAGTTTGAGGTTATAAGCAAGATTTAAAAAAATGTTATAAATTCAAAATCGTGAAAGTTATGTCATTTTTAAAAATGTCAAAGCATTGTTTTAAAGATCTCATATCTTTGGGCTTCCTACAATTTTTTTAATTTATTTTTTTTTTAATTTAAAAACAAAAAATTATTTTTTTAATTTTTAAGAAAAATATATCTCCGATTTCTTTTAAATATTTTTTTATGATAGGTTATTTTGTTCTCTATATACACTATACGTTTCAGGATGGCCACGAATCAACTTTCTGAGTTACAAATCAACACCATCATTTCACCGTTCATTGCAATTTGAATCCCAAGTTATTGACTAAAATACAAGTGAAATAGGTGTTGCCTATAAAGTCCAAAACTGTGAATTTTGATTTTTTGCAACAATTGCCCTGATTTTCGCGACTGACAACATACATGTTACAAGCAACAATGGTTCTTAATACATATTCAAAAAATCAGCCTGATCCGTTTGATAGATCGCGAGAAAATTACAAAACATAAAAGTCATTCACAAAAATCATGGTTACCATGTGAAATGAAAATTATGCAAAATTATACAATTTATATTTTATGTTTACCGCGCTGTTTTTGAAGCTGTATCTAAATCATCACAGATGAAAAAACATCGGTTTCTGTTACTTCTAAATGTTTTGGGAGTTTGTAATGATAATACAAAACCATTTCAACAAACGAAGAAAACTAATTGATATATGTAATAAAGTGATATATTTCTCTTTGTTCATTTACAACAACTGATGACATGTTTACCGCAAACACACTATTTTTCCCATAAAAAAACTCAAAAACGATGTTCACGTGTCTAAAATTTCGTTTCTACGTAATGCATTTTTTCTCTGCGTGTAGGTCTCTATTTTAAAATCTACTTTAAAGTTGCGAAACAATAAGAAATGAGTTTTAACTTACTGACATTTTTGTCATATTTCTCACTTGTGTCAAATATTTTTCAGAGTTAATATTTTTTATTTTTGTGTACATATGTAACAAGTATTATTCAAAAGAGAAACAACAAATACTGTAACTTTGATCTACGAAGGAAGACGAATCACTAAAATAACAATTATTTGGTTTTTGGAATTAAAATTTGTAGGTGTTTCTTCTTGCATTTCATCGAGTACAAAAAAGGTGTATTTGTTATTCGAATTTATACATTTTTAAGATTATAAAAATGAAGAAACATTTCCAAATACTTTTTTATTTAATCGGAATATGCGTATAAAGATTTTGAGTAAACATCCAATTACTCATGTAACTACAGTATAAATTCAAAACCCAAAAACTCATTAGACATCATATTTAGGTCCATACTTTGTCAACAAGCATATCCAATTTTCTGCATTTATCATAGAAAAAAGGAATTCGATCTTTTTTGTGTAATATTTCTTCAAATATATATGTATGTATCTACTTTCAAGCAACTATTTAAAAAAAAGTTCTACACTTAGAGAACAAGTCGGTTAATAAAAGCAGTGATCTGCCTATCAGCAGACACTTTTCTGCTATTACAGCAGTTTAATTGTCATAAGAGCAGTTATTCTGCAATCTTACATCACCATTCACACTGCTAAAGAGTTTGCAATCTGCTAAAATTGGCTGCTGTTAATTAAAATATAAAAATAGATAAGCGTTCCTTTTATATTAGCTTGGGACAATATGCGTATCATTAAAAAGACAATCGCAATATCTTTCCGTGGTAATAAATTGCTTTATTATAAATTCTATTCAAAACAAGTTTGGTTAATATTTATATTTAAGTGGTCATACTTTTCTGTACAAAAACAGCTGTTTACCATCTCAGCAGATCAGCAAATCTGCTGTATCTTTTTCAGCAGAAAATCTGCTCTTTCAGTAGACTTTCTGCTTTCTTTTACTGACAAATTCCTTTGAGTGTACTGATAGATGGATTACTGACATGCAATTTTGCAGATGAGTGTATTAAAATAATATTCGAAGATCCTGATAAGAAAATATGAATGGTTGCCAAACACTCACGTAATCAAATTAACCAGGCCCGTGCGCAGGATTTTAACTTTTTCATCTACACTCATAAAAATGTTAACCCTATAATGAGTTAAAATTAACTAAAATTTAGAAAACCAAGTACATTTTACAAAATATATGTAGAATTTTGCCGAAATTTTCCTAAATCTAAGCAAAATTAAATTTAAATTTAAGCAAAATTTTCCTAAAACTAAGTAAATCTTTACTAAATCTTAGTCAAATTTTGCGGAAAATTTCCTAAAACTAGGTAAATGTTTACTCAAATCAAGTAAATATTTACTCAAACTGAGGACTATTTTGCTGATTTTCTTTCCTCAAAACGAGTAAATTTTTACTTAAACTGAGGAAAATTTTATTTTATACAAGGAAAAAAGGTGAAATTAAAATAAGTTCAATTTAGCTAAAAAAAATCAAACAAATAGTTTTGCTTCAGAGTTTCATGTACCTCTGCCATAAGGAGTTGAGCTATTACTCCATGATTGTTGCGAAGACAAGATAGGCGCCTTCGCAGTGGTTGTTTAGAATAATTCATAATATATTTAAGAATTAAGTCTCTGCAAACGAACGAGAATTGCTTCTTAGATTAATATTCAAGAATTTTTTTAACAATTTCAAATGTTTTTTATAAGTTCATTAATACTTAAATGTATGAAGAACTCGCCATAAATTTCAGTAAACATTTTAACTTAATTTCTGAAAAAAAAACACATTTTTAAGTTAAAATTTCCTAAATGGAATTTTTTCCATACAAAAAATTTCAGATATTTTTCTCACTTAAAACCTTGAAAATATTCTTCCACATAAGTTTGAATTTACTCAATTGTAAGAATTTTTTATTAGATCCAAAGAAGAGTAAAAGTAAATCTACTACCCTTTTTCTAGTAAATAAACTATTTACTATGGCTTTGAAAGAAGGAAACTTTAGTTAATTATTAACTTAGTTAATTTTCCAACTTTTTAGGAATTTTTACTGGAGCGATTGGAAACCACTCATATTTTATTGTCAGGATCTTCGAGAAATATTTTGATACATTCGTCCGACAGACATTGTCGGCAAAATTGCATTTCAGTAATCCATCTATCAGTACACTCAAAGGAATATGTCAGTAAAAGAAAGCAGAAAGTCTACTGAAAGAGCAGATTTTCTGCTGTTAAAAAAGAGACAGCAGATTTGTATCTGCTGAGATGGTAAACAGCTGTTTGCTGTTTTTAGCAATATATATGGTACGCATATTGTCCCCCCCTGCCACGGCCCTGAAATTAACGTCATTTATCATTGCGCCATAGACTGACTTTATTTTTTGTAAAATTTTCCCCAGGGGAAAATCCTGCGCACGGCCCTGGTATGTACCCATTAAGGCTGTTTTCTTTAAGCCTGGTTAACAAGATGCGAAACAACACAACAAGCACACTTGTCGCTAACTACAATATAAATATAAAACAAGTAAGAAAACTTCAATCGGTAAACCGGCTTATGAAAGTTTTTGAGAACATATGTATGAAAGTGCCGGATAATTTGTGTGGAAGGAATGATCAAATATCAAGTCATAATGGATTTCGGGCACTAGTATTAAGGATTTAATTTTACCTAGGATAGGGACAATTGTGTGGGAAATAATAGAGAGGGCGTGGCCATATTTTGTACACTTATAAAAATTTTATCAAATACCAAAATATAGCTGATTCCGAATATCCGCGTGGAAACTACATTGGTTTTAATGGAATGGAAATATGGACCATTGTTGTGTGAGGTGCCAGAAATAGGTGACAATTTCGCCCATCTTCGAACTTAAACTATGTGTAAAGTTTGGATAGATTCTTTAACTCCTTTCGAAAGTTATCGTGCACACCAGCCAGACGGACGGACGGACGGGCAAGGCTCAAACATCTTAAAAGTTTTGAAACGGATTTGGTTTGTTTTTATACACAAATTGCTATTGGCGAAAATTAAAAAAAATAATGTTTTAGTTTGAGTGAAATTTTAAATTTTTATTTAGATTTTTGTTAAAGCATCTTTAGCCAAATATATCGTAATATTGCAAATGTAAGCAGATCGGATCGAATGCGTGGATATCAGAGCGGTAGGAAGTAATGATACCAATCGGGAGAAGGTTTTGCAATTCCCAAATTCGCGATTTTCGATTTCCCGCCAAAGAAATCCAACCTAAATCCGCACGGACTACTGCTGTGGACAATTTTGATTACATGTATTCTTATGGTAGCTACCCGCATGCGGATTTCCAAATCGATAATTCTGCAACTTTTGAACGAATTCCAGTTGATTTTGAAAACAACAAAGAATTTGCGATCCTGTTACTGTAGAGAAACAGTTTTTGTGATACCTCATATAAAAAGCCCACAATTCCCAAAAGGGGAAAATAAATTCCAAAGGTTTCATTTTTTAGAAGAATAACCGCCATTCGTTAATTTCGATCGAGGATCAGAAGAGAAAATATTTTTGCAGCTGCGTCCGTAGATAAAATTACGTATTTACTTTTGAAATCGGAGCCTTGGGTTTCAAGAATAAATTGTCACAATAACTATTTTTTTTATGAGAATAGGTTATATTCTAGTGATCCGGCTGAGTAAATTATTGTAGTCTTCAACTTCCTGGTTCTTTTGCGTTTATCTACATGAAGTCCTCTTTCCAAAATATATATACTTATTGTATATATCTTAATGAAGGTAGGTAAGAACTATCAAAGACAAAATCTGTTGAAATACAAGGAAATCTTACCGTTAGAATTAATGTATCCCCTAAAAGACACATTCTCATCCAATCGTAATGAAATGCCACATATCACTTTTTTGTGCTCTAATTATATGGTGAAAAAAATAGACAGATCGGTTTAGATTTTGAATAGCCTTCATACATAGCATGCATAACATGTCGTAGCAAAAGTAGCTATGTGTTTTTCCCAATAGTTCGGGAGAGCAAAAAACTGTCCAATTTATTTCATTTCGCTATAATTTTATTACAATTGATTTTCGGTTTTTTCCTACACCCATTTCTCATAAATTTATCAATAAAAATGTCATTAATGTATGCCATTTTAGCGTGGTTTTACTTTTATTACGGAATTTGTTTATTGAAATTTCATTATTTCATACACTTTTCATATTTTTGTTGATAGAGAAACTAAGCGTTTATTGGGCGCGGATGTTTAAACATTGCATTTATAATATCTTTGTTAAGAAAAGATGCTGGATTATGGAATAAGTTACTTCAACCGGACAAATATAGTAGTCGATCTTAAAATTATCTAGTAAAGATTAAAATAAAAATTGTCGGTCCATAGTTGCTTAATTTTCAATAATACATATCGAGGGCTTATATTCAAAAGTGGCTATGAACTATTTTCTCGAAAAGGAGTTTTTGATGTCAAACTATTCTCCGATTTGGCTGTCATCTGTCATATAAATGTGGCGAAGACATTTTTTCCAAAGCCTTTTTTTCAAATATTTCTATTCTGGCGTTAGTTTGTGACTGCATAAGTGGCTACGAAATAAAATATAAATAAAATAGTTCAAAAATGGAGCAGCATATAACCGAAGGTTATAATTCTCTACAACGATTATGTTTAAAACATATTTCTACATTTAGGGTATATCGTACTATTAAATTCCATCATTTCCCCGTTAATACCATTTTGCTTCCCAAGTTATCAGGCTAAAATAGGGTGAATTGGGTTGGTTGTAAAGTAAAAAATTGTGAAAAGTATCTTTAGAGAAACCCACGTAACTTTTTATCATATTGAGAATAGAGTACCAAAATATTTTTGTGGCATATAATTCTTGACTTCATGGGGAATATATGTAATTATCAGAAGAACAGAAGAAGAAGGACAGAGAAAGTTTAAATGTAAGTGATTGCAAGCGAGAATTTTTTTGAAAATAAATACAATTGAACATCATGGCTGACGCTGGTATCATGAAATGAGGTGTGTGCACGGAGTGCATTCAACAGACAATGTCGACTTTACGTAGAATCGAAAGTTGTGATATTTGTTGCACATTACGATATCTGTTTAGTATTTCAAACAATAAGGTAATGCCGATGCTTCATTATTGTAATATTTAGTCCTCTACTATAAATAACTATTATACTTCAAGTGTAATCAAATAGTGAACACGAGACAGAAAATATGGCGTAAATAGTTGATGTATTGTCTGTCGTCATTAGACTTCTCGCGCTTTCAATTCCGTGACTCCAGCTACTGGCCAAATGTCTATACCATTCTGATAGGAAAGGTACTAATTTTGACAAAATGAGTATACATTATAGTCGATAGACCATGAAAACGACAATAATTCGAGTCTTAATGTTGACTAGTACACGAGTACCGAACTCGTCAAAACTGTTGATGAATGAATTAAGTGTTACTCCTTAATCCTGCTTTGTCGACAATCAATTATCAATTTGGTATTAGTTTAGTCGAAAATTGGGGGTCATCTCATGATAAAAGTTTTTCATCAAATCGATAAGACATCGATAGTGGACCTTATTTGTATACCCTCCACCTAAAGATGGGGGTATATTCACTTTGTCATTCCGTTTGTAACACCTTAAAATATTCATCGGATACTCCATAAAGTATAACGAGGGCTTATATTGGCTATGGCTTATAAGTGGTTATGAGCCATTTTCTCGAAAATGAGTTTTTGATGCCAAACTATTCCCAGATCTGATGTCATCTGTCATGTAAATTTGGTAAAGAATTTTTATCTAAAGCCATTTTTTTTTTCAAAATTTTCCGATTTGGCTATCTACTCTCACGTTAATTTGTTACTGCAAAAGTGAACATAAAAGTAATATAAATAGAATAGTTGAAAAATGCAGTAACATACAACCAAAGGTTGTAATTCGCTACAACGATTTTGTTTAAAGCACTTTTCTAGATTTGGGGCATATCGCATTATCAAATTCCATCATTTCGCGGGTAATAGCATTTTAGTTCCCAAGTTATCAGGCTAAAATAGGGTAAAAGTCAAAAATTGGATGTGAAGTCAAAAATTGTGAAAAGTATCTTTAGAAAAACCCGCGTAACTTTTTATCATATTGAGAATTTCAAAATATTTTTATAGCATATGATTGCTGAAAGTTTCAGAATCCTGAACAGAGAAAGTTTAACTACAAGCAATTGCAACCGCGAATTTGGGATTTTTCAACAATTGCAGCCATTTAAGCGACATTGGTTCTTAATACACAAACAAAAATTCAGTCGGATCCGTTGGCTAGATCGAGAGAAAATCAGAAAAAAAAATGTCATGCATGAAAATCATTTTAGCCATTTCCCGCGAAAATGAAAATTTTCCAAAAATATCCAATTTGTATTTTTTGTTTACAGTGGAAAAAGGAAAAAGGGACAAAAGTGGTACCGATCTGACGGGTGATGTTGGTATCTTTAAATTCGCTGTGTACATTCCAGAAAATGCGTTTTCTACACAACATTGCCAACATATCATAAAAAAACGTTATCGAGTTTACAATAAGTCGTATTTATATATTTGAGCATTAATGGCTATGTGCTTATTTCAAAATTCATAGAGCTCAATTTTAAAGTGCAAAAGTGGCTATGAACCATAAAACCGCGAATAATAGGAAATTTCGAAAACTTTTTATTCGTAGCAATTTGTAATCCTTTTTAGATTAAACTGTGGAAGAATGATTAATAATTACACTTAAAATTAAGGAGAAAATCAGTTTTTTCGCTCTCCTGAAAAGTTGTGTTTTTGTTTATAGCCACTTATGAATATAAGCCCTCGATATATATTCTGGGTCGTGGATATATATTCTGATTCTAAGACGATTCAGTGTATACATTCCTCACTGAGTAGACACGAAAAGTAACAAGTAAAAAGGCGTTAAGTTCGGCCGGGCCGAAGCTTATATACCCTCCACCTCGGAGTGCGTTCCACAGCATTGTCAGCATATTAGAGGATGTCGACTTTACTTAGATGTGCGGTACCATAATAGAAAAATTGTGATATTTTTTTTATGCACAATACGATATTTGTTCACTATTTAAAACTACAAGGCATACTTATGCGCATTTTTTAGCTAAATTGTGAGACTTCAATATTCATTCATTAATCCAGGGTCGATTTCCTCCATTTGCAGTTTTTATATTCCAACTACTGTCTAAATGTCTGTACCATTTTGATAGGAACAGTTGTAATATTGAAGACCCAACATGTTTCAGAGTAGAATATACATTAGCTACAGCCGATTGCTTGGTACCAGTTTCACTACTTTTTCCATTTTGACCCTTAAAAGTACGAATTTAGAAAAATTCGTACATTTTATTTTCGCGTCTAGCTATAGCAGCTTGATTGGTGCCAAATTTATTTCCCTTTAAATCCGGAAGGTACGAAAGATCTCTTAACTTTTAGCGTCTACGCAGTCACGCCGAATTTCGTTATTATAGCTGCATCCATTTGGTTGGTACCATTTTTATCCCCATCCGCCCCATTTTCCGCCTAAAAGTACAGATTTTGAAAAAACGGTTTTTGTTTAGCATCGTCACAGTCAGGTGAATCTATACACCGAATTTCATAATTTCAACTTCAGCGGTTTGTTTGGTACCATTTTCATCCCTCTTTTCCAATTTTATCCCTTGAAAGTACGAATTTTGAAAAATCGCACTATTTTACGTATCTACGAAATTATAGGGATGTACATTCCAAATTCATTGCTTCTAGTTGTTGTCTTATCATTGGTACCATTTTTCTCCCACTTCGGCCGCTAAAACTTTTATTAACTTGTTTATGCTTTCAAGCTACAAAATTAATGAAAGCAACAAATTTCAAGTGCATATAAAGCAGAAATTTAAAAAACGCTTAAATGGTCTAAATATTAGGTGGTATTTTCAGTCCTTTTAAGGGAACAATTTTAACCTCTGAGCCGATTTTGCCCAATTTCAATCCTAACCGATCTGCAACCATAAGACACATTTATGGAAAATTTGAACGTCCCAGCTCATTTCGTTCCACGGCTATCGTGCTTTCAACAGACAGACAGACGGACATGGCTATATCGTCTTAGAATTTTACCACGACTAATAATATATATATTTTATGGAGTCTATATGAATATTTTAAGGTATTACAAACGCAATGACAAAGTGAATATACCCCCATCCTGAGGTGGAGGGTATAAAAAGGTTTTTCAAAATCGTACTTTCAACAGAGAAACAGAGGGGAAAAATGGTACCAACTAAAAGACTACATCTAGAATGATGAAATTCAGTGTGTACATCCCTCTAATTGCATAGGCACGTAAAATAAAGGTATTTCGAACGCCGTACTTTTAAGGGGTAAAATACTAAAAAGGGGATAAAAATGGTACCAACAAAATGGCCGCAGCTAGAATCAAGGAATTCGGTACATTCCTCTGACTGCATAGGCACGTAAAATAAAAAGATTTTTCCAAATTCGTACTTTATTTTGTTGTTTTTACGACAAAATATGGTAGAATCATGAAGATATGTATGTTTTCTTGCACTGTGTACGTGAGAGATAATGCATTTTCATAACTTATACTTTTGAATTTAAATTTATACTTTTGGAATTAAAATGAAAATACAACTAACCAAACAACTGTATCTGAAAATGAGCCAATATCCCCCAATATTTAGGGTATTTAAGCTATATATTTACTTTCAGTATTGAATTGCAGTATATATATATATAGGTAGTCTTGGTTTACTTGTAATTTTGATAATATTTTTATTTAGTTAGGTTATATCAAAATAGTAACATTTTTCTGCACTTCTTCGAAAACAGCCTCTGCGGAATACAACCCGTTGAGGAGGTTCGGTTTGGACGAACTTACTTGCTTATTTTCGATCGGTTGAAAATTGTCGTGAAAATGGGGCAAAATTGAAAGAAACACGCTCGTAACTACTCCGGGGTCAATCCTAGAGTGGTAAAATGTATGAGCAATAATCAATAATATTTCTGTAGAACAAACTGAAATTGCACGAAAATTTACCAAAAAAGAGAACACTAAAATTAAATTAAGTATTCAAAAATCTACATCAAAACTGCAAAAACACGACATGACTATATTTTTTTTAAACTAAAAACATTTTTTTATTGACAAGCCAGTAATGAAGTCACAATTATTTTAAAATTTGTTGGTGCAGAGCCGGAATCAACAGTTTTCCTATATTTTTCCAAGAAGAAAAAAGATTTCGATTCCACAGCCAAAATTGTACAACCAGCACATGGGTGGTGGTCAATAAGATTAATTGCAGAACCTGAAAATGCCAAATCTATGCCACGATTGCCTCAATAGCCTCTACACTGAAAGAATTATCTAGCACAATACAAGAATTCATAATAGAATTTATGAAACATTTCTTAAAAAATCATGCGATAATCTTTTTTCAAACAAGTCCATTATTTTTCATATGATTTATGAAAATATTTAAATTTTATAAAGAAACTTCATTAATTTTATGAAAAATTTTCATAAATGTTAATAATTTATACTGAAGTTTCCAATATTAGCAAAAAAGGTCTGACTCGTTGGTTAGTCAACACAATGAATATGTCTTTCACCTAAATCAGGTTTCACACTTATGTCAGAGTTAATATTAACAATTATATTTATGAAGACATTTCATAACCCAGCAAAAAGAGAGCACCCAAAGAAGTGAAAAAGATGTTCATCTTGTGATTCGGAAGTAGTGAAAATTGGGATATTCACCAATGAATTTAACATGGAGTTGTCATAGGAGGGATGTCCTTTATTTTGAAAGACTTAAAAGTTGTTTAAAGTGTTGCAAAGGAACCACTTTTTCACCAGTATCCATTTCTGTTTTAACAAATCCGCCGCTACCGGGGGTAGAACAGCGGACCTTCTGGTTGCTACTACGGCACTCTAACCATCTCAGCTATCCTCTGTTGTGAGTGCTGAATAACCAAAGCAAACCATTTTGTTCGTTAGAACTGACAATTGAGAACATAAGAAAATATTTGTTTAATATGAACTAATATATAACGCAAATAAATATTAATTAAATTTAGTATTAAATGAATTGACTCTACTTAATTTTACTGATATTATGCAGTACCAATAATTAATAAAAATATGAAATATTTTAAGTACATTAAAAAAGCAATAAATTTGTATTTTTTAAATCAAAAAATTTTATATTGTCAAAATTATACAAAATTAAACATTGTTTATTTATAAAAATAATAAAAAATATAAAATATACACATACTTACATATGCCACTCAATGAGATGCTTGTAAGATGGCATTATTACTTGGTGCGATTTTTTAAACGCAAATTCGGTAAGTGAGTTGTGCTTCTCGTTCGTTTGTGAGAATCATCTCCTTATATAGGCCGGGTTTGATGTTGAAAAGTCGCTGCGAAGCCACTTGAAAAGACTTTTGACATGGTCGAAATCATGATCGTGGTAGTCTGCAGCCAAGTAATAAATGTCACCATGCCATTTGTAAATAAATTAGACCTTCTGGATGCAAAGCGGACACCTTACCTTTGTGACCCCATACTAAAAAGTCGTTCCCATTCCGTTTGTGAAAATGCTATTCATAAAATGTTACGGAATATTAACATATTATCGACTTTTTTGGACGTCGTTTAAAAGAACTTCCTCAAAGGCGGGAGAAATGCTCATTTGGATTTTGAGATGCGATTAAAATGTGCTTCCTACGGAAGTACTTCCAATTTTTTGCTGGGAACACAAATATATTATTGGTTATGATATATTTCATAATTGTATCTTTAATACTATGAAACCTTTCTTCGATCTAATGAAACTAAGTTTCAATATTGTTATTTTTTTATGAAATATGAAATGTTTATGAAAAAATTGTGTGAAACATTTCATTTTATTTATGAATTTTTTATACACATTAAGAAACAATTCACTAAATTTATGAAGAACCTTTAATGAAATCGTTCAGTGTATGTCATATTTCGCGAGGTTATCTCAACGGAATTGCGTAGGGGTAGAAATTGAGTTAGCACCAGAATACTCCAGAATTGGTTTTGGTTGGTCCAAACATACACTCCTTCAATGCGTTACACTTTTGTATTGTCTCCAATGACATACATATACTTTCTTATTCTGAAGAGTGAAGGTATAAATACAAATCATTTCAACTTTATTCATACTTCTATCACCCCAGTTTTAGAGTCAAGTGTGGGCAATATATCGAGAGTAGCCTGGAAATATTAGCAGGGGTCGCAGATATACTCACATCTACAAGCGTCCTCATGCCAACTTTCGCCGATGACACAGTCATAATAATAAGTAATGGGTAGTCACAAAAACCAGATGACGGCATCAGATCACGGCCTACGATCACTTAAAATGTGTTGAATCATGGCTGTCTATCTGGAGGATAAAAGTTAACGTGACAAAGTGTAAACAGGTAACTTTTACTTTAAATTTTAATACATGTGCAACGGTAAAACTATACAATATTTCTCTTCTCCATCCACCTGGACCGCCGGTTAACACGGGGAAGACAAATTGAACCCAAATTAATCTAAAAAACCCCCATTGGGTGCTTAACCAAAACTCGAAACTAAAACAAGGTACTGCTCTACAACAGCCCACAATGGTTCACACTCAAAATCCATCGTCCAAAATTCAATAACTTTTGTTCCAGTAATCATTTGTGAGTTTTCATGATTTTTTTTTGTTTTTTTTTTTTTAACATATTTTTATGTATTGTTCGTAATGCGCAAAAAAAATTAAATTTTTTCACATAGGCACTACGGTGCTCAATGCATGTTCGAACACATGAACATAGGCTTCAGTCAAAGACACTAAGGACGATGCGCCGGCACATCTTACTATATGAGAAACGAAACTATTCACAGAGACCTGAACACACCTCTCGCAAAAAATTAAATTCAGAACATCAAACTGAAACATCAGCTTCAGCGTCATGTGAACATCTTTGCAATAAACGTCCTGAATGATCCACGGGCTTCTCGCCTACGAAGAGGTGATCATTAAACTGACATAGTTTAAAGTGCAATTGTCTGGTGATTCATCGTAAAGTTTGATTTTCAATAGGCTTTTTTGGCAGATCACGCAAACTGCCATGTCGTTTTTGTTCAGTATCGTTTGGGAAGCCATCATGTAAAGACTCGCAACAGCGTCTCCAAAATGTTCAGCATTACGAAAACCAGCGTTCTGTGAGAAAGAAGATCGCTTCGCCTCGTTCTCAGCAGCTTGGCTTGTCGCATTCGACAACCAGGCGTATTTTACGTAATGATCTCGGGCTTAAAGCGTACAAAATTCAACTTGTGTAAGAATTGAAGACAGGCGACTTAAATTTGCCTGCTATTTCCAGTGAATGGCGTCTCCAGCTGCTGTGTTCGAACGATTTGTCCAAAATTGGACTTTCCGAATGGACCACCTCAGTCGTGGCCAACATTTTGTACATGATATTATTTTCAAACAGTAAATGACATAAATTGTTCTTTTAATAGATAATAAAAAATTAAAGTTCACTTTAAAATGTATCTCTTTTATTTTACATAATATATCAAATATATATCAGATTTAAGTTAATTTGCTTTTGAAACATCATATTTCATAAGCGGAGTACAGGAGATGTCGTAAAGAAATACTAAAACCTTTGGTCTTGTAAGACAGTAAATTGTAAAGTAGCATTAATTGAACTTATAAGCGAGTCTTATCGGGCTTTTGTTTAAAGGCACCTTCTGGAAAACTTAGAATTTTAGTAAAAACGGCGTTAAGTTCGGTCGATTTTCGTTGAAGTGTAGTAAGTAACATTACCGAAAATTTTCAGTTTGTTTAATATAGCCAAACAAACACAAATAAAAATATTGAAATAATATTTTTATAAATAAATATAACATTTTTATTATTTTATCCTATTATGGTACCGCATTTCTAAGTAATATCGACTGCCTCTATATATAAGGTATATAAGCTTCGGCCCGGCCGAACTTAACGCCTTTATACTTGTTCAAGTTATGATCACTAGTCAGAGGAAACGTCTGTCCGTTCATCTATTCTTGTAATCAAAATACAGGTCGCAATTATTGTCCGATCCTAAAAAACTGGCACAAGTGAGTTTTGCCGCCCAAGGTCGGGCCTTATTTATTTTGAAGCAAAAGTGAAAGTCGGTAAGATCGGTTCAGATTTATGCATAGATCCCATACAAATTTCGCTCCCGATTTGATTTGTTCACTCTGGAAACCACGTATTTTAAACGATTGTCTTCAACACCTTATATATCAAGGCTGTTTTTCTTTAAGCCGGAATAACAAGCTGCAATAACAAAAACGTTAATAAAAATTTATATTTTTGCTCAAAATAAAAAATTATTTTTTTTTCACATTGTCGCCAACTACAATATAAATATTTGTATCAAAACAAATTTTCAAAAAAAAAATATTCTGTGTTGATTTTTTTGGACTTAGCCTCGACAACCATAAATTTGACTTATCCTAGATAATTATCCAGGCTAAGTCCAACATTTTTAATATAAAATATTTTTTTCAAAAATTGTTACACACAACACATTTATATTGCTGTTGGCGATCATTAAAAAATAAGTTTTTATTTTGAGTGAAATTTTAACTTTTTATGTAGGTTTTTCTTATCGCAGCTTAGTTATCCAGTCTTAAAGAAAAACAGCCTTATCAATTTGAAACATCTGTGGTAAAAGTCGGTCAGATACATAATTTTGTCGATTTTCAAATTTGGTAGAACATGTTATATTTCCACCACATAAAAGTAAAAGTGGGTCACATCGTTTCATCTTTAATGTCCAGACTTGACATTTTGACATTTTTCGTTCTACATAGAAACTACAAACTTTATCCGATTTGTCAGCTTAATATTTTTATTAAATCGGTCCGAAGCCAAGTGTCAAAATTTGTTGGACTTGTTGTTTTTTTTTCAGAAGAGTTTCGCATATCGTCGCCGTCGTAGCAAAAGTAACTATGTCAGGAGAGAAAAAAATTTTCACTTCGCGATAATTTTAATATGATTGATTTTTGGTTTTTCCTACACCCATTTCTTATAAATTTATGAGAAAAATGTTTTTATTAATTTATGCCGTTTTGGCGTGGTTAAATTATTTTCTAAAAAACAACACATAGCTACTTTTATTACGGAATTTATTTATTGAAATTTGATTATTTCATACACATAGCTAGTTTTGTTGAAAGAGATTTTGTGAAATTAGGAGATTGATAGGCATGGAGGTTTAAAAAATCAATTATTAATATCACATTGCATCACTTGAGAACGGCTGAACAGATTTGGCTGATCTTTGTTACAAACTGTACGTGGTAGTCGAACTGGGTTTTAAGATCAAACAACTTTTAGATAGGACTATTTTTAAAAAACTGAAAGTGCCTTTTTCTATAAAATGTTTGAATGAACTCAATGCTATAAGTCTCAATTCAAGCAATGGATGTGCGAAATTCTTCTACGTTATTCAAGTTATGATTCTGCGAAAGTTTTCGGAATTCAAAAATTCAGATAATTATAAAGAAAAAGAAAATCTTTATACTTTATGCACTTTTGTCAGAACTGAACTGATTTTTATTTGGTTCATAATTCCAGTTCGTAATCAGTCATCAAATAAACAAGGAAACCCAGTTACACATACTTCATGTATTTTCACCGATTCGTGAACCAAATACAAAGAGGACATTTGCGAAAATTCACAATGAGGCATTGAATGAAGACATGCGATTAATGTTAGCCCAACTAAGATTGACAGCGCCACACTATCCGATGCACTAAGCATTTAATCAAGAGTTGGAATGCAATACAAAAACAATGTGGATACGATTAATTGCGAGTATAATATGCTTACGGCCAACGTGTATGTAGTGTTTTTCTTCTTGGACGCTCTCGGTGAAACCGGAAAATCCTTCTTGATAGTACCAATTTTGGCAAAAATTCGCTCGCTAAATTAAAGCGAAGCTTGAAGACTGAATGCACTCAGGTTGTGATGAATAGGAAATTAACGAAAATCCATCGTGCAACCTTTCAAAGATCTGAGGTGGCCAACGTTTTGATCGTTGGTTCTGTTGGAAGGTGATTTTAGATTTACATTACGGGCGATTCCACAGCAATCTCCAGCTGACGAACAGAACAGAACTAGAGTATTTTTAAAACAATTGCTGGATACTTGCACTAGAAAAATTCTGTTGATATTGCGAATGTTGATATTTAGATTTTTTCAGTTCGTGCTCCCATACGTTGCTCCAAGTCGTGTGTCGTTGAGCGAACATGCTACATTGGCTGCGAAGAACAGTGAATTGGAGGATTCTGTTTCTAGAGAAAATTATGTTGATAACCGCAGACTATCGCCACAGAATCTTCAGTTAATACTAGATTACTTTTTGCAATGACACTGGGAAGTGGAGAAATTTACGAATGGCATATTGATGAAGAGCACGAAGATGAAGACATTTTGAGAGCACACTCCGCTGTTAAATCAGCAATCACGTTGGAACCATAAGACAATTTTGTTCGTGTTTGGCTATTTGGCTACGATTCTCTCGCAGAATTTAATTTTACCGCCTTCATCTGAATTGAACTAAATTGTTGAAAACTTTCGAACAGCTCATTCAGCAATCAAATTGCCGCTGAATACGCATATTAAAGTGTGCCGATGATCATGGTTGTGCAGTAGCATAAATTGATCGCTCGGAATGAATATACGATGTCTCATAAAGTCTTTTGAGTAAGTAGACCGAATAACGACTAGACAGGCAATTTTTGTTGAATAACGACTACACAAATGATTCTCATTATATCAATATTAAAAATCGATATAACTAATATTAAGTTTGCATATGCAAAATGCAAATTGCATAAAAATCCTAGATAGCGGATTAATGATGTTTTGGTGGTTTTTACCAAACACTACCAGTGATTCCATGGGCTACTCCACCCAATAAACTAAATTAATGCTGGAATACGTCCGTTTTGTGGAAAACATCACGACATTTAAATTAAGTACTATCAAGAGTTTCGAGTTGCAGAACGAAGAATCTGCACAATTATATTCAAAACACTTGCTTGAAAGTGTCAATGGCAAAATCGCCTTAGAAATGACGACCCCGACGCTTATATTCCCCGTTGATTTTTCCAGTTTAACGTATGAAAAATTAAACTCATGAAGCATTGTTCAAAATCCACTTAAGCGAACGTGCAGACACTTCCATTGGCGTAATCTCAACTAGATATCCATGATCGTATCAATAAATTGAATATCTATGCCAGTAAACGTTAATCGATACAATAATCACTGAGAACAATCTTTTTCATTCTAGGTTTGCTTAAACATTTGAAATAGCTTTTCAAAAATTCGCACGACGATCACAAACAAACTCATTGAAATATGGACAGAACATTTTTGTTGGTTCATGCATTTTAGCGTTTTAAGATGTACTTCAAATGCACAAATATAGTAGGCCATCTAAATATTATCTAGTAATACTAATTTAGAAATTGACGGTCCATAATTGCTTAAGTTGTATACCCTACACCTCAGTATAAAGGGTATTATAAGTTCATTTCACGTCAAATGCAGGAAATTTTTTCTGTCAAATTTCAGATCAGATTTATTCAATTGAATTACTCTATGACTGATCCAGAATCCCCATTTTAAATTGGGTCTTGATCATATCACGTTACATTTCAGCTAAGGTAACCTTGACCTTGACAAATTTTGAAATGAATTCCAAAACTACAATTATGCACCGATTGCAAATATATTTTGCACACTGATCACCAGCATGATAATTTGCTATTTAACTTTTTGTATAGTGCTCGTAAATATACCAAAATATCTAGTTTAAGAGATATGTGAGATATTGTTAGATTGCTTAAAAATTTTTAAATAAACTATATTGTTAAAAGATTGGAGTTGATGTTTTACTTCAATTATAAGTTATACGCTTCTGAAAACAAAACATGTGTGTCCTCTTCAAAATATAGAAAATAATAGTTGCAAAAATTCTCAAATCGCAAAGCACCGATTAGAAAATGAAAGTAGACAATTCTTACGATGCGATAATACTTACGTTAACGAATGTCGTGATAGGTCTCAGCATCTTCATGCAAAATAGCCTTTTCCTACATCCGTTTTGGTACAAAACTCTTAACTGGTCCATGTTAGAATGTTTCGCAAAACACTGTTAAATCGTTAAAAATT
Source organism: Polietes domitor (assembly GCA_947397865.1). Taxonomy (NCBI): domain Eukaryota; kingdom Metazoa; phylum Arthropoda; class Insecta; order Diptera; family Muscidae; genus Polietes; species Polietes domitor. The sequence continues at coordinate 120,133,526 of OX377619.1, read as the reverse complement.
ATCCTTTCGTTTCATTCTACATTTCAGGGAGTTAAAAATTTTTTATTTTTTCATGTTCGTTTCATTTTGTTCGAAATTAACTATGTGATGGTGAACACATAGCTATTTTTGATAAGAGTTTTTATACCTGAAACACATACTACTACTACTTGCTACTTTTGCTACAATCCGAACCAATTGAGATATCGAAAAATGTTTTGGTGGAAATTAGATTTGAAATACAGCAATATTTTTTTTTTGAAAATTTTGCTACGGCCGCAACGATATTTCACTTTGCCTTCCGCATTTTTTCGCCAAATGTGATTTATTTACAGGCGAATTCAACAGATGTTTTTACCGGATTTTTATAATAATCCTTTTAAGAAAATTGCTACAGTCCAAAAACTCTGGGACGTGATATTATTTTTCTGGTTGGTATTGTCGAGTAAAAGAAGAATATGTATTTGAAATTTGCAAGACACCCCAAAAATGTTGCATTACCCGGTGTTTCGTACCTTTGCCCACTTATAAGCCTGTAACTTAGTTGGTAATCATCTCATCGGATTTAAAAAGAAGAAACCTGGAGCTTTCGATAGATATATAGCTTATATATGAGAACTTCAGTGTGCATTTATCCAGCAAACACATTTTTAAACGAATTTTACTCATTTTTCAACATTGGCAGTGTTTTTGCACATTACTTTGTTTGGTAACCGTACAACTTGAAAATTTATTTAAAAAACACATTTAGTAGGGAGTAAAACGCCGCTCTGCTTTGTTTAACGCAGGTGCTAGTAATTGACTGAGTTATTGAAGTTTTTATTAATACTAATTTTTTGCAAAAAAAAGTTTTGGTCATTCCAGTTCACATCTCTCATTATTTTACGAATTGAAGTCCAATAATAATAATAATTCTAGTCACAAATTTCAATTTGTTGTTTGAACCGCATCAAACTTATTTTCATGACCCAAAACTACTGTTCTTTGGACTGACTCATTTTGTGTGGAACCAAAAAACGTAAAAAATACCCCCTGGAAAATGAAGTTTGATATGTTTCCTCTATATACTAATCAGTCAACATTTGCTGGCGAGCTACACCGCTTTCAAAATACTTCTAAATAATAAACGAAAAAATGAAAGCAAAAATGGGATATAATTTGGCTTCAAACTAAAACTTAACACAAAATAAAGAGCACAAATGGGATCGACTAACACTCTGAGTTGAAACGAGATAATCGCTAACCCATCGAGTTCAAACTCTAGTTCTCCGAAGACCAATCCGCTAAAGCGACATTGCAGATTACAAGTTCCATAGGACGTAGTCGCGGCGATTATTCTTCAGAGTGTGAAGGAATTAATCGAAATCCTGATCCTACTGAATTTAGCCATGCTAGGCGATTGCGAATAAAATACAATATGAGACGCGTTGATTTTGAATGTAACTCGTTTAAATTTTATTTAAAGAGAGATGCATCGCAGAACACTCTAATATTAATTGTCCTTATTTAGTTTTGTTGTTGTGGTTGTGGTTGATGTCTTGTTTATAGTAATTTTTTTATAATTTTAAATTATCATAAATATGTTTATATATGTATGTTTGTTTTTATGTATATTATATGTACGCAAGTATGTAATGTATATATATGTACGTATGTATATATAAGAGTAATGTTATTAGTGTAATTAAATTAATAAACTTAATAAACATTGCCTTTATCTATTAAATATAAGTAAGTATTCGTAATAATTCCATCTTTATCTTCGCCACCTTCGCGATATTCATTTACGTCGTAATCTACTTATTTTGAACATTTGTCTAGAGCTGATATCCGTTCTTGCTGGGCGATATGTTCTTTTGCTCCTCTGAAAGAAAAACAAAAACAACGACATAAATTTGAATCGAAAATTTGAATTCGCGCTCGCGAGGACTTACATGTATCGTGTGAGCTCTTCAATGTCGACTAGCATCGCATCCTGACTGTCGTGCAAGTCATCGCGTTCCATCAGATAATTTACAAGCGATTCGTTCAATTCTTCAATGTGTGTGTGGAGACTGTTGACCAATATCTGCAATTGGGCTATATTCATTTCGGTTAACATCTGACGCGATACGCGACGCTTGTCGGCCGTCATCTGTACTCCGACCTTTTCGAGCGAACCCCGGATTATAGCCGTTATCGGTGACACTGATTGATTTTGACGTTCGATCTGAAAGATGGCGTAAAAGTGAATTAATCAATGGAATTGATTAAATTGTTTCACATGTGTACGGACGATGTACCAAATTGTGACAAATATTGGTTATTTGGTTTTGTTGGAGAACATGTTCACACTGAACAATCTCATCGCTAAAATTCCATAGAAATTTATTAATAGAAAATAGTAAATTGATTTAAATACTAGAAACTGTCTATGGCAATATATGGACTTGAAATGGCAAATCGTGGACCGTGTACAATTGCAAAATCTAATAGACATGCGAAAGGTAGAATGACATTCATTTTTCAGTTGTATTTTCAGGTTTATGATGGTTCAAAATGGGACGCTATACGCTCGAACAAAATTGAGAAATATTAAGAACTTACTTCCAAATTTACGTGGAAATTTTTCGAGAAGAGATCGGCCTTCAGTTCAACCTTCATGAAGCTCATTTTCATCTCAGTGGCTATGCCAATAAGCAAAAATGGCGCATATGGCTTTCAGAGAACCCACACATGACTATAGAGAAGACAATGCATCTACAACGAGTCACTGTGGATTTTGGGCTGTACTGAAAAATTGGGTTGATTGGATGCGGTACTGCCGAGCCAGTCGTGGTTGTCATATGAATGAATGATATTGTGTTCCATTATTAAATGTCAAAGTTCAACCTTTCCAATAAAACCAGAAATTTGAAAAAATAATCAGTACTTTTTATAGCCGATTCTAATTTAAAATTCTACATGGTTCACCCTATACATGATTATTTTATTATATTCCGGTTTATTCGAAAAATAAAAATGTTTAAACAATTGAATACTATGTATATATACGTTTCAAGTTAGCTAAGCCAACATCTTGTTAACAAAATGCAGGAATACTTCACCATGCGACGAGGTGTATGCTAGATTTGTCATTCTGGATCCTAAACACGGCTTTCGAAAGCTAGAATGTTACGATCGAAAAGCGCTTTTATTTATTGTAAAAAGGGCATGCATTTCAAAAAAATTATCCAAATTCTAATGAGAAACACATCGTCTTATTTTTATAATAAGCAACAATGTGGTATTTTTGTAAAAAATATTTCTCAACTTCTTTTCATCGGCTAATCTAAACCAAGACAGTGTAGAAACGTTGTTCCCTTTGGGAATTTTGTTAAAAATGTTTCTTTCCACATTGTCACCTGTCACCAATATTTCTGTGAATGTTTTTTTGATTTCCCATGAACGCCAATGAACATTAGAGAGACTCGCTGACTAAACGTTACCCCTCTGAATATCAAGTTTGAAAAGACAATAATAGCCTTGTCACACTGCATGCGAAATCTAGCTGAAATGACATAAGGTCGATTTACAAATGTCAGATTCCATACAAGTTTGACATTTGAAAATCGACGTTATGTCATTTCAGCTAGAATTCGCATGCAGTGTGACAAGGCTATTATTGTCTTTTCAATCTTGATATTCAGAAGGGTAAGGTTTAGTCAGATGCAGTGTGACAAGGCTATTATTGTCTTTTCAATCTTGATATTCAAGTTCAAAATTACGACTCAGAACATTTTTAAACAAGTTAAATCGGAGCGTCGTCTATTAAGTTCCCCAATGGTGGCGTTTTTTCTAATCAGACACGATCTGTATTTCTTTGAATTTAAATTTAATTCGTTTGAAAAACAACCTTCTCAGGTCATCATATAAAGTGTGTAGGAATTTTTGCAATTACCCACTCTTGACGAACCGAGCATTTCATTGTAAAAGTTTAAGGTTCTCCACTGAACAACAACAACAATTGTATGGCACTGCATTTTCCACAAAACATCGGCCCAAAGTTAACTATTTTTCGATTTTAAAGAAAATTAATTGTTTTTTATTTTTTTTTAACATATTTTTACGAATTTGTTCATAATGCGAAGAAAAAATTTTATTTTTTTGTATTACAGATTTTCACGTTTTTCAGAGTTTGAAAATTGAAAAACGTAAATTTTTTTTTGACTTTGTCGAACTGTTTCTCACACATTTTAAGAGATTTTGCACTCAATTTTGTATTGGAAATTGTGTTTTCTTAGCTTTATTATGACTAATTAAATGACTTATTAAAACTATGATTGTGCCAAATATAGTTTGGTTGTAATGAATATCGGGCAAATATCCGATTGCCCGATTTTTAATGTTAGTATCTCATATTAATAATCTTTGGATCCTTGTCTAACTTTGGTTTTATAAAGAACTCAAAAATGTCTACTAGAACAAAAATTAATGAATTTTGGCTGATTTGGATTTTGATTCTGAACCACTGTGCGGCTTCAAAAATTGAAGCCGATGGGCCATTTGCCTTATTGGAAAACCATATATATCATCGACTTTTAAAAGCGACTGTGTTTTCCACTTTCTTTTGTTCGGAAATGTTAATATCTCTACGCAGAACATGAATCTACAATAAATTCCTGGAGATATCATCACGGTTTCGTTCCATCAGTTTAAGTATTTTTTCAAAAAGTGTTAAGGGTGAGAGGACTGTCACGACCATTTTGGCATGATTTTGATCTGTCCAGATATTAGGGTGGGTTGCAAACAAGTGAATATCACCACAATGTGAAGTACATTTTTCGAATATTTTCATAGCCATGATCTGACTGCATATTAAATCGAGTCGACACTGTTGAAACCTGTTGGCTTGCTTATATTTCAGATGCACAGCTTCAATTTTTGAATAATAAAAAACTCGAATAATTTTTAAACGCAGCGCAACACTTCACCCACATTTTGGCGTTTTTGTATTTTTTTGCGTTGATTTCCGTTTTTACTGTTTGGTTTTAGAGAGAACTTCTGTTAAGTTTTTTAAGTTAACCTATCACGAAATATCATTCTGTCTAAGTTTTTTTCTTAAAAAGTAATTATTCGGAACGAACATGTCACGTGCCAGGTGATTTAATTAATACCACTTTTCAGCGTTCACGTCCACTTTCACGTTTGCGTTGCGTTCACCCACTTGGAATTAGAAATGATGAACTCCACAACCTACGGTAGTAATATGTTCCATTTAATTCTAATCAAAATTCTGAAGATATTTTAATAAATTTTCACATCTCTGTCCCGACTTTCAGGAATCAGCGGATTATATATCATAGGATCAAATTCTAATAGATCTCCTATTTATGATTATACCTTATCAGGTATTTGAAAATCGAAATAGGACAGTTTTTTTTTTTGTGGGAGAGAGAGACAAGTAATTCTAACAACTGCAACTTACCTCCATTTGCATATGGGCCATTTCTTTGGCTTGCGCCAAAGCCATTCTCGCCTCGATTTGCAGTTTGGCCTGTTTGGTGAAGAAGTCGCATTCCAGATCTTCGTTGCTGTACATGGCCGACATTTGATGCGGCTGCTGCTGGTGCTGCTGCTTATTTGTTGTATTATTGTTGATGACATTATTCGAACAGCTGATGGATAGGGGTCGTCCGTGATATGGATGTAATTGATTATTATCTGTGGCCTGGGCTGTTGTGGCTGGTGCTGTTGTTGCCGGTGCGGCACCATAGTTGTGTATGTTGTATTGTGTCTTCGATTTGGAAAGTTTGGGGCAAGTCTCCGAGTCCGAGCTATGGCTCTCTGTGTCCGATGACATTCCTGTAATACGGGAAAAATCTGTGAGAGAATTTATAAATCGCCCTCCCGCTGAGAGACGAAGCTACGTCGTACTAACCATTTTGTAAACGTGATTGTGTGCCAGATTTCCAGGGTGATCTCTCCGGCTGCTCGTTGCAATTTTCCTCGGCTCCCATGGCCAAGCGGCGGCGAATTTCCTCCCGATCACTGCGTCTCTGTAAAGGGAGGCAAAGCGTCGTTATTCACCTTCACTGTGAGAATTACTCTACATGATATCATTGCATGGCCGCACTGGGCAAACTTCTTACACTATAACGCTTGGACTCTTCTATATTGGGATCGGTCACTCTCAAAAACTTGTCTACAACATTGAAAAGATACTCCGGATCGCGGAACGATGCGTCCTTTGTGAACAAAGTCAACTCGATGTTGGTGAACTTGCTTTGGCTGTACACCCGTGGAAACATGCCATCAACACAGTCGCCCTCAGTCTGGGCACACGATTTGTACTTGTACAGTAGGCGGCGATTGAAATTTGTGAAAAACTTCACTTTGACATCGAAGATGAATTTGTCGAACATTTTTACAACAAGTGAATGGAAAGCTGTAGCAAAATATCGGAACTGGGAAATGGATCGTCCTTCGGTCGTTCTACTACGTCCGTTTGTCTCTGTCGTATGTGTGTCACCCCACCGCCAGTTCAACACTGATTGACGACTGCACGGCGATGTTTATGATTTTATCCTTGCGTAGACCGTCTAGCGTTCTTCGATCTGCGGCGCATTGGCAACAGCACACAGATGCGTGTGTTTGTGTGCCTGCTGCCTCTGTTCAACCCTGATCTTAGGCAAGGAGTGGTGTGTGCGAATGAATGTGTGTGAGTGAGTGCGAGTGAATGTACATTTACATTCCAAGGTACTGGTGGTATTTTCTACCCATAAATATCGAGCAGATGTTCCACTTTTACACGCTGCCTAAGACATATGAGACACTCCACGATGATGAGTAGCGATACATTTGGCACGTCGAATAGTATCTATAAGTTGTGTCTGACGACGGAGGTTCAACAACGGGTAGGAATTAATATTAATTCAGCGAAGGTATCACCCTGTTAATGCTGCCGACATTCATGAGTAAACCCCCTTTCTATTAGCTTCTCTAATAAATGTCATTAACCGTTCGGAGGCGACTCTAAGCAGTAACGGACTAATTGAGAGAAGCTGAGATGTTTTTGGGACTATTACATTTGAAAAGTGCAAGTAGTCGTTAATGATTACGTTTAATTCTGATAGCATTCATTGATTTATTCAATCGAAAATATTTGAATTCAAATATGTTACCGAAATTGTACAGTCTTTTCGACAAAAATATTGTTATGATTTCATGTTGGTGGAATCAGAGGTGCCATGGAATGCCTCGTACGCATGAAGTGTATGGGTATGTCTGTTTGTCTACCTCCCACAATTTCTCTTCTAAGAAACACGCACGGCGGCATCTTACGTACCTACGAATGAATACACACATCCAAAGACATGCATGAATGGCCGGTCTTAGCGTTCAATTTAGGGTTGCGATTGCTTCGTTAAATTCTCCCTTTGTGTCCTTTTTAGGTAGAATCGAGTTGAGTACTTGTTCCTGTTAATATAGTGCGATTAGTCGATATTACATCTGATCGATATCTCACAGGATGCACATGTGTTCATGTATGTTTGTATATATGCACATGTTGGCACATTGGTGTGGACAGGATGAGATTTAGCCAAGACAAAGAAAACATTTATTGAACATGCACATGTGTCGTTCGAGTATCTTCAGCCGAAGGCAAGTAATAGAAGAGAAGTAGCACCAATTTAAACTTGTAGATCGACGTTCCTTATCTTGTCCCAAGTTTATGTGATAACCCAGCTCAGTTTTCAATGGGTTATAGGGAGAGATGTAATATCAATATCAAACAGAATTTGTATGTTTGTTTATTTGCTATAAACTTGCAATTCTTCTGCAAAACAATCTCAACATCTTTGACAAAACAAGATACACGACTGACTAGTTCTTTCTCAAAATATGTTTCAAAAAATGATTTCGTCTTACTTATGTAGTATTTTTCCGATACCAAATACGCGCACCAATTTTCCGAATCGGAATGCCTTCGGAAATATCTCCTTTATTTAACTTGTATTTCCCTAATTGTGTCGATACCTCAGAAACTACTCGCGATCCCATTGTGAAATTTACAGTGTGTGTGCATCATACAGTTACATGCATGATGAAACATGCAAAATATCAACGTTATAGGGGTATCACAGTTATTAATAATTTTCAATATTGCAATAATAAACACGCTCAGCAATTTTCATCAAAATCCTAATACCAATAGACTGCGAGTTAGAACAGGCTCCCGATTTCGACTTATCGAACATTTAGGCATACTGCACTGCACTGCACTATCTCATGTAATAATTCAATAAAATGTCTTTTGTTATTTACTATTAACATAAGTCCGTCTTGTTGGGGAATCAGGCATAAAAATGTAGATTCTTCATCAAATCGAGTTCCGCATTGGTCTCATTCCGTTTTCACTGAAAATACCTGTATTTCGGGCACGAATTGTTGAATACAAATGTAATTTTGCAGTATGCCTTTTTTCGAACCACCCTAATTTACATGCATACATGTGCACATATCTAGCGTAAATACGCAGGTATAATCTACAATGAATCCCTCAGACGATTGACAGATGGCATATCGATGGTTTCATACTAAAAATGCAAACTACTCGTTGATCTTGATATTATTTGCGCCTCCATCCCGTAACAATTTAGTCTGTTTTCAATTTAGAATTGCCTAGGACTTGTCAAAGCAGCAGTTCCCAAAAATCGACGCGCAAGGGCAATAGCTGGTGGAAATCCTCATGAACCATGTCAAAATAGCGTTTAAAGGAGTATTAGGAATTCACGTCCGTCAAAGTCTTCAATAAGAACTTAGTCATGGTTTACATGAAAAAATGGGCATGGTCAAGGACAATAAGAAGATATTATTGTTTCATAAAGTTCATACTAGAAGGCTATGGAATTGCACATCGCTCAGTGGTTCAGAATCAAAATTCATCGGCCAAAATTCAATAACTTTTGCTCTAGTAGACATTTTTGAGTTCTGTTAAAATGTCTAAAATATATTTTAGAAATCGGCCCAAAGATGACTACTTTTTTTGCGGTTTGCAACTAAAAAATCGGACTTTTTGCATTGAATGTATCCTATCTTCTTTCGTGCAGGCAAAAGTTGCCCTACAAAAACGGGGGACCCTTCAACCTTTCCAAATATGTATATATTTCGTGGAGGGCTTTTAAAGGAAAAAAAGTTGTGTTGGTCTAAAGTCAGACATTTGTTCAAAAAGGATATTTTTAAAAATATTTATTATAAACAAACTATTTAGTTTTTTCGTTTGTATTTTTTTGGTCTGTAATCAATATTTGATTTGAACTGGGATATTGTCCTGGCTCAAGACCATTTTGCATGTATATTTAATAGAATGCAAATTTATTTAGTAGTCTGCAGCCAAGTAATAAATGTCACCATGCCATTTGTTTCATTTGTTAAAATTACAGTCCGCTAAATATCGTGAACAGCATCAACATGTAAAGTTTGAGTTCATGTAAATTTTGCAAACAAAAACAAGTGAAGAATGATTAGTTTCAAAACGGTGCATTATTGAAGCTCCCGTGAAAGCGGCCACGTAAACAAAAAAAGAATGGTGTGACCGACTTTATGATACCATACAATGCTTAATAGCTCACATTTGGATATTCTCACATTCATCTGTCATATAAATTTGGAAAAGAAAATTTTTTTCTAACGCCATTTTTTCAAATTTTTCTGATTCGGCTATCCACTCACACGTTAGTTTGTGAGCATAAGTGGCTATGAAATATAATATAAATAAAATAGTTCAAAAATGGAACAGCATATAACCGAAGGTTATAATTCTCTACAACGATTATGTTTAAAACATATTTCTACATTTAGGATATATCGTACTATTAAATTCCATCATTTCCCCGTTAATAGCATTTTGCTTCCCAAGTTATCAGGCTAAAATAGGGTGAATTGGGTTGGTTGTAAAGTAAAAAATTGTGAAAAGTATCTTTAGAAAAACCCACGTAACTTTTTATCATATTGAAAATACCGAAATTTTTTTATGGCATATGATTGCTGACTTCATTCGGAATATTTGTATCAGAGAAGTTTCAGAATCCTGGATGAAGAAAGTTAAAATATAAGCAATTGCAGTCGCCAATTTTGCATTTTTCAACAATTGCAGTGATTTTCGCGACTGACTACAGATATGTTTCAAGCGACATTGGTTTTTAATACACAAACAAAAATTCAGTCGGATCCGTTTGCTATATCGCGAGAAAATCAAAAATCATGCATGAAAATCCTTTTAGCCATATTTCCCGCGAAAATGAACATTTTCCAAAAAATATCCACTTTGTATCTTTTGTTTACCGTGACCTATACACTTTTTGTAAAAAAATTGGAAAAATGGATAAAAATGGTACCAATCTGACGGATGAAGCTGGAATCTTTAAATTCGCTGTGTACATCACAGAAAATGCGTTTTCTACACGTCATTGCCAACGTTCACGAGTTTACAATAAATCTTATTTATATATTTGGGCATTAATGGTTATGTGCTTATTTCAACATTCATAGTGCTCAATTTTAAACGTGGAAAAGTGGCTATAAACCATAAAAATTTACATCGTAGCAATTAGTAATGCTTTTTAGATTAAACTGCAAAAGAATGATTAACAATATATCTTAAAATCAGTTTTTTCGCTCTCCTGAAACGTTTGTTTGAATGTTTTTGTTCATAGACACTTATTTCAAAATTTCCAAAAAAATATTTTGGGTTGACTTTATTGGACTTAGCCTCGATAACCATGATTTTGACTTACACTGGATAATTATCCAGGCTAAGTCAAACATTTTTAACACAAAATTATTTTTGCAAAATTTGTTTTCACGCACACATTGATATTGCTTTTGGCGACAATTTTTAAAAAGATTTTTTTTTATTTTCAGTGAAATTTAAATATTTTATTTAGATTTTTGTTATCGCAGCTTAGTTATCCAGTCTTAAAGAAAAACAGCCATAATATAATATAGATAACAATAACAAAATGTTCTGATGTACTATTCATATGAACTATTTTTTACTTACACGGTGTTATACAGGGTGACACATAATGAGCTATATGGTTTGAGTTCTTCATAACTTTGTTTATTATTATTTTTCTGTTTTTTTTAGCAATTTGTGGAAAAGACTTGGGGCATTCGAACAACGTAGCAAAGAATATAATTTTATTTTTCGACCAGAGATTTGGGAGAATATGTGAAAAAGGAACCCGTATGTGCGAAGCAGAAATAACCACCACTTACAGGATACAATTTTTGAAAAAAAACCCCAATTATATCTGTATTAACAACAATAATAGTAATCGCTCAAATAAAAGGGATTATAAACAATTTAAACCTATATATATATAAATTCATTCTGCGCTACCATGTACTTATGGCGTTTTTTACCCTGAAACTGCATTTTCGTTTTCGTTTCTAAAAAAGTGAATATTTTCTAAAAATGTTGTCACCTGGAAGTGCAAAATATGCTATTTATCTGATCTAGGTTTCACAATATTGCCTTAGAATTATCTACTCTTTTCAAATAATGTGCGTCTGTAATACGATTTAAATTACAAACGACGGCGTTTTCATTTTAGCGCTTCTTCGCCTTTTCGATTGTAATAGTGGTGTAGGAAACAATTTCAAAGTGTTGTGTTGTTTCAATGCAGCAAAAATAAAATAAAACGTCATTAGTAAGATCTGAAATATTGACAACGTGAGATATATTTGTTCCAAAAATGTTCGAAAAATCAGCACTAAAACGCACTGTTCTCTCGTGACTCGCTTATTTTTTTGTCCTTTTAGGTGCATTGCGAAAAACAGAAGAAGAATATATTAATATATGGACATGCCTTTTAGTCTTGACAGATTTCAGTGAAATGAACGGAGGAGGAGCTAGGCGAGCTATAGGTGCCAACAAATTGTTGCGATAAGACTTCCACTGCATGCGAAATCTAGTTTAAGTGACATAAGGTCCATTTTTAAATGTGGGATGCCATGCAAATTTGACATTTGAAAATCGACCTTATGTCATTTCCGCTAGATTTCGCATGCAGTGTGACAAGGCTATAAGTAAGGCAAAGAAAAAATACACTGAGAGATCATCCTGAGATTTGAGAGTTCAAAGCTTAAATCCTAGAATTACGACATGACCATTCGAATGTTATTCAGTGGCCGGCATTACAGACCTACTTAAAGGTGCATAAACTCGGTTTTTACTAGTTTGAGTGTTTTTGGGGATTTGTGTCATGTGCTGTTCACACAATCACCGCAACACGTATGAACATGACCACACAAGTTATCTATCTACATTTGAACCTGCATTCTACACAATCACAAATCAACCTACATACATACATACATATGTATATCTTTGATATATTTTATTATATATGGTTCTCGAATAAATAAAACAACAAAATCTGTCACAGAACACTTTAGCCATAACTTTCAGAGAGCTCGAAACAGGTCTTCAGAAATGTTATTTTGTATCTGCTTTTATATAATTATGGTGGAACATTATGCAACCCTTGCAGAATATTGTGACACACACGCACTGCTATTTGCTAAAAAGAGTGTTGTATCCCAGCGAGAAAAAGAAGGCTTACGCAAGGCCTTCTCACAGGCCTTCTTAGGGTGGCGCAAGTCATGCTTGCTGCATTCTATACTAATTTAAAATTAACACAGGGTAAGATTGGAGAGCAAGGCCTTCCCCTCTCGCTTCTATTCGCAGGCCTTCTGGAAGGGCTCTGAGATTGGAGAGCAAGGCCTTCCCCTCTCGCTTCTATTCGCAGGCCTTCTAGAAGGGCTCTGACAAAAGACCATCTAGAAGACCATTATATTAATTTTCAATTAAATTCTTTCAACATTTTTATTTGCCTCGTCTGGAATTTGAACTCATGATCTTCGCATTGCTAATCGGACGTGCTACCTTGTAAACCATAGAACTTATAGAAACACACGACCATTCGATTAAGCGAACACCTTCGCCATTGCCTTCTTTTTGGCAGGCCTTCTAGCATGTCTCGCGAAAGAAATGAAGTTTGAATGAGCCAAAAAATGTAGTTGTGTTTACAACGAAAAGTGTGTAGAAAATATCCATCTAATAAAAATCGAAGACCTTCCGCGCTGCCTTCCCTCGCAAGGCCTTCTAGCATGTCTATCCGAAGAAGGCAAGCAAGCATGAGTTATGGATCGTGTAACATCTAAATTGAAGGCCTTCTAAAATGTCTTTTCGTAGAAGGCCTTCAGGAATGTGTTTCTGAAGAAATTATGAAGGATATGATAAATAAAAGTAAGAGACGTTTGTTTTGCTCCATCCCCTATAAGTATTGGATTTGTACACAGTACAAAAATAGGAGTAGCTGATAAATAAAATGGTGGGCGTAAACGTCTAAATAATAAAGGCGTTACCTACTTCTGCTTTTTATAATTAATTCTACACTTTGTAACACCGAGAAATTATCACATATATCTGTCTTCTAGAGCGTAAATAAATCATATTGGGTATGGGGTCTATATGAAAACATGGACGGATGAAAAATAATGACAAATTCGAACCCAATCGGCTAAAATATGAAGACACACCGGAAGTGACATTTGTATAAAAGCTATATCTACATTTGAACCGAGTTGCTTAATATTAAATAGCGTTTCATTTGAATCGGTGAGGAATTGCGACGTGCAGTTTGATTACAAGAATAAATGCACAGATAGCCATTTCTAATCAACGCAGAAAGTAGCTCTATGTCGATCAAAGGCACAACGACAACAATAACAAATCTTTTTAACATTAAACAAACAAAGCATTTAAAAAATAATTTTAAATTTATTTAAAATAATTTCCATTAATTGATACTATAAATTTATTTTAATTGATTTCAAATCAGAAGAATTGTGAAAATATCTTTCATAAAGCTCGTAAAAATAACAAAATCGAAACCCTCCGTACTGCCTTCATTCTCCCAGCATGCTACCAGGCCTCCTAAAGGAAGGCAATGAAAATGCCCGATAGGAAATGAGAAGGCCTTTCTAAATGTCTTCTCAAAGAAGGCAGTCAAGAATGTGTATAGGGTTTCTAAATGCTAATGATTAGGCGTTCTGGTAGGCCTTCTTAGAGAAGCGAGGTGAGAATGTGCCACGAATCTTTTTTCATGCGCGAAGAATGCGAATAAATTTCACGTTTTAACGAAAACGAACTGTTAACAGTCTAATGTTGCTCCACATGACTCAACATGCTAAGGGCGTCATTTCCACTCTCGGTCTATATAATCTCCCTGCCTAAATGTTGACCGATATAGAATGAAAATAGTTTTGGACAGAGACTTTACTTCCAGCCATGCTCGATTGCGGTTAATTAAAAGCTATTTTCGTTTTGGAAAAATGGTGCAATTAAATTAAATTTAAATTAAAAACGTCATTATTTTTTTATTAAATCTAATTAATTTGACTGCAATATTTTCATGGATCCAGACCTTTTCGCAATCCCAAGTGATCTGTAGTGTTCTTTCAACAGACCGACGGACAGATCGTCTTGAATATATATAAAACATAGGTATATATATTCAAGACGATCTATCCCTCTGTCCGTCGGTCTGTTGAAAGAACACTACAGATCTTCTTGGGATTGCATATGGACGAAAATGGCACAGAGGGGAAATTGTTTCACCAGCAAAGACTAAGATTACCCATAAAAGCCTAATATATAGACTATTAAAAATATATTTCGAATTATTCAGCATTTTATTCATTTTTTCATTACACCCCTAACACACAAAAAAGTGAATTAAGCTTTGAGCACCGAGGCGTGCGTTTTGACGCCAACAAAAAGTTAGTTAGATGAGTTACGACTTTATTATAAACGATCATCGCACTATATTCCATTGCGGATGACACAAAACTGCGAATGAGTGTTAAAACTGCCGGAGCAATAATCCGGTCAATTTACCTGTTTGGATTTATATTTGGGCTGCAACAAATAACTATCGACAAAGTTGAAAAGGTCGAGGTGTTCCACGGAAAATGGGCCTTCTCTGTAATAAATGAATAACTATTCAACTTTGAAGCTGCGATTGCGAAGAAACCAAGTGTTACCTTTAACAGACTAACCATCTGGTCAGATGCGAAAATATACGCTGTCCTGGGAAATTTTGCAATCAGCAATAAACCCACAAATAGTAGGGATGTTCCTACAAAACCTACCTGGTGTTCAAACATATAGTTTTTGAACTGTCTTGGCGGTGAATTGCGAGAGACATTGCACGCGAATCTTAATAAATGTTCAATATGATACGAATGCAATACGGAAACGGATACAATCAAAATGCGTTAAGCTCGGTAGAATCGTATATACCATCAACCGAGGAGTGTTCGTGTTTAAGTACATGTATGACGACAGTGCAGGAGGTCTGGTTCTTAATATTCTATTTGCATAAGACTAGAATGTGTTTACGATGCAAATAACCCCATATTACAGATGTTACTTCACATTTAACCCAGTCAGGACCAATATCCCTTAATGTGTCTATTAATGATCAATTAGCGATTAATGCATCTGACGAGCCCCTAAAAACACAAATCGAACAAAAGTTAAAATGATATAGCGGAGGAAATCTTTTGACTTTCAAGTGGAATTATTTTTGAATTTCAAATAAATTTTTGAATATTAATTATCAGTTATCACATGTATTTGTGAGGAAGGAAAAAAAATGTTGTTGATGTTCCCGACTAAAATGAAAGATTGTGAGCTGAACGCGTTCAAAATAATCTCCATAAATCAGGTTTTTCTTGAAAAGAATTCACGATGAAAATGGTATTGAGAAAAAACGCTAGAAATTAATATCAGAGACGAGCCTTATCAAATCATATTAAAAACTTGCAGATTTATACTATTTTAGTTCAATTTTTGATGCATTTTTTATAAAAACCCCAATAACTTCCACATTTTTAGTTCGATTTATGTTTTTAAGGGCTCGTTGGAGAGGTATTGTTAACGAAGAATTTTCTAACCCATTAAGGCCCGCAATTGTTTTCATACTGTCAATACTCAGTGGGTTCAATGTGAAGTGAAAACTGAAATATGGGGTTATTTGCATCGTAAACACATTCTAGTCTTATATAAAGCTAATTTTTAGAAAGAAATTCAACCATTTCAATTTTCCTCCTTAAAAATTAAAACATGATTAATCTACAAAAAATATTAAAAGGGGGAAAATTGAAATGGTTGTTAATGTTAAATTAACATAGATAGACGCATGAAATTTAAGGCATGTTTAGCAGATGTTCTTCTCTTTCATGTCGCCATTGTATGACACGCAAAAGTACGAAACTAAATTATTGAAATGTTTACATCCTTTGGAAATTAAAAGTCCTGTAAAAAAACAAACGACCACGAAATAAAAAACTGAGTATGAGTTTTCCCATTAGTGGCCTACAGTTTCACTTCTATATAATCTCGTTCTTGGGAGGGAAATCATGTAGCACAGTTTTATTGTAACATCTTATGTGAAGTTTTCTTCCTATTTTTCCATTGAAAGACCAAAATTGTAAAGGGTGTTTTTTATTGGGGTATAGAACTTTAAGTTGGCATCACTTTTTTAACTGGCGGCCATTTTGTCAGCTGTCAAGTGATTAATATTTAGTTTGGTTTGCCATTTCATCATGAACAGGTTGACAAAAGAACAACGCTTGCAAATCGTGCAAATTTATTTCGAAAGTAATGGTTCAGTTCGCGAAGTTCACCATTTTATGGTCGACATAATCGTCCATCAGAGCAATTAATTCGGTTAACCATGGATCGTTTTCGCACTACGTTTACTCTATGTGATAATACGCATCCGCAGAGACGTCGAACAGTGCGCACCGAAGAAACAATTGCCGCTGTAGAGCAAAGTGTTGAAGAGGACCCGAATGAATCGATTCGCCACCGTGCACAGCAATTGGAGTGGTTGAAAATTGGACCTGTAGAATTGGCTATATTCGAGCCAGCCGCGTCGGCCACATGCCCGAAATCATATTTAAACATTAATGGCATAAAATTATCCTTCCAATAAAGCCAAATTGATGGACATTAAAACGATTTTCTTGTGTTTTATTTCAATTCGAAGTTCTATACCTCAATAAAAAACACCCTTTAGATGCCTTTTTAAAAAATTAGCTTTTTCTAAAACTAGAATATGTTTACGATGCATATGTTTACATCACATTTAACCCACTGAGAACCAACAGTAAGAAAAAATTTCGATCCTTAATGGGTTAGGAAGATCTTAAAATTGCAATTGGTGATCAATACCTCTTCAACGATCCAACAAAAATACAAATCGAACAAAAAATATGGAAGTTATTGCGGTTTTTATAAAAAATGCAACAAAAATTGCTTAAAAATGTTAAAATTCTACCCTCTTCTGGGTTAAAATGCAAGTTTTTGATATGGCTCGGACCAGATTTTAATTTCTAGCAGGTTTTTTTCTAAATGCCATTCTCACCGTGAATTTTATCCAAGAAAAAACTTATTTATAGAGGTTATTTCGAACGCGTCCAGCTCACGAACGGACAATGATAAATGTGAAATATTTTGGGAGAACACATAAAACAAACCAATCTTTCATTTTTGAAGCCACTCTAATGTATAGTCGACCACGACCGACTTGAGTCTTTCCCGTTGATGAAGTGCAATGTATTCCGAGGTGGTGGGTATTCAGTATTCGGCAATATCAAGAATGACCTTAAGTCAAGAAAAATAATTGTTTTGGACATTATGGGATATCTATAGAGTGGTTTCATCAAGCTCGCCTACACGTGGCATATACGGCCTAAGACAGACAAGGACGAAATAACCCTGTTAAAGATGGGTAGAAATAGTCACCCTCGCCTCATCTGCTGACAGCACCAGATCCAGGGACGGATGCAAAAAACTAATCAACCAATCATTTTAAACAAGTAAGGAAAGGCTGAAGTCGGACGGAGCCGACTATATGATACACTCCACTTTCTATCCGAATTCAACTTTTGTATGTTTCCTAATTATAGACTAATATGACCTGACCCAATTTGTTAAATCGAGATGAATATTTGTATCGGGGCTATATTCAAACATGGAATGAAGTGACCCACATTCACAATAGAATCTTCCAGTTCAAATATAACGTCTTATGATCAATTTGAAGAAATTCGGTGAAAATCGGTGGTTTCTGGTGCGGAAAAAAATCAAGCCGGGAGCGAAATGTGTATGGGAGCTATATATAAATCTTAACCGGTCTGACCCCTTTTCAGCATGGTTGTTTCTAATTGAAATATAAGTCATTTTGCAAGATTTGAAGAAGATTTGTTAAAAATGTGGTTTCTAGAGCGAAAAAAGTAAAATCGGGAGTGAAATTTGTTTTGAACCGATCTGACCCATATTCACCATGGGTATTTCTAGTGGAAATATAAAATATTTTGCCAAGAAGTCAAATTGGGAGCGAAATTTGTATGGGAGCTATATATAAATCTGAACCGATCTAACACATTTTCAGCACAGGTGTTTCTAGTTGAAATATAAGATGTTTTGCCAATTTTGAAGAAAGTTTTTTAAAATATGTGGTATCTAGAGTGAAAAGAGTCAAATCGGGAGTGAAATTCGTATGGGGGCTATATCTAAATCCTTATCCCGAAAAACTTCGTTGTGCAAAGTTTTGTTTGGTTCTGGCTACAACTGCGACCTGTATCGTGAATACAAGAATAGATGGACAGACAGACGGACAAATCGATTCAAAAAGTGATTCTAAGTCGATCGATATAATTAACAATGAGTCTATCTCTCGTCCTTTTGGGTGTTACAAACAAATGCACAAATCCATAATACTCTCGTGGAGTGTATAAAATTCTGAACCGGCCAACCCCACCCAACTAAGCTGACCAGTCCTATTTATGGGACTGATGCTGCAAAATTCAACACATCGGATGGTTGCAGCTTCATTTGCTCGGGAAACACATCCAACCTGCCTCGATCTAGTGGTGGTGTTTTTCTGCCCTCAAAAATGTTCGAAATGAAATCCCTATCCCTATTATATTAATAGGGATAAAACCTTAGTGTAAGTCTGTCTGTTTGTTTGTTTCGCAATCACGTGTAAACGGCTGAACCGATGTCAGTACAGATAGATGTAGGTCTGGAAGGATGGCAATATATTTTTTAAAAATTTGCTCTGTGGGCGGAGGGGGCGTGGCAAAAGTGTTTTTGAGAGCCAGAAGGCTGAAAATTTGTAGATATATATTACTGACCACGATAATGATAAATATGATGCCGAAAGTTGTGAGCGTAGTGGGCGTGGCAATAGTGTTCTTTGAGAGCTAGAAGACTGAAAATTGGTACATGTATATTACTGACCACGAGAATGATAAATATGAATCTGAAATTTGGATTTTCGTTTTCTGGGCAGAGTGGGCGTGGCAAAAGCGTTTTTGAGATCGAGAAGACTGAGAATTGGTACATGTATATTACTGACCACGAGAAAGATAAATATGATGCCGGATTTTGTATTTTCGTTTCGTGGGCGGTGGGGGCGTGGCAAAATTGTTTCGTTTAGCTAGAAGGCTGAAATAGTATATTATACTGACCACGATAATATCAATATCATAAGATCAATATGAAACCTGATTTTAATTTCACGTTTGTTTTTTTCTTGCCTAGCGAAGCGGGCGGGGTTCAGCTAGTACTATATACAGGAAACAATAATGGCGAGTTTTTCACCGAAGTGTGCATGATGGGTAGATGAGAAAGCATCCGAAACTTACAGCGACCAGAGCTGAGGGCATGGATATTGTAACACCTTAATTACTGAAATATGATTCATACACGAGAGCTCGACTTCTGGATCACCAACCAACTACCGGATGATCTGAAAATAGGTATAAAATAAAAATTCCTAAAAAAGGAGACCTCACCGAGTGTAAAAACTGGAGCGAATAACTCTCTTGAGTTCGGCGATATTCTGGGTGGGAGGGATATCCGAAACGAGCAACAAGTAATCAGACCAAACAATACATTAATCATGTCAACAGTTTGAGAATAAAACTGAAAAGTCGGTTTTTTGAGAAATCATTTGATACCCTACATGCCCATGCGATATGGATTGCTCTACGGCATAAGGAAATACCAAAAATCATTTGATACCCTACATGCCCATGCGGCCTCACTATATAACTTACGACAATGCGAAGTGTCCCATCCTGTCCCACAGGAGTAAACGTTGACGTACTGCAACGTTGTCCCTTTACTGTGTAGGTAACATAATTATGGAAAAATTCGACTCGAAACCACTAGACATAACTTGGCATTCGGGGGTCCTGCTACGAGACCTAGGCTATACAGATGACATATGTCTGCTAGTACACCAAACACTGATATAAATGTCATGCATACCTTCATCAATCGGGTATTACGTACATATCTTCTGGCCGACATAAGTTGAGGGCTGGAGACGAAAATGAAAATGTCATAGAATGGAACAAGTCAAGTCACAATCAACTGGATATAGATTCATCCAAGATCAACAAATTAAAAATCTACTGTTATAGATAGAAATGAAAGGAAATTATATATGCATGTATATGTCCTACTGAAAAATGAAATATTCCAGGACAAGCCCTAAGACTAGTCCCTGGTGGGTAGGGACCGGTCCTAGTTCTAAACCAAATGTATGAAGGTGACCTATGTTATAACCAGCCATTCCTAGAATAATTATATTTTCTTTAAATAAATATAAGAAATGAGAAGTGAATTGACAACTCACTCAAACTTTGGGACCAGTTCTGTGATATGTTCCTATCAATGTTCTCCCATTTCTCGTAGGGTGTATACATTGTGGAGCGGATCAAAGTGATGAGGTCTCTGGACACGGTATCTAACACATTTTATAGCTGCAATTTCACGACAATTTTGTTTAGCTTATATCGAGCGTGGACCGTTTTCACGACCTTAACCAAACCATAGTACGAGTACCTATGACTGGGAAACGCGCGAAGGAGTCACTGTTCTAGTTCTTGATTTTACATTCATTTTCTTTACCTCTTCCATCCAATTTCCCGCGGTGTTGTTAACGATCGACGTAAATAGCTCCACCGTGTCGACACTTTCATTCTCATCGTAACACAGGGTGTATAGATCGAAAACGAAGCGGGAATCCTTCTTGTAGTGGCGCCTCGAATGTGCCTTCGCCGATTCGCTCACATTCTCCGCCTCTTCTAGTTGTGGCGCAGTGGTGGTCATGGTCAAGTCGACGCTTTGCACCATAAATGTTTGTTTGTATGTATGTGTGTGTATATACTGTGGTGCTGTTTACATATGTATGTACATATGTTTGTATGGATATCTATGCATGTAATAGATACCGATGATGGTCGATGGTAACTTTGATTTATCGCAATAATATCATTAAATTAAGCACGTACATACGAGTATGTCTGTTTGTTTGATTGTATATTTCTTTATTCACTGTCGAAAATATTGTTGATATTCATTTTGTCGGTCGCCGATGATGATGATGATGATGATGATGATACACTTGCAGTACATGCTACATACAAACATAATTTCATACATATGTATCCACGCTATGAAGCCACGCTTTTCATTTGAATACAATGACTCTGTTTTCCCCCACCTGGGTGGTACAGGGGGAGGGGGTTTGGAGCTAATTGTGTAACGAAATAAATTTTGTTTGTAGCGTGTACACCTCTATCTACGTATGTATGCTGTACGTATGCATATGCCAGAGTATATCGTAGTTAGTACTGGAATGGCATTTGCTGCTGTTGTTGTTGTTGTAGTATGATTCAACTTGCAGGCCAACCGAACCGATCGTACAAACCGCACAAAACCGAAATTTGTACTCCGCACCAGACTCGCTTGGGGAGTTATTGGCATGAACTTAAAATGACTACTGAGTGGAGCACTCGGCTATAATGCAACAACCGACGAATTATTTTGTGTAGAAACGAAAAATGATGAAAACAAAACCGAAAATCCAAAGATCGACACGAGCTCCAAACAAAAAAGAGCTTTAATAATTCCGGTATGAAATGAGCGAGCGAGCGAGTGAGTGAGTGAATGGTTCCGATCTGCTTCGCTGGTTGCTTCACTGTTTCAGAAGCTGTCAAATTGTTGTAGTTGTAGTGACCAACCAAGTCAGTCTTCAGCGTGCAGCAGTAAAACCGAAAACCTAATGGACTGACGATCGATGTACCTACATATATACGTACTAACTTGGCTATAAATGAAAGTATGAACTACTAACGAAGCATTCATCTAAATGTAGTACACACAAACATACATCCATCTGTATCTACACAAGAAGAGATACTCGTATGTACGTAAAAATACATATACACATATATACGTAGATATGTATATATTCCGTTCCTATGTTGCAGGTATGAAGTTATCTGCGGCTCCAAGCACGTGTAAAAGTCTCTAGCCAGAGATTTATTTGAATTATTTCCCGCGAAATATCTATTTTTGGGGAATTTTACATTATCATATTATCGCTATTGGCATTCAAATGACCGACGTTATAAGCGATTGTCGTTAAAAGTGATACTATCCCTTTGAATGTGGCATTTTCGGGACTTGGAACCTTTTTCGTTATAGGCGGAATATCAAGAAGAAAATCCCCCAACTTTGTCATATAAATACTTATGATGAGGGAAATATCCTTCATGACGGAATCGTTCAACAATAATAACGGCATTACAGTCGACAAGCGTCTGTTCCTACGTCACCTAAAATGGACTTTAAAGACACAAAAATCTGACAAAAACATCGATGTATCACACTTTAAAATCCGTTTATAAATGCAGAAGTTATATAGAAAAATGTAAAAGCGCGACCCCTACGTTCGGCATAAAAAAATAAAAAAAATTTTTTTGAAACTACCTTTCAATAATACTTCATATTCGAAGGTGTACGGCGAACTTTTTTTTTTTTACTTGTAACCTGGTACGCTCTACTGTACACTCTCAATCTACCCGTCGTCACCACAGCTTTTATAAAAGTCGTTTAACCCGATGTCCAGCTTCCGGGTATGTGTACCTATTACGCAGTGCCCCGCCGTAGCCAGTTGAAATCTTGCAAGTGAAAGAAGGTAGCTCGTCCTTTTTAAACCCTCACTCTACAGAGCAGGAGGGTATATATCATTTGGGACAGAAAAAAAGTGTAACGCATTGAAGGAGTGACTTAAGACTCTAAGTATGTTTGGACCAAATCCGTTTCACGACTTTTTAAGATGTTTGAGCCATGTCCGTCCGTCTGGCTGGCTGGCTGGTGTACACGATAACTCTCGAAAGGAGTTAAGAAATCAATTCAAACGTTGTACGTGGTAATATTTTCCCCAAACTTAGTTTAAGTTCGAAGATGGGCGCAATTGCCACGCCCCTTCTGGTACCACCCACACAAATGGCCCATATTCCTATGTTAAATTAGAACTATTGGAACTTCCACGCCGACAGTCAGAATCAGCTACATTTTGGTATTTGGTAATGTTTTTATAATCAGTTTGAGTGTACAAAATATGGCAGGTATTGCCACCCCCCTTCTTATACCTCCCACACAAATCACCCTAACCTACGCAAAATTAAAGCTGTTATAACTTCTACAAGGATGATCGGAATACTATGAAATTTGATATTTGGCAATGCTTTTATATATGTTGCATTCGTGTGGAATATGGGCGATATTGCCACACCCCTTCTGGTACCTCGCACACAAAATGGCATAAAATTTGGTTACAATAAAACCGACCTAAAATCCATACGAGTATTCAAAATTATTTGCAATGTGATATTTGAAAATTTTTTATAATCATTTGAAACCTAAAAAATATTTAGACACGCCCCATCTTGTACCTCCCACACAATTGTCTATATTCTAGGTAAAATTAAATCCTTCATAAATTCTATACTGGTGCATGGAATCCTATGACTATGACTTGATATTTGATCATGCTTTTGCAATTGTTTTATAGCTGTGGAGGCTAGGACAAAATGCCATGAACCTTCAAATACCTTCCACACAAATGATCCGGCCCTACGTAAAATTGAAGTTATTATAATTTCCATAGATATGTTCTCTGAGAGTGAGGGTATATATAAGTCGGTTTAGCCGACTGACGTTTTCATACTTTGGCGTTATATCATACTTTGGCCAGGCCAACTAGGCGATTATTCACCTATCTAGACATTTCCAGCACTAGTACCTTCTACCTGAGCTGAAGGTTGTATCCCTGTAGTTCCGCTGGAACTTGTATTGTCGTTCCTAATCTCGGAGGCACGTCATCCTTACAGTTCCCTTGGATGTCCTTCAGTCTTGACACCCAAATAAGGTGAATGTCCATTTTCGAATAGATGTAGACCACTGTGTTGCTCAAAACATTACGGCACAATCTCTCCACAATAACTTCGGCTCGGTATACGCCGCAGGTACGGCATATACTCATCTCCACAGTATTTCCAAACAAAGATGGAGAAAAACAAAAAACCCCGAAAATTGAATTTTTGAAGGTGAAATTTTATTCGTTTCCCCACAATACAAACATCTAGATTGGGTTTTAATGAATTGATGTAATCTCAAAAAGGACATCCAAAAACCAGTGAGACAAAGACGTATTTCCGAGGTCGCAGAATTTTCAGACGCACATTTAAATATACCTACACCACTTCGTGGAATAGGGTATTATAGGTTGTAAGTATACCGATCAACTTAGAATCACCAGTTGAGTTTATCTGTACGTCTGTCCGTTCACTGTCCATAAAATGTGCAGAAAGATCTGCAGATTGGTAATTAAAAAATCCGATCGACATAGAATCACTTTTTGAATCGATTTAGCAAAGATTTAGAAAGGTCGCAATTATTGTCCGATTCTAGCGAAACTTGACACAAACGATTTTTGCACGCCAAGGACGGACGCAATTTAATTTGAAGCAAATCACTTCAGATTTAGATGTAGCCCCCATACAAATGTTGCTCCCGATTTCACTTTTTCTGCTCTAGAAGTCACATAATTGAAGCGACTTTGATCAAATTCTACACAACACCTCATATCTAAGTTAGAAACATCTGTAGTGAAAATGGGTCAAATCGGTTCAGATTTAGATATAGCCACAAATTTTAGCAGAATTTCAAATTTGGCGGAACACCTTATATTTGAACTAGATATATTTCTGGTATAAATGTTTCAAATCGGTTCAGATTTAGATATTCTTCAAATTCGGCAGGACAACTTATATTTACACTAGAAATATCTATGGTAAAAGAGGATGAGATCGGTTCAGATTTATATATTGCTCCCATACAAATGGCGTTCACGATTTTCCCCGAATTGAATTGTAGTGGAGTAGAAAGTGGAGGGTATCATATAGTCGGCCCGATCGACTTTAGCCTTTCACTTTTTCATTTTCTTGACTATCGGCATTTTGCATGCGCTGCTTAAGTATAAAAGATTGACTTGGTATATGATGCTTCAAGGTAAATTGAAAAAAAAAAAACTGGAGAGATCGTTTGACTTCACACATTGCTACATATCTGGGTATCCCTCAAGTGGTCGCTCTCTAAGTGGGACAACAGACAAACTATTTGGATAAATGGAAACTGGGATAGTGGGAAACTTGTAAAGCGTGTTGAATAAAAAGTTATATTAAAACCTTCTATGTTTTCAATTTTAATTTAATATATTCAAAATGAAGAATGCGAAGAGAGAAATAATATTTTCAATGGAAACAGACTTCAACTTAAATTGTCAGACCCTTTTGCAAATATTTCTGTTCGTGTTCGATAACTTGCAACTGAAAAATGGGGATGATAATGGAACAAAACTTTATCAAGTTATCTGATAAAGTTTTGTTCCATCAATAATCTCAAAAGCGTTTTACGTCATTTTTAAAAAGGAAGGTCTAAATAACCCGTCTATATCAAGCGGGAAGCGAGTGCCAAGTTGGAGGATTTTCAAATATACGATTAAAAAAATAGAAATGTTGTAAAACAAAAAATTTCAGTTTTATTAATTTAGCTTGTAGCCTAGTTACTCATTAATATTTATTATGTCTCATCAACTCAGTTGTCAGAATAGAATATGCGATAAATGTGTACTTTAATTCCGTTTTAGTATATTTACAGCAGACCGCAACTACAATATCAGAGTATTCAGATATAATTCCGGTCCTTTGATACACATTTATGTATGGCTAAGATTCCAAATATCGTTAGGCATCTGCATCGTAACACATGATTCCCATAGGCGTACACTCATTAAAACTAACTTCCGAACGAAGCTATTTGACGTCCCATTTCTCTATATAGTACTGTAATTTCGATAAAAGTTACAATTTTCTAATCAGTTCTCTTATTTCATATCGCAAATCAATGTGTTGCCTCAATCTAATCACTCAATCCAGTCTATTCACTATTTACATATTTTATTGTGCAAGGATCCTAATATTTGTAAGTATGTACAATATATCGAACAAGGTCCAATGGTTTTGCATTTCAAAAAACCGGTTAACCGACATGAAAACACCGGTTTCCCCGGTTTGTCGAAATTAACATTTTCCCAAAAACCGTTGGACGGTGGCGGTGCATAACACCGGTTTCGGGTTTGACATCTCTAGTCGCTATTATGTTCCATTCAAAAAGTCTTAACTGGTTGGACAGTGTAATTAGTTTCCAGCAAATCGATCTTGTCCAATGATATGGAATATGTTTACAAATAAATATACATATATATTTCACAGATATACTAACCCACCTATTTTAACGGACTGGAGCACAAGCACACCTTTTAAAGGAAAATAAAAAACGAATTGCGATCCCTAACCGATTATATATGATAGAGATAAGTAACTGTGTGTAAGTATATATTTTCAAATGTGTATTGTTCATTGATTCCAAGAGGTTGGTACATAGATATAGTCTGTCAGGATTCTCATCTCAAAGATAGGACTGGTATTTGTTTGTCCAAAGACTAACATTCCAATTCATGTGGGACAACACAACACAGTCTGTCTGTTCATCCCAGAGTATTGTGCCAAAAATAGTTATTAAATTTTTACTTAAACTGAGGAATGCTGTACTTGATATAAGAAAAAAGTGAACTTTATTTTAGGTTCAATTAAACTAAAACTAACGAAGTGTTGCCCAATACTCCAAATAAATGCTTTTGCTTCGAAGTAAACAAAACTCATATAAAAATGGCAATTCTCAAACGTTTCATGATAGTTGTAAACTTTAATTTTTTTCTCACACCCAGTAAATATTTACTCGAACTGAGGAAAACTCTATTTTATATAGGAAACAAGTGAACTTAAAATAATTTAATATTATCCAAAACTGAGGAAAATGTTCCCCAATACCTCAAATAACTAGTTCTGTTTCGGGATATTTTAAACTCGTATAAAAAATGACAACCGGAAATAATTCTCCATGATACTGCTGTCATTACGAGTTGAGCTATTACACAATATAGCTGCGAAGGTAGTGATTGTTTTGAATAATATTTGAAGTATTTGTGAAAAAATTTGTGAAATTTAGTCTACGCACGTGAAGGAGGTGGAGCGCACAACAGACCAACTAGCTGACCTAGGTGTGTGCCACTCAATCATTCCGGTTGAGGTGACTGCTCTTTATCAAACTATATAACTAACTATCATTTAAGAAAAATGCACGAAACGCAGCATAGACTGCTATTCACGTATTTTAAACACATTGAAGGGGTTTTCTTTATTCGAGTTCATTACTACTTAAATGCATGAAGAACTTGCCATAAATTTAGTCCAAAATTTATTATTTTTCATACATAAAAGTTCTTTCCTAAAACCTTGTAGCATTCAGGCAAGTATGAGTTTACTAAATTGTAAGTATTTCTTACTACACAATTTCCAAATGTAGTTCAGACAAGACCAACTGTTAATCAGAAATTCCATTTCATATTCAAAAGAAATCATTTGATTTTCAGAAATTTGTATTTGAAAATCTATTAAAACTTTCATTTAGAAGTTATCACTACTGATGCGTTTACCTCCGATTGAACACATTTCCTTCCCACATTTGCAGAAATTGGACAAGGGCACATAACATTTCGTGCCAAAATTATTTTGGATATATTTCCAAATCTCTGTCAAATTTTAAATTGAGCTTCAGGATTTCATGGAGTTTCTGAAAATCAAACAGAAAGTTCTGATTTCCAAATGGAACATCTTAAAATCAACTTACGAGTTCTGAACTTCAAATGGATGTATTACGAATTTTGTAATTTCAAATAATATATTCTGAATTACACTTGGAAATGGTGTACTTTATGAACAATTTACTATGACTTTGATATGAGAACACTTCACTCATACTTAGATAGTAAATACCTAATTCTAGGGAATCTTGTACCAAACTGGAGTAACATTTTTGAACTAAGTTGAAGTATGGATTTTACTTAGATTTTGGAATGGTATTTTTCTAGCGAGTCTAGCATATATGTATGCGGAAAAGTTATTCAAATCCCTGGATTCGTAGACGACAATAGAACAATTTCATTTGATTTCTCGGTAATGTTTGGCGGATAATCTTTGGACATACAAACCTGTCTCTCAATCTCTTTTGCCATCTTCATATGCTGCTGCAGCTGTTCCATGTCGATTTCCGTTCCAATTTTGTAAGCATCGAATAGTTCTAGAAATCATTCACAATCAATTTATGGAGCTGTATTTATACGAACATCCGGCCAAGAGCGGCCAACTCACCCAAAGCACTTGGAGATATCAGATCCGTACTGCCTCTGGAACCTCGATCTTTGACCGAGTTCTTAAGATGCTGTGCCCACGACGACAGTTTGGCATACTTGCTATTGCTCAAGATCTCCTCCTTGTCACTGATCAACTGTTGGTATTTGTGCAATTCTGCCTCATCACGTTTGCGGCTTGAATTGCTGTCCGACTTGTCCAGCTTACTGTTCCGTTTGGGATGCAGCAGGCGACTGGCAATACTCGGTTTGGAATGTGAGGTCTTTTGGATTTTCGTCGCTTTGTCGTTGTGACTGTTGGGTTTCTTAGTAGGTCGAGCTGATTGCTGGCAACGTTTGTACTCAATTGCCACTGGGGGCAACTGACGATCGTCGTAGGAAGATTTTTGATATTTCGGTTTTAGACGACCATCAGATGGAATGGATAGCGACGTTTGATGGTCCATGTTCAGCGATTCGCATTTCCCGGGAGAATCTTCGGGATTGTGCAAGGCCATGGGTACATCGACGGCATTGTCATCAGCTAAATCAGACAGTATTTGAGATTTGTGATTCTCCTCGTTCTGTTTATTGAAGGCCTCTAAATATTTACTGGAATCGATTTGGTCTTTTGCCAGCGACAAGACAGCGTCGGATATCTTAAGAACAGAACACAGCTTGAATGATATGAAATTAATTTGAAGGACTCTAATAGCTTACCTTGTCACCGTCTTCCATAGCAGTCAATGTATTATCTTGAGTGTCCACTAGACGCCGGTAGCCACTGACGAGCAGTCCGAATTCCCTTTCGACTTCTTGGCCGAAATCGCCAATGATGTCAACCGGTGTCAAACCGAAGGACATTTCATCTTTGATCTCAACATTGCGCGATATGAAGCCATTGTGGCACTGTTGTTGGTTCTCCAGAGCCAAAGTCTGATGTATTCCTTTTTCCTTGACGCTGTGTGGACTCACGCCTCGCAGCAGATCGGGTCTATTCTCTTTCTTAAACTGCGTCTCCATTTGCAGGTGATAGTTCTTAATTAGAATGTCTGGGGTTATGGACACATGCATGTGCTCCTTTGGTGGTCCATTGCATTCAGTTGCCTCCAGCAAAGTCAGTTTGCTCTGCACTCCATCCTGCAACTCGCTAATGTTGAATGGATTATTGTCGGATCGGTGGCTGTTGCGATTGGTATGGTCATCGTCGAAGGATGGTCGGTGCCCTTTATCGCAATCAACCAAATAGAAATCATCCTCCTCTTCATGGATATAATCGAAGTTTTCGTGGCGGTTGTTGAGATGACCCGCCGGATTCATGGTTATGGATTGTGTGGTATTGTTGTTGAAATTATTCAACTCTATTTGGGATCTGTCCTCAGTTAGACTGTCGAAGCTATCGGCGCTTAGATCCATTTCGTACTCTGACATGTCACTCTCGTAGGAATCCGAAGGTGAACTTGTCACGAAATGTTCGGAAAGAGTGTGTGCCAAATGTTGAAAGCCTGGATAGTTGGGATTGATAATACCTCTGGGGAAAAAGGAATGTTTCTGGGTGTGTAGGGACACAGTGGACGATGATGCCGATGTCAGAAATTCCTCGTCTGAAAGTGAGCAATTTATGAGATTATCTGAAGGGACGGGGACGAACAAACCTTTTTCATCACTGTCATAATTGGATTTAGTCTCACTGCATAGATCGATCATGGAGTGATCATCGTAATCATTGTCATCCGGCAACTGTAGGCTGTCCAGCGCTCCTTGGGGGCCTTTGGATTTGTCGCCGACTTGCTGTTGCTGTTCTAAGTGTTCACACTTCGTAATGCTATATTGATTGAAATCATTATCAAATGGATTTTTACTGCTGTACAGGGCACATTCGTTATTGCTATTATGGGTTTCGTGGGAATTAATCACTTCGATGGGATCGACGTCCGTATCATTCACGTGGTCCGCACCGTTCTTTAACAACTGCAAAAAAAACACAAGAAAATAATCAAAAATCGACTCATATTCGTCCTCGGTGTACACCTAGCTTACGTTTATATTCTCAAAGTCTCGAACACAGTCCTCGTAAAAGCTCTTGTTCGTATTGAAGATTTCTTTGAAGCTTTTGTACGTATTGCCACTAGCATTGGCTTCCTTGTCGTAGCACTCCTCGAACTCCTCTGTCTGAGGATTGCTCAGTAGATTCTTCGGAATCGCTCCGCAGCAGTAATGCGACAGATTATCATTCAGAGCTAGAGCAGCCGAATATTCGGTTGGTGTCGAAGTCAGAGCCTTCTGTACGAATTCATCCGCCGTAGATGCGTAATTCGTAGTCGTCGGCTCCCGGTAGTAGTGTGCAGTTCCCGTCGTCGTTATATTGTCGAATTTGTTGTGCTCGTTTCCTAGCGCCGAGAATAGGGAGTTTGTGCTTGCGTTGTCTCGTTGGATGCCAATGGGATTGAAAACATTTGCAGCGTAACCAGCTGTTGCTGATATATCGGGAACTCGCATAACGGTTAAGTCTGAAAGTTTAAGAATCAAGAAAGAGGGGTCATATATATATTTAACAAGTTCATAATATCTACATTAGAGTGAGACGCCGACAATAAGTAACTGTTGTCACTACTCCGAAATATTTCTGAACAAATATTTCGAATCCGAATTAAGTCTGTTTTGGAAAGAAATTTAACTCTTCGTTGCTTTCAAGAGGATATGCAGAACTAATCTCTACTCCACGCTCGATTTGTTGAAATATTTCCCCTTCATTTATTTGGTGACTGTTTTGCAAAAGAATCGAATGATTTTAAAATCATTTCTCAGATCAGCAGATATTACGCTACTCAAAAAAGCTTCTGTCTTCCAAGCAGGATATTTCTGACTAAGAGAATGTTGGGTATATTTTTATGCCATACATCACTCAGTGGAACAGGGTTTGTATCATCAAGAAATATTGTAACCCGACCCACCTTTAAATATACCTTTCACTACCCTACAGAAAGTTGGTGGGAATTGCTATCCTAAGATAGGACGGTAGCATATATCACAGAACTGGTCCCAAAGTGTGATTTAATTATACCCTCAACCATAGGAGTATGTCATTCCGTCTGTAACACCTGTGACCCTATAAAGTACACATATTCTTGATCATCATAAAATTCTAAGACGACCTCCGTCCGCTAGCATCTAAACAGAAGTAACCAGGACCTCCAAATTTTCCACAAATACGTCTAATAGTTGTAGATGGGTTTGGATTAAAAATGGGCGAAATCGATCCAGAGGAAAAAATACCTCTAATATATCGAGTATTTAAGCATGTTTTTTGAATATGTCTGCTTATATTTACTTCAAAAAGAAAATCTTATTTATTGGGGTTGAAATGGAACAAAGGGGGATAAGGGATGGTACTCATCCAACGACAACAGCTAGAAACACGAAATTTGGTGTGTACATTCCTCTAATTTTCTAAATTCGTACTTTTACGGGAGTAAAATGTGAAAAGAAATATTACCAAAAATAACATAATAATACTGTGGAATGTAATTTATGGTGGAGGGTTTATAAGATTCAGTCGAACTTAATGCCTTTTTACTTGTTGTCATTTCTAATGTATATTTAAATAAAAATAAATGATTGTATATTAATAAATAATAAATGCAAAGAATGTCCGAGAGATCTCCGTGTCAGCATTTTGACTGAGGTATGATCCAAGTCACATATTATTTGAAACTGGTTCCAGGTAGAGACGGGCGCGACTCACGTGATTCACACGTGAAGTCGCACATATTTATTAATTCATTTTATTTCGTTTTAAAATGTGAAATTAACCATTCAAAATAAGCTATATTTACATTCATATATTTATTTCTAAAACAATGTGCTTCAATTATTATTATTATTTCCTTTAACTCCTTTTAAGCACATTATCGATTGTGTGCAGCTGTATTTCACCAATGGCTTCACGAATATTGTCCTTTAAAGCGTCAATTGTCTCTGGCTTGTCGGCGTAACACTTATCTTTAAGGGCACCCCACAAATAATAGTCAAATCGCAGCTCCGAGGTGGCCAAACGACATCAGCTCTGCGGCTGATAATGCGATCTTCAAAAACAGGGCGCAAAACATCGAGCGTAGCTTCGGCTGTGCGGCACGTAGCGCCGTCCTGTTGAAACCAAATGTTGCCAATAACCTCCTCTTCAATTTTTGTGAACAAAAATTCGTTCAACATGACCCGATAACGATCGCCATTGACTGTAACGACCACTCCTTGCTCATTTTCGAAGAAAAATGGTACAATTATGCCTCTGGACCAAAATCCGCACCAAACAGTGAAACGTTTTGGGTGTATCGGCCTTTCAATGTATGCGTGCGGGTTTTCTGTTCCCCAAATGCGACAATTTTGCTTGTTTACATACCCGCCAAGATCAAAATGAGCTTCATCTGAAAAGATGATTTTTTGGCCAAAATCGTCGCAATATTTCCAAAGTAATGTCGTAATATTTCCCAGCGTTGTTCAAGAGTATACACAACCATATTCGTTCAGCGGAACGACAGAACTAATTATCTGTCAAATCAGACATGAGCTAAGTGTTACCATTCACGAAATAAGCACTAGTTGAAAAAAAAAACGTTAAGCAAGCATTGCCTGCGCCAACACTATGCACTGCATTTATATCCCTAATTATTAGTTCAATTAAAAAAATTCACATATGTAAGTGTTTTCGGGGTATATGCTTTGTTTTCTACTTAGATTTTATGTCTGTGTCCGATTTCTGTTTGCAATTTTGTATACTTCTTTAAACATATGAATCTAAGACAAACATCAGTGATTTAAATAATATAATTATCGGTTTTGCGAGGCGTTACTCATTTCGATTTAGAACAGGAAATGAGTGGGATCATTCATATAGTTTTTTCTTTGTGGACATTGTTTGCGTGATTTACGCGAATCACGCGTGATTTATTTTACTCACGCGAGCGTGTGTGATTAATTTTTTTGCTTCGTGATCGTGCGTGAGCCAATAATCACTCAGACGCCCATCTCTAGTTCCAGGTGATGTCCTTAGACTGATAGTATTTGTGACTTCACTTTCAACTTGCCCTGCACTCTATTGTCTGCAACATCTTATTTTCATTTGTAGTCGTTCACATTGCAATCATAATCATGTATTAACAATGCCACAGATTCCTCGTGAGAATTGCAAAGGAAAATTGCGAACACGATACGAGTCCCCTAGAATTTTAGGCACGTGTACACTGTACATTAGGGTGATCCTCAATACAAACACAAAATATGGGAATATTTAAAAATTCATCGCATGAAGAAAATCAGTTCGTTCGTATTCCGAATGCCACCCAATTTAAATGTGAACGACGTAAATAAATCTCCGCGCCCAGATGGCATTTCAACACTTGTCCTATGTAAGTGCTCTTCGACCGTCCGATTCGCAACCTTTTCAACCTTGCATACCGTGCAAAAAAGGCGAGGCTAATAAGCCTTCTAATTATAATTAGCTCTCCGCTCTCGAAGGTTATGGAGAGAATGGTTAACCACCATCTTGTGAGATATTTAGAAGTCAATGACTTACTTAATGATCGACAGTATGGCTTCCCTAGGAATCGATCTACAGGGGACCTAATGACGCTGCTATCCGATGAGTGGAATCGATCCAACCACAAGTTTGGTGATAGTAAGGTCGTTGCTCTAGATATGTCCAAGGCCTTTGATAGAGACTGGCACGGCGCAAAGCTCGTCGCTTTTGGTGTTGGTAGTGACTTCTCTCGATTGATGTATGAGCCACTCAGCCAGGATTTACTGGCCATTTCCGAATGGAGTAGATTTTAATGCACGTAAGACCGAGTGATCCTTGTTATCTCACAAGCGTCGTCGATTTCAATGAACGACGTGGATATTGAGCAATCAGATACTCTTGATGTTCTGGACATGAAAATACAATGCGATTTTCGTTGGACAAAACATGTACTTGAAGTGTCGAAAGAAGTGTCCAGGTTTCTAGGTTTCTTAAACCTTATTCACTCCCTCTGATCTTCTCAATATCTTCCCTACCTACATCAGACCAAAGATGGAATACAACTACCATATATGGTCGGGTGCTCCAGCTTCTTCACTGGAGCTACTTGAGAGTGTCCAGCGGAGGGCGATGGTGTTGATATGTAACGGTAGGATATCCAATTCTGTTGTTTCCCTTGAACATCGGCGTAAATCCTGTATCCTTGTTCTATAGATATTTTACAAATTTACCCTTCTTTTGAAAAAAAAAAATCTATTCTGGGTCTGAATTCGCACTCATTTGTCATAACGCCCAGAGGATACATGCACTCTGTGCAGCCCACTTGAAATTTGTTCGTTTTCATCTTCAATTGTCCAAAAAGACTGGATGGGTAGAATTCCTGGTAAAATTTTACACAATCTTTTCTCCAATCTTGATTGTAGGGTGGGCATGGGCTAAACTGCAAGGAACTTGAGGTTAACGAATTCATTGAATGTTTCCTTTAGCCGAAGTTGTATCCAACATTGGCATGGGCTTGGTGACCGAGGTGTATCAAATAAAACAAACTATTTACTTTTTCGTATTTTTTCGACAGTGATCAGAAATGATGATATATTGGCATATGAAGGTAACGACGATGCTTTAGTTTTTGCTTTCATATGAAAGCGAAATCAATGCAAAAAATCGAAGCCAACAACAAACACTTGTGCTAGACACCGTGTTTCGACGATTGTGAATCGTCTCGTCATTATTTGGTACAGCACCTTATATTTTATCTGGAAACGTCTGTAGTGAAAATGGGTCCAATCGGTTCAGATGTATATATAGGTTTCATACAAATGTCGCCGATTTTACTTTTTCTGCTCTAGAAAGCACATATTTTAGAAGATTTTTATCAGAACAAGTTATATTTCAGCTGGAAACATACATTGTTAAAGTTTCTAGAATCCTCACCTAATTGAATTGCAATGGCGTAGAAAGTGAAGGGTTTCATATAGTTTCCTTACTTGTTTTTTATATGAGATTTGAATACTCTGAAGCAAAATCATTTATTTGAATTATTGGCTAACATTTTCATTATAAGCTTATTAAATTTAAACTTGGTTTGAGTACAAATTTACTTGGTTTGCGAAAATATTCAAAACATTTTCCTTTCGATTCCCACTCGAGGCTCTGGTGTGTCGCAGCAATAATTAGCTGCAATGGGCTTAGTCACCCGGCTCAATCCGTGGACCCAAAAGTTAGAATATAAATGTACTTCTTACTGTAATTCATAATAAATAAATAAAATGAGGAATTATTGCTTTAGCGCTATACGAAGTTCGAACTTCCTCAGTTTTAGTACAATTTTACCTAGTCCAATTTTACTTTTTCTGAGAGTAGTTTCAATATAAAGTTGCTTTCTATTTCATTTTAGGTGTGTTTTTTTCGTATCGCGTATTAGTTAACATTATATAGGAAAAGAACACAACGGTACGTAGCATTCAAAAAATTCTCCAGAAAGTTAAAATTGTTGGGCGGACTGTCAAAATGATTGTGTGATAATCTGGATCTGGTATTAGTACATTATGCAATTGTTTGTTTGCAACACATAAAAGGGAACGACGTTTAACATTGTCTATTATACTGTTCGACACAGGATCACTTTCCGAGAGTCCGATCACAATGACATATCATATGAAGTGATTCTTTTGAACAAAGCAATTGATTTCAAAGAAGGCATGTTCCATACAAACGTCCCTCCATATATTATTAGCGTCACTCTAGAAACCACATATTTCAATTGATATTAGTCAAAGTCGCCACCCCATAGAAAAATGTCTCCTGTTCCGTACTAGTGTGGGTTAGTAGCAGCCAAATGTCTCTCAGCCATAGCCGGACAGAGACCGGGAACTGATTATTCAGATATATCAAGTGATAGACCCTACAAGTGTCTAGGTCCGCCCATCTGCTGATCTTCAGCACCAGTACCTTCTGCCTGAGCTGTAAATTACATGTCAATATGGGTGTACTTATGCAAGCAAGTTCTGCTGGAACTTGTTAATTACAGTTACGTCCTGGCACCCAAACAATGTAAGTATCAAATTGATTAGCTATCTCTTGTAAAGATGTGGGTTGTTCTGGAATTTAAACAGGGGCGAAGCAATTGATTTCTGCTGGGGAGGGCTATAGCCTCCTGCAGCCTTTAAAAAAATGAAATTTTTCGCAAGTAAGTTAGGCTTCGTATTTATTCAGAGGTGAAAATAAAATATTAAAGAAAAGTAAAATATTAATTCATATTAAAATCATGATATTGTTAATTGCAGCTAAGTAAAAAATGTCACCATAACATTTGTAAATATATTTACATTCTATAAAATAAAGGTGTAAAATAGTCTTGCGCCGGGACAATATCCCAGATCGTGTGGGATTTGACATCAGTAACTTTTGGTTAAATCTAATGGTGACTAGCTAGTGAATTGCTACTAGACCTCGGATTTTTGCATATTTATCATTTTTGATCCGATTTGAAATCAACTTTGCATTTAGAAGTTTTATCATCCAAATATAAAATATTCGAGAACGTGGGAAAATAAGAAAAACAAATGCAAAAATTGTGCCAAACAATTATGCAAAAAATCCGAGGACTACTGATCACTAGCGTAAGATTGTCATCAGCAGTTACAAACTATTTTACTAATTCCTTTTCTATATTTAAGTTTGAAAAATTTAAAAGTCGATCTTAGTTTATGGTGGATCTTAGTTTTAATTCGACGCATCGTCGAAAAACTTATTTTATTTGGATAAATATTTTTATCATCATATTCCAATGTCTTGAAGAGATTTTTAGCGCAATAGTCCTTGAGTCGATTTAATTTGTGTGCCAGGCAGTGAATAAAAATGGCATATGTTTTACTTTTATTTTCCTTGTAGCCCGAATCAAAATAATTTATGTAAATAATCGGCATCTCTACTTACAGAACGATCTACGAAACGTAAGAATCGTTCAGAATTGATTGAAAATCTTATAGCAATTACAAAGACACCTGGTCTCGCCCACCTTCAATGAGAAAAGTCCGCACGATTTTTAAATTATGAATTTGATTAAAATAGAAATTTGTCTTTTCCATCTACACCAAAATTTCGTTTTCTCTCCAAGCTCTCTGGTATCAAAATTGCGACATAATAAACAAAAAGCCTTTTCCACTACAGCACGGCAGTCTGGTCATTCATATATTTCATAATATTTTTTGAAATGATCTGTTTTGCCCTTCAATCCTTAAATGAAATCTTAAATTTTTCAATTATTTAACGCTAATATGTAATGAAGCAATATTTTTCACAAGTTGCACAATAAATATTTGTGATAGATAAATTTAAAAAATCTAACAGAAATTCCTGGGGGGCTAAAATAGTTCTGGGGTGGTATTAGACCACTCCAGCCACCCCATACCTGCGCCTATGAATTTAAGGCTTATTTTCGATCAAATATCACTCTCTTGAATTCTATAAAACGCAGATAAGATAAGAATATTTTAGCTACGATTATCTTTTCTACTGACACTTTGAATTATAGACTCCTGCGTTTTATATAATTCAAGTAATACTTGAATTCAAGTAGACGGATGAAACACAGTTAGAGAAACAGGCCTCAAGTTGTTTACAAAATCCATAGATCTGAGGGAAGTCTGACTATACGAACTCATGTTTATGCCGATGTTGGCCGCAACATTTCGGCATCAGCACTCCGACACTCCAGATATCGATTATTCTACGAACCAGGGGACAAATCACGGGATTCGATATCGAGAAATTGCGATCGAAATCAATTTTTAAATTCTATGACAGAAGTGCGAATTTCGAACAACAAAAAATAGGATGTCGAGATTAAAATTATTGGAAATAATCTCATTAGAATTTGGATAAGTTTTGTTCAAATTTATTCCCTTTTTACAAAAAATAAATGCGCGTTTCGATCGTAACATTCTCGCTTTCGAATGCCGTGGTTAGGCTCCAGGCTAGCATTCAGCAGTGTATCCTACCGTCCACTTTGAATATGTCCATGTGTAATTTCAAATAACGATTTGTACCAGTATTCACCCTGTTACCCATAGCTGGGATACGTAGCTATAGTTGTGCTCGCATAGGGCTACCGGCGTGACGTAGTCCATTGTTTAGGTGTGGCAATCGTTTGGATACCACCAATGGAAGGTAATACACTAATGCTGGGTTTAATCATTGCATCCCATTCCTTTGTTAGTTGTCTAAAGGCTGAGGAATAATTTGAAAATTTGTTGCTATGACACCTTCCAAGTAAATTTGTTTGTGGTATTGTGTAATTTTCCAACAGCATTTACACTTCCTTAACTTTACCCGACTGTCGGCTGTCGTGAATAGGCTCCTGAGAATCGTGGACACATGACACTTTCACTATTCCTAAACATTCCACATTAATAATATGACGTGGAGTGTACGGATCCTATGTAATTTTAAATACACACACACACATACATACACACATACATACAAATATATGTAATTGGTATGTTGGTAGGTGCTACTCCCTCCACGGCCAAACAAGAAGTGGGCGTATTGCAACAGATACCAGCGAACTAATTAAAAACAAAAGCCATTAAGTCCCTTCGCTAATGTTTGACAAGTTTTGCCAAAGTGTCCACAGACGACTGAGTGCGTACGCGAGTGTCGTCCGCTGAGCTGGACATTATTTTAATTAAAAGGAAGCGGCTTATTCATGCCAAATTATGAATGTACAAATACAAGTATGACATCACTTTTTCCTTTTTTGCAATCACAAACGTTTAAACACACTCTCCCAAACTTCTTCTGCACCACGGAAACGAAAGTGGGGCACTGTTTCAGATATTGCATTGAATGCTTCGAGTTTCCGTTTAAACCACACGGCCACTAATCGATTGATTGATTGTTTGATTGATATATTGTTGTAGCCAACCTCATCTGTTCCATACATACGGGTAGTAGTATATTATTTTTTATTAACATTGTTTTTTTTTTGTTTCTTTTCATACACTAAATTAATGGGTCTGTTATCCTTGAACGATGTTGCGAATTTGCAAGGATTCGTCGTTGTCGCCGTCGTCGTACATTGATTTTTTGCTTCGCGAACTACCGACGAAGATTTATCAGCAAAGCTGCTCTTTGTGCGCATGCGCCTGTCAATGTACACGCACACACACACACACATTCATACATAAATGTATATATACATATGTGTGTGTGTGTGTGTGAGTTTGTTTTAATATTCCTACATATAACAATTTAATTGAATGTAGAAAGTTTTCTTGTACTTTTTTATTTGGCGGCGAGGGAGGGTGAGTGTTTCAAAAAGCACCTATCCTAGGAACACATGCAGGTGGGTTCATGCACTAGACGCCGAATGGCGGAGAGATGATATTTATGTGTGTCGCAGTTGACTGAACTTCACCGCGGAACATTTTTGCACTACACTTTGCGTTTTATTTCAGATTCTATTTATACTATTCTGTATTTATATGTGTATATATGTATGGATGTATGTGTGTACGTACAATAGGTATGTGTATGCACACTATATGTATGTATGTATGTATGTACGTGCGAATATTTTCTCTTCAGTACATACATATATAACATTAAATTTAAATCGAAATTCACTTCATTCGGAATTTTATTCACAGGCATTTATTTGTTTCAAAACAAAACAAAAGAACTGGCTGAAGATTTGGGGAAAAGGTGGTCGAAAATCGATAGAGACAACTTTAGTTTAAATGCCACGAACGTCTTTTCGGCCGAGAAAGTATGCCACCCCTTGTGGACGGACACACAGTTGGTTGGTTGGACGGTCGGTGGTAACCACCCACCACCGTGGCACCCGCCAGCGAGTACATGGTTATTTTTTCCACCACAACACACACACACGTCGCACTTCATCGTTTATCGGTGGCCAATAGGCGGAGTATTAGCATTTCCATGGGACTTGGGAATTACAAGGATTTTACCTAAATTCTCACTAGCTCCGTGTTATAGGGAATCTGTTCACCTCACTTCACACAGCGACGGGAAGAAACGAATCGTAGAGTGGTGTTCGTGGAGAAGTTATAGAAATGCTGTTCTTCTTCTTCTTTTTCCTTTTTTTAAATCACAAACGGGAGGCGACAGTCATTTGTCGTTACGCGTTACGGAACTGCCGACTTGAATGCGATGACCGAGCCACGACGAATCTACTGTAACTGACTTCGAATTCTTGCGATATTTTGGGGGTATGTTTGACGTTTCCGTGTGCGCATGACTGCTGGAATGACACATCTGGTGCATACCACGTGAATGTGGCCAACACAGATGTTCGCCGCCGAGTTAGCCGGTCTTTTGTTTATGTTTGGGTGTTTGGGGTATACGAGATAGATAAACGATAAACAAAGAAACCAACAAATACATGGCAGTGGTGTCACATCCGTCTTAATGACAAATCGAAGTAACATAACATCGATGCTGTAATTGTGGCAGCCTCAAACCGGCGGCGCACTATGTTCCAAGCAGCACTTTCGTTGGTTAAAAGTACAATTTCAATTTCTAGTATATTTCTGGTGTTTTGGTCAAAAACTATCGAATTCCTCAAGAACTCGTTTAGAATGCTTCATGTATGTATGAGTGGATATAGATAAATCTAAAATTGCAATTGGGAAACCTCCAGTCATGCTTATCGACGTGCACTATTTTTGCTGAATTAACTTCGTATGTATTATTTTTATCATTTTCTACCCAGTTTTGAACAAAAAATGTTTCTTTACAACTTTTGCACCTCTTTCCCAAAAAGTACACATTTTGTTAAATCACTATAAGTAACATGTATTTGGTTTGTACTTTATACTATACTATAGCTGCAATACCTAAATTTGTTCCATTTTTATCCCCTTTTGCGCCGCTCACCCCTTATAAGTAAATATTTCGGGGAAAAATCCATTTAGATTGCGCTTCTACGTTGTCAGAGGAATTTACACACCAAATTTCACGACTATAGCTGCAATACTTAAATTTGTATCATTTGTATCCCTTTTTTCCGGCGCATCTCTCAAAAGTACAAATTTCGAAAAATCCATTTATGTTGCAACTCTACGTTGTCAGAGAAATATAAATACAGATTTTCACGAATACAGCTGCAATACCTAAATTGGCACCATTTTTATCCCTTTTTGTCTCTTTCCTCCCTTAAAAGTACAAATTTCGAAAAATCCCTATTTGTAGCTCATCTGCATGGTCAGTGCAAGGAACACACCGAATTTCATGTTTCTAGCTACTGCCGTTTAGTCAGGACGAAGGTTCGATGTTTATCCCTTTTTGTCCCAAAAGTTCCTAAAAGTACGAATTTCGTAAAACCCTTTCTTAGTCGACGTCTACGTCATATTTAGGAACTACCGTGAAAATTTGATGACCCTGGTTTCAAACCCTGGGTCACGAAAATAGATTGCAGCGGTCTCCCTCCAGAGATGAAGATTGGATTGTTTAATGATGATCTACAAAATATTTCGTCGCTGGGTCTAGTCATCTGTGAGCTAAACGCTCCTGAAAACATCTCTAAAACTCATGTTTTTCCCGTGTAATTTTTTTATGTTGCATTTTTGCCCAAAATTTTTTCTGAATTAATTGACCCTTGGAAGCACTTTAAATAAAAATGTATATTCTTGTTTTAGTTTATATTGTTTTTTGTGGGTTTTCAAGGTAACAGCTAAAAATGCATATTTCTTGGAAACATTTTGTAAGAGGTGTAATGAAAACTAAATAGGAGGAATCAATACCTTTCGAATGATGCCTAAGTGATGAATAACGGACGAAAAATGACGTCACTGACTCCATTTTTTGTGAAATAATTTAATGCAGGCGATGGTTTTCACGTCCAAAATGTTCAAACACTTCATACAAAAATGAGAGCTGTCGCGTCAATTTCATTCCGTTTCTGCAGCTATTTATTTTTTATAAAATACTACCACCAAATACGAAAAAGTTTTCAGTAGTCACTGTGAAAATCCACCAAAAATTACTATTGACGTCCAATAATTC
This sequence comes from Polietes domitor, assembly GCA_947397865.1. Lineage (NCBI taxonomy): Eukaryota > Metazoa > Arthropoda > Insecta > Diptera > Muscidae > Polietes > Polietes domitor. Next base: position 120,090,785 of record OX377619.1, on the reverse strand, counting down.
GACCAATAAGTTACTCTAATACAAGAAATTTATATTTAAAATGCTTTCAAGGGCCTATTATTTATAAAATTGAGAAAAAAAATTAACAAAAAATACACACGAAAAACATGATTTTTAGGGTTATTTTAAGGAGAGCTTAGCTCACAGATGGCTTGATCTCGGAACGAAATATTTTGCAAATCATCATTAAACAATTCAAGCTTTATTTTCGTGGGGTGACTGGAACTTGTTTTTCCATTTGTATGGACGGCGACCCAGCCTAATCTACATATATAACAAAAATGGAATGATCTTCGTTGGTAATCGCATCACTTAAGAACGACTGAACACATTTGGCTGATCTTTGTTACAAACTGTTCGTGGTAGTCCGAACTAGGTTTCAGGATGAAAAAACTTTTGAAAAGTTTACCGAAAAATAGGAAATTGTTAAAAATATATAATTAATATATATAATTAATCTGAATTATAAGGAAAATTCAGAAAATTCGGACAAAGTGCAATGAATCTTTATATTTTATGCACTTTTTGTCACAAATGACGGAACGACATTTTTGTGTTGATTCCTTTGTGTTTGGTTCATAATTCCATCAAATAAACAGGGAAATCAATTTCATGTATTTTCACCGATTTTTGAACCAAATACAAAGAGGATATTTCTGAATATTCACATTTAATGAAGACATGCGATTAATGACAGCGCCACACTATCCGATGCACTAAGCATTCAATCAAGAGTTGGAATGCAATTAGGGTTTGGGGTTTCCCGGACTTTTTTCATTTCCCGGGAAAACGGGAATAAAAAGTTTCATTCCCGGGAATTCCCGGGAAAATATAATTTATTGTAGGTACGTCCAATATGGTTTAAAATGTCAACATTAGTGTGTTTTTAACCCATTAAAGTGCACCGTACACGCCCGTGTACACTATTTAAAGCTTTTCGTACATTTTTGATAATTTTTAATATGAATGCAATTCCTAACAAAACTATATAGCACAAGGGATATACGAAATAATTGAAAAAAAAATTAATTAATGAAAATAACATTAGGGTTTAGGGTTAAAATACTGACATATTACAAATTAAAAACGAACGTTTTTGTTAAAATATTTAAAAAATTATTTTCCATTTTAAAAATATTTACTCTACACAAATCAGAAAGGATTGGAGGTGTCATAATATTAGACATTTAAATCACAAGCACAACGGACTGGCACTACAACAAGATTAAAAATTAAACAAATGTTTAAGGAATCAAAATAGAATGTTATGACGTGTTTAATTTAGAAGATTCTTTCGTCTAGAGAGGAAAATATTTTACAGAAAAAGAGGAAAAATATTCTAAACTGTAGAAGCAATAGAAACATTAAAAAATGTTAATATTAAGTAAATAAATTCATAAAAAATAAAAACATTGAAATATTATATTTCTATTCATATTAGTTTTCTCTTGAAAGTTTCCAAGTGAACAATTTGAAATTTTATGTCTATTTTTAGACCAGTAAGAACTGGTTTCACATGTAAAGTAAATTCTTCTTTGAGAAGATTTTCTCCTTCTATTTCGTCGATTTTTTTGGGAAAACAAGAAATCAAATGTCAGCCATAGTATTGTCAGTATGATGTTCTTGTTTCACGATAAAAATCTTGCAAATATCTACAGAAAAAGAGTGTATTCACATATCTGGTTTTCGAAATTTTCCTTTTATATAGTATAACTAAATTAGTGCTCATAATAATCAATAAAATATTTTTTAATATTTCCCGTATTTTAAAATTTAAATTTTTTTTAAAATTTAAAATTTTTTCCCGGGAATTCCCGTCCAATTTTTTTCGGGAATTCCCGGACCCTAAACCCTAAATGCAATACAAAACAGTGTGAATAGTGATTTTCTTCTTGGACGCTTTCGACGCAACCGGAAAATCTTTTTTGATAATTAAATTAAAGGATGCTTGCTTCATCAGCTGAATTGTTTGAAGACTGCCGAAATGCACTCAGGTTGCGATGAATATGGAAATTAATTAATTAATGATTCCGCTGAAAGGTGATTTTCTTTACATTACTGGCGATTCTATGGTAATCTCCAGCTGACGAACAGAAATATGAGTTGCGGAACGGCCAATCTGGAGTATTTTCAAAACAATTGCTGTATATACTGATATTTAGATTTTTTTCAGACGTGTCCCATACGTTGCTCAAAATCGTGTGTCTTTGAGCGAATATGCTATATTGGCTGCGAAAAATATTGAATTGGAGGATTCCGTTTCAAGCGTAAATTATATTCACAACCGAATTTTTAAATTCACTGTACTCGCGCAGACTATCAGATTATCTTTTCCAATGACACTGCGAAGTGGGGAAATTAACGAACAGCATATTGAAGAAACACTTCTTAAAGGAAAGCATGAAGATGAAGACATTTTGAGATCACGCTCCGCTGTTAAATCGGCAATTAACGTACGACACTCATGAAAGTTGTGAACAATGGAATTGGAGTGATTATCCTCTGGACGATCACGTTGGAACCACAAGACTATTTTGATCGTGTAGATTTTAGTTACGATTCTCTCGCAGAATTTAATTTTACCGGTTTCATCTGAAATTTCAGCTGAGTTGTTGAAAAAGGTCGAACAGCTCATTCAGCAATCAAATTGCCATTGATCGCTCGGAATGAATATACGATGTGTACGATGTGTTGACCATTTTCAAGATTAATTCAAAAGACACCATTTGAAATTCAAACCAGTAAGGAAAGGCTAAAGTCGGGCGGGGCCGACTCTATGATACACTCCACTTTCAATTCGAATACAATTCAATTCGGTGAAAAAGTGAAAACGGGAAGGTTTTTTGTATCCTGTAAATGTATGTGTTTGACAAAAAATTTTATATCGGAAAGGACATTTGTATGAGGATATATTGAAACCTGGAACGAAATAGGTGAAATATAAAATGTATAGTTTGGCCAAAATCGGTTAAGCTTATGGGAGCAACATTTGAATTTGGGCTATATTTAAATCTGAACCGATCTTACCCACTTTCACAATAGTTTTGTTTAGTTAGATGATAAGATGTTGTGCGAAATTTAAAGACAATCGAGCACAATATGTGGCTTTTAAAGCGGCAAAAGTCAAATCGGGAGCGACATTTATATGGGGGCTATATCGAAATCTGAACCGATCTTACCCAATTTCTGCATAGGTGTTTCTAGTAAGATTATAAGATGTTGTGCCAAATTTAAAGAAAATCGAGTACATTATGTGGTTTCTAGAGCGGAAAAAGTCAAATCGGGACCGAAATTTGTATGGGAGCTATATATAAATCTGAACCGATCTGACCGATATTCACCATGGGTGTTTCTAGTGGAAATATAAGATGTTTTATCAAATCTGAAGACAATCTGATACATTATGTGGTTTCTAGAGCGGAAAAAGTCAAATCGGGAGCGAAATTTGTATGGGAGCTATATATAAATCTGAACCGATCTAACACATTTTTACCACAGGTGTTTCTAGTTACAATATAAGATGTTTTGCCAATTTTAAAGAAAATCTGTTGTAATATGTGGTATCTAGAGTGAAAAGAGTCAAATCGGGAGTGAAATTCGTATGGGGGCTATATCTAAATCTGAACCGATTTTCTTCAAATTAAATAGCGTTCGTCCTTATCCCGAAAAACATCGTTGTGTAAAGTTTCATTTGGTTCTGTCTACAATTGCGACCTGTATCGTGATTATAAGAATAGATGGACGGACGGACGGACGGAGAGACAGACAGACAGACGGACATTGCTAAATCGACTCAGAAAGTGATTCTAAGACGATCGGTATAATTAACAATGGGTCTATTTCGTTTCCTTTTGGGTGTTACAAACAAATGCACAAAGACATAATACTCTCGTGGAGTGTATAAAAATATAAATTGAAATTCAAAAAATATCATTTGAAATTCAAAACTCGTCATTTTAAATTCAAAACTCGTCATTTGAAATTCAAAATACCCCATTTGAAGTTCAAAAGATTCCATTTGAAATTCAAAAATGTAATCAAAATTATTTAAGAACAAGTAAGGAAAGGCTAAAGACGGGCGGGGCCGACTATATGATACACTCCACTTTCAATCCAAATACAATTCAATTCGGTAAAAAAGTGAAAACGGGAAGAATTTTTGTATGTTTCCTAATCATAGGCTAATATAACCTGGTCCAATTTACCAAATCGAGAAGAATATTTGTATTGGGGCTATATCCAAACTTTCAATGAAGCGACTAACTTTCACAATAAGTTCTTCCAGTTCAAGTATAAAGTGTTATGCTCAATTAGAACAAATTCGGTGAAAATACGAGGTTTCTGAGGCGAAAAAAGTCAATCCGGATCGAAATTTGTATGGGAGCTATATGTAAATCTGAACCGAAAATGTAAAAGTAAAGTATGTAAATCTGAGAGGAAAAAGTTAAATTGGGAGCGAAATTTGTATGGGAGCTATATATAAATCTGAACCGATCTAACCCATTTTCACCACAGGTGTTCCTAGTTTAAATATAAGATGTTTTGCCAAATTTGAAGACAATCTGATACAATGTGTGGTTTCTGCAGCGGAAAAAGTCAAATCGGGAGCGAAATTTTTATGGGAGCTATATTTAAATCTGAACCGATCTAACACATTTTTACCACAGGTATTTCTAGCTGAACTATAAGATGTTTTGCCAATTTTGAACAAAATCTGTTGAAATATGTGGTATCTAGAGTGAAAAGAGTCAAGTCGGGAGTGAAATTCGTATGGGGGCTATATCTAAATCTGAACCGATTTTCTTCAAATTAAATAGCGTTCGTCCTTGTCCCGAAAAACTTCGTTGTGCAATGTTTCGTTTGGTTCTGGCTACAATTACAACCTGTATCGTGATTACAAGAATAGATGGACAGACAGACAGACGGACATTGCTAAATCGATTCAAAAAGTGATTCTAAGTCGATCGATATAATTAACAATGGGTCTATCTCGCCTCCTTTTGGGTGTTACAAACAAATGCACAAAGACATAATACTCTCGTGGAGTGTATAAACATAAACACACAAACAAATGGTCTTCGTTAAGTGAGCTCTCTTAAAATAATCGAAAACAACATCAAAACAAACACGAAATAAAAACGTTAATTATTAATAAAATAAACATAATTTTTTACTAAAATGCACAAATGCACTTCTTTGGGGCAAGAGCTTTCCAATCTATATATATAAAAATGAATCTGTGTTTGTTTGTTTGTTTGTTTGTTTGTTCTTTATAGCAGACTAAACTACTGGACCGATCTTCTTGAAATTTTCACAGTATGTTCATGTTGAACCGGTGGTGAAAATAGGCTATATAAATTTTTGATATTTTCAGTGGGCGTGGCACCTCCCACACAAATTGGGGATTTATTCGTTTTTTATAAATTAGCATATTCGGAGTACTGTTGCAGCTAGAGTCTTGAATTTTTGTGAAAGTCCACTAATTGTTAGCCTGCACAGTTTTGCAAAAAATGGGCGGTATTGGAAAAGTGGGCGTGGCACCTCCCATACGAAGCTAACACCTATTATTGAATATTGTCAGTTCTATCACACCTAGAGTGCTGAAATTTTGTGTAAGTGCATATAGCATCAAGTTGCGTAGTTGTGCCAAAAATGGGCGGGATTGGACAAATGGGCGTGGCACCTCCCATACGAAGTTAAAACCTATTATTTAATATTGTCAGTTCTATGACACCTAGAGTGCTGAAATTTTGTGTAAGTGCATATAGTATCAATGTGCGTAGTTGTGTCAGAAATGGGCAGCATTGGAAAAGTGGGCGTGGTACCTGCCAAACGAAGTTAAAACCTATTATCGAATATATTCAGTTCTATGACAGCTACAATGCTGAAATTTTGTGTAAGTACATCTAGCATCAATGTGCGTAGTTGTGCCAAAAATGGGGGGTATTGGAAAAGTGGGCGTGGCACCTCCCATACGAAATTAAAACCTATTATCGAATATATTCAGTTCTATGACAGCTACAATGCTGAAATTTTGTGTCAGTACATCTAGCATAAAAATGCGTAGTTGTACCAAAAATGGGCGGTATTGGAAAAGTGGGCGTTGCGGTGACGATGTTTAAACTTATTATGGAATATATTCTGTTCTGCGACACCTAGAGTGTAGCAATTTTGTGTGTGTGCATGCAGCATGAATGTGCGTAGCTGTGCAAAATATGGGCGGTAGTGGAAAAGTCGGCGTGACACCTCCCGTACGTAGTTAAAACGTATTATAAAATATCTCCACTTAAGTGACATCTAGAGTGCTGAAATTTTGTGTGAGTTCATTCAGTATTGATCAAAGTTACTATAAATGTGGGCATATTTCCTCCCACACAAAATTGGAACCTATTATCAAGTGTCTTCAGATCTATGACATTGAGAGTCCTGAAATTTTGTGTGAGCTCATTAACTATTAACGCGTGTATTCAACCAACAATTAATGCATTAACGTGCGTAATTATGCAGAAATTTGGCGGGACTGAAAAGGTACGTATTATAAAACCCAAAATTATATATCGTCAGTCTTATGATATTTTAAAAATGCACGTGCATTACAAATGATTTTTTATTTTACTACTTTTTGAGGATACCGTGTTTTTCCACCAATAAAATATATTTATTTTATTAATTCGTGTTAAAAACTGTTCCATACAAGTTTTTGTAAATATTTTATTGAGGGTCATAAAAATTAACCAATCATTTTATGACCCGATTGCAGATGTCCTCTTATGAATGAAGCAACTTTATGACCTGCCGTTTTTCCTACTTTTTCATTCAAGAAAAACACAAAAAAGGTTTTACCTGTGGTAGAATCACGCGATATTTTATGACTCGGGAAAATACTGTTCGGATTAGAGGTTATATTTATGGCCGGTGGATTTTCCAATTCATTCATGAAAAGCCCTAAGATGTAGTTTGGACTGTTGTATATTCACTTTCTACTTACCTAACAGGCATTTTTACAAATAGGCGAGTATGTCAATATCGTTCAGTTGAATCTTAGATTTCAAAAGTGTCACACGTTTATTTTTGTGAGTAAAAAGTATTGTTGTTATAATAAAGTGAAAAATAAAAAATGCCTCCAAAAAAATCGACAATTTCTAAGCGTACCGTACAATCAGTAAAGATGCAATCCAAAAGAGAAAATGAAACATCAGCAGAACGCGAATCACGTCTCAGAACTGCACGATCTCAAGCATCAACTTCTAGAGCGGCGGAGACAATGGACAATCGTGAATCACGACATGAAAGCCAGCGATATTTAACCTCATCGTCAAGAGCTGCCGAGACATCGGACCAGCGTGAAAAACGCCTCAGAACAGAACAATCTCGAGCATCAACTTCTAGAGCAGCAGAGACATTGGATCAACGTGAAAAACGCCTCAGAACAGAACAATCTCGAGCATCAACTTCTAGAGCAGCAGAGACATTGGATCAACGTGAAAAACGCCTCAGAACAGAACAATCTCGAGCATCAACTTCTAGAGCAGCAGAGACATCGGATCAACGTGAAAAACGCCTCAGAACAGAACAATCTCGAGCATCAACTTCTAGAGCAGCAGAGACATCGGATCAACGTGAAAAACGCCTCAGATCAGAACAATCTCGAGCATCAACTTCTAGAGCAGCAGAGACATCGGATCAACGTGAACAACGTCTCGGAACAGAACAATCTAGAGCATCAACTTCTAGAGCAGCAGAGACATCGGATCAACGTGAAAATCGCCTCAGAGCAGAACAATCTCGAGCATCAACTTCTAGAGCAGCAGAGACGTCGGAACAACGGGATGCGCGACGTGAACGAAATCGTAGTGGACAGACGCAAAATTTTCGAAACGCTCACGCATTATACGAACGTATTGCATTTGATTACAGAACGGAAATGGATCATAGTGAAGATGCTTCCGTTGCTATAGGTCCAATGAATAAAGTGTGTCGATATTGCAATGCATACAAATATAGAAATGAAGCACCTGGAATGTGCTGCGCAAACGGTAAAGTTACTTTGCCAGATATGTTATCCCCACCAGAACCATTGCTATCATTAGCTTCAGGTAAGTCAAATTAATATTTTGCACTCGAGTGAATTATTGATTACAGATATTTTATGTGACTTTATAGGAACGTCTGCAGATTCTCAACATTTTCTGAGCAAAATACGAAAATATAATTCGTGTTTTCAAATGACATCGTTTGGCGCGGATAACGTAGTTAGAAACAACTTCATGCCAACATTTCGTGTTCAAGGGCAAATTTATCATCGAATGGGATCAATGTTGCCAATCCCTGATGCTGACCCTAAATTCTTCCAGATTTATTTCGTAGGCCAAGCGGATGATAACGACCAAGTACAACATCGTCTGCATTACAATCCTGGTACAGAACAACGAATTGTAGCCGATTTGCAAATTATGTTTCATGCCAATAACCAGTTACTGAGAACGTTTAAACAAGCAAAAGATGATGCACGATTTTGTTCAGATGACCACTTCATTGCAATACATGCTGACAAAACCCCAGCTGGACAACACCAAGGACGTTACAATGCACCTACAATTGATGACGTGGCAATATTGATGGTTGGTGATCCAGTGGCTCCACGTGACATCATTATTCGGCGTCGTGACGAGAGAATAAACAGAATATCAGAAACACACCGCTCATACGATGCTCTTCAGTATCCAATTATTTTTCCATATGGTGAAGATGGGTATCATTTTCAAATACAACAAACCAATCCAGTAACCCGTAAGTTACCAAACACCATACAATTTCATTGCACTCGACATTTACAAAAACGCTATTTTTATTAATTTCTTACATTTTATAGATGAACCAACGAGTAAAAAAGTTAGTTCGATGAATTTCTATGCTCATCGTTTAATGATTCGTCAAAACAGTGACAATCACATTCTCAAATGCCGCGAATTATTTCACCAGTTTATTGTCGACATGTACGCCAAAATTGAAACAGAACGTTTATTATACATACGGTATCATCAAGCTAAATTGCGAGTGGACGATTATATACATCTTCGCGATGCGATCAACAATCACAATGATATCAACCCAAATCAACTAGGACAAGCAACCATATTGCCAGCAACATTCACTGGCAGCCCACGTCACATGCAGGAATATTCACAAGATGCAATGACGTATGTGCGATCATATGGTCGACCTGATTTGTTCATCACATTCACATGTAATCCAAAGTGGGAGGAAATCGTTTCCGAATCACCTGGACAAACATCAGCACATCGTCACGACATTACAGCACGTGTTTTTAAACAAAAATTAAAATCACTCATGGATTTTGTTGTAAAGTTACGTGTATTTGGGGAAACGCGATGCTGGATGTATTCCGTCGAATGGCAAAAACGTGGATTGCCTCATGCGCACATTCTAATTTGGTTAGTTCAGAAAATTACTACTGATATCATCGATGATGTAATTTCTGCGGAAATTCCTGATCCAAATACTGATCCAAACCTCTATGAAATTGTGACCAAAAATATGATTCATGGTCCGTGCGGAATCCTTAACCCACACTCAACGTGCATGGCTGATGGAAAGTGCACGAAAAAATATCCACGACAATTACTTCAGGAAACAATATCTGGCATAGATGGATATCCGCTTTATCGACGTCGATCTACGGAAGATGGTGGTCAATCAATTACATTGAAGGTGCGAAGCAATAACATTGATGTTGATAATCGATGGATAGTTCCCTACTGTCCATTGCTATCAAAAACATACAAGGCTCACATCAATGTGGAGTATTGCCATTCGGTAAAATCTATTAAATACATCTGCAAATATGTAACCAAAGGATCGGATATGGCTGTGTTTTCGGTACAAAATCCAAATGATGAAGTTTCACATTATCAAATGGCGCGGTACATCAGTAGCAATGAAGCTGTTTGGCGAATATTAGGATTTTCAATCCATGAACGTTATCCCACTGTTGTTCACTTATCCGTTCATCTCGAAAATGGACAACGCGTTTATTTCACAGAAGCAAATGCCCAAGAAAGGGCTGCAACACCACCGGCCACAACTTTAACTTCTTTCTTCGATTTATGCAGAGATGATTTGTTCGCTAAAACGCTGCTGTATGCTCAAATCCCTACATACTATACGTGGAATGCATCAACGAAAAAATTCCAACGCCGAAAACAAGGAAAACCAGTTGATGGATGGCAACATGTATATTCCACTGATGCATTAGGTAGACTATATACTGTCCATCCCCAAAATGCAGAGTGTTTCTATCTAAGAATGCTTCTCATTAACGTTCGTGGTCCAACTTCATTCGAGCACTTACGTACAGTGAATGGTCATTTATGTGGAACTTATCGAGAAGCATGCCAAAAACTACAATTGTTAGAAAGCGATACACATTGGGAAACAACACTAGCAGATGCATCGATTTCAAATCACCCGTGGCAGATAAGGACATTATTTGCGATCATATTGGTTACTTGCTTCCCATCCAACCCGAAAGAACTTTGGACTAAGTTCAAATCCTGTATGACTGAAGATATATTGCATCGAGAGCGAATTAGCACCAACGACACAAGGATTGAATTCTCCGACGCTATGTACAATGAAGCTTTAGTGTTACTTGAAGATAAATGTTTGGAAATCAACAACAAGACGCTCATACAAGTTGGCATGTCTGCGCCTGTTCGATCAAGCAATGATGCATGCGACCGAGATCTGCTACGAGAAATGGATTATAATCCACGAGATTTGGAAACACTCCTTACAACAAATCTACCACAATTACAGATGGAACAACGGATGGCATATGACACTATAATGACTACAATTACAAATCAATGTGGTGGATTATATTTCATTGATGCGCCCGGCGGAACAGGTAAAACGTTTCTGATTTCAATGATTTTGGCAAAAGTTCGATCCCAAAGAAATATTGCATTGGCCATTGCATCATCCGGCATTGCAGCAACACTCTTGGACGGTGGAAGAACAGCGCATTCGGCTCTCAAATTACCACTCAAACTACAATTTGGCGAGGAACACACTTGCAATATTAATAAAAATTCTTCCATGGGAAAGGTACTGCAAACATGTAAAGTCATAGTTTGGGATGAATGTACTATGGCACACAAAAAATCGTTGGAAGCCCTCGATCGCACATTAAAGGATTTGAGAAACGACTCAAGAATATTTGGAGGAGCTCTGATTTTGTTAGCCGGTGATTTTCGTCAAACACTGCCTGTGATTCCGGGTTCAACACCAGCTGATGAGCTAAATGCATGCCTCAAATCATCAACTCTCTGGCATCACGTTAAGACATTGAAATTAACAATAAATATGCGTGTGCAACTGCAACGTGATGCATCGGCATCTCGATTTTCCAGGGAATTGCTGGATTTAGGAAATGGAAAAATGCCTATGGACCCAACAACAAACTATATAACATTTCCACAAGGTTTTTGCAAAATGACAGAATCCATAGCAGAGTTAATTAACAGTGTATTTCCCAACATCGGACATAATTTCAAAAACCAGCAATGGTTATGTGAACGTGCTTTACTTGCTGCCAAAAACGTCGACGTTAATTCCATAAACAATGTTATTCTGAATAGAATCGATGCAAATATAACTACATACAAATCTATTGATACCGTAATGAGAGATGAAGATGTCGTCAATTATCCTGTCGAATTCTTGAATTCACTCGATTTGCCAGGCTTTCCACCACATGACTTACAATTGAAAATTGGTGTACCCATTATTTTACTGCGCAATATAGATCCACCACGACTTTGCAATGGCACTCGACTGGCAGTAAAAAATTACTGAACAATCTCATCGAAGCTACCATAATAACAGGAAAATATAAAGGAACAGATGTATTGCTACCACGTATTCCAATGATACCAACGGATTTGCCCTTCAACTTTAAAAGACTTCAGTTTCCTGTTCGACTAGCATTTGCGATGACAATCAATAAAGCTCAAGGTCAGTCTCTGCAAGTTTGCGGCATAAATTTAACAAATCCATGCTTCTCTCATGGTCAGCTTTATGTTGCATGTTCACGCGTGGGCAAACCCTCCGATTTATATGTTTACACACCAGATGGAAAAACTAAAAATATTGTATATCCTAAGGCATTGCAATAAATACATTTTATAAATATTTATTTTATCTAAAATTTTGTTGTTTTTTTTTGTTCACTGTGATGAGGACAGCGAAACGCGCCGGGTTAAAGCTATACAATATACAAATGGGCAGGATTTGAAAGATGGGAAATTTTTTATTCGAATTTTGTAAAATTACACATTTTCTTTGGATTTTTTTTAGCACAATAGTAAAGAAAGGTTACAAAAAAGAAATATTCATTCGCCAAAAGCCGACTTAAGTCAAGAAAATGGAAATTATATTATTTTTTTAGTTTTTGTGTTGTTTGATTAGTGAACGATTTGATTATTTTTCTATTTGAATGTAGTATATTCGAATTCCAGCTATTCGATTAAGTAAGTTCTTCTTACGTAGGAAGTTTTTTGTTTTGGTAAAGTAAAGGAGGACAATACACTCAACCTGCAATCAATTTGATTTTTGACAATTCTTCCTTTATTCGTCGTATACTAATTATCTGTTCTCCATGGAACATATCCATTTCATTAGTATCTCAGGGAAGTACCTTGATTGTAAGTGGTACATATATTACCGATCACAAGAAAAAAGAATATGAAACCTGCTTTTAATTTCCGGTTGTTTTTCTGCCTGGCGGGCGGGGGTTCAGCTAGTGATATATAATTTGTATATATATCGAGCCTATAAAACGCCGTAAAATGGTACCAAAAATGCATGCTTGCCGTTTTAATATAATGATTGCACATTGACAAGACCAAAGTTCTTCGTCTGAACACAAACAAAAACTCAAAGTTCAAGATAAACAACGAGGAACTAGTTGATATCTTCAGCAGGCGGCTCAGGTGAGGACATCGAAAATCGCATCAAAAATCCACAACAAGCGTTGGAGTGCTACAAAAAGTTTGGAGATCGCCACAAATTCACTTCAGAACGAAGCTTCGTCTCTTTTCTTCGAATATTCGATGTGTACTGTTATGTTGTGGATGCGAATCGTGGAATACCTCAGCTAAAGATCTACAAGCGTTACAGGTATTCATAAAGAAATCACTGCGGAAGACTCTGAAAATATTCTAGCCAAAAGTCATTTCAAACAGAGACTTCTGAGAACGGACAGGTGAAACACCCATCCGAATAGAAATAGCCAAAAGGAAATGGAATTGGATCGGCCACATTCTGAGAAGACCATGGTCAAAGCAGTCGCAAGGAAGCAGAAGAAGAGGAAGGCCCGCCACCATATGCAGATGGCAAGTGGAATCGAATCGAAGCAAGGATGACAGGTATGAGCTGGACCGATGGCACACCAAAGATCGCGATAAAAAAACTTTGTTCCAACCTGGAGCCATAGGAATCAATATATATATATATATTTATTTATCGACAAACAACATAGATTTAGTCAGTCGTTATTGTTTGAATATCGTCGCCGCACAGTGGTTCAGAATCAAAATCCATGGGCCAAATTCAATAATTTTCTATTCAATCGAAAAATACGAAAACAAGTCAACTTTGGGCCGATTTCTAAAATATATCCGATTTCCCGATTTTTAATGTTAATATCTCAAAATAATCCTTGTCTAATTTTGATTTTTTACAGAACTCAAAAGTGTAAAAAAGTTATTGAGTTTTGGCCGATGGATTTTGACCGTGCACGGTCGCGACAATTTTATTATTACATTTGAAATCTAATTTCATTATACGTTTACCCACCAAAGCATTCTTCGATACCTTTATTGGTTCAGATTGTAGTGTGTTTCATGAATAAAAACTCTTATCAAAAGTAGCTATGTGTTATCCAGCACATAGCTAATTGTTTTCGAAAGTTAAAAATGTCAAACCAACCAAAAAAATATGACGTTTTTTCCTATAACTCTCATATCTCTTAAACTATATATTGAAATATTTACCGCAAGGATTCAAATGAAAATTATGATGGTGCATTACACTGTGCAACATTTTTGAAGTCATTTCAAAATAACCATATACGGACACCGCTACATGATAAAAGACCAAAAAAAAAAGACCCGTGTTTTTTTTCCCCCCAAAGTCATGCACTTTTTTTTTATGGGCCCCCAGAGATTTGAGGCCTCGGTGTAATTTTTGGAAAAAAGTGATCATATTCTCAGGCTCATATCTTGCAAACCGTTCGGAATTTTGATTTACTCTCTGAGGCAAAGTTCTAGCTCTTGTCATAAAGAACAAAAATTGTGAACATATAAAATCAAAAAAACTTCATCTTCAAGGTCAAAATCGCAAAAAACTTAATTGTTTATTCCAGTATTTCTTACCCACACGACATCATCGATGCCATTCAACAAACAACAACAAAGTCGTCGGTCCAAAAATTTGCACTAACAAAACACATGACAATTCAAAGCAGCGAAGTAGTCGCAATCCATTTGTACCAACAACATTAACAACACATATGTAGCCGCAGCACACAATATAAAAGCGACACGACGCTCACATTGAGGCAGTACACAGCGCGACGTCAACGAGAACTCAGCGGACAAAGTTATAGAAAAAGTGCTACAGCATAATTCACACACAACTTTGTTGTTGTTTGTTGAATGGCATCGATGATGTCGTGTGGGTAAGAAATACTGGAATAAACAATTTTTCACTTTTGCGGCTACCTAAACGGTGTTAAGAATAATTCCTAGGAAGTTCATATGTTCTAGAAAGTTGTTTATTGAAATCTTAAGTACAATTTTGTTGTTGATTGTTTCCTTGAATTTTTAACGGTTTGCTACCTATGGACCTGAACAGGGCAAAAAAGGAAAAAAATCTAATTTTTGGAAAATTTTTCACTTTTGCGGCTACCTAAGCGCTACCTAAACGGTGTTAAGAATAATTCCTAGGAAGTTCATATGTTCTAGAAAGTTGTTTATTGAGATCTTAGGTACATTTTTGTAGTTGATTGTTTCCCTGAATTTTCAACGGTTTGCTACCTATGGACCTGAACAGGGGAAAAAAGGTTAAAAAAAAAAAAATTTTTTAAGTTTTTTGCGATTTTGACCTTGAAGATGAAGTTTTTTTGATTTTATATGTTCACAATTTTTGTTCTTTATGACAAGAGCTAGAACTTTGCCTCAGAGAGTAAATCAAAATTTCGAACGGTTTGCAAGATATGAGCCTGAGAATATGATCACTTTTTTCCAAAAATTACACCGAGGCCTCAAATCTCTGGGGGCCCATAAAAAAAAGTGCATGACTTTGGGGGGGGAAAAAAACACGGGTCTTTTTTTTTTTGGTCTTTTATCATGTAGCGGTGTCCGTATATGGTTATTTTTTTTCGTGTTGCACTGTGTTATCGTAGTTTTGGCACTCATTTCAAAATTTGGCCTGGTCGAGATTACCAATCTTGGAATGTTAACCAGTACGCACTAGAGATCTAAAATTTTGCAAATCGTCTGGAAAATACTTCTACTCTGGACATGCGAAATTTCGTCGAGATATATTTATCCCTCTAAAAATTACGGAATTAACTCCAAAAATCGATTTCCAGTCAAATTTCACGGTAATCACACAACAATTGCTCTCTGGTCGGTCTTTGATCATAATCTTAATGGTATAACTTGATTATTTGTTGGTGTTGCAAACATTTGGCGTGGAACTAACTTATAATACCTATTCCACGCAATTATGGACCTACAATTTTTAAATTAGTTTACTACATAATATTTAAACTTATAAAATTATATTCCAGCATCTCATCTTAAAACGCTAAAACTCATGAGTATTACAGCAAAGATATATTAATTAATTAATTGTTTAAACCTCCATGTCTAACGATCTCCTAGATTCACAAAATCTCTTTCAGTAAAAATAGCTATGTGTATGAAATATTGAAATTTAAATAAATAAATTCCGTAATAAAAGTAGCTACGTGTAGTTCTTTAGAAAAGCATTTAACCACGCTAAAACGACAAATATTAATGAATTTGATAAATTTATGAGAAATGGGTGTAGGAAAAAACCAAAAATCAATCATATCAAAATTATCGCGAAATGAAAAAAGTAGACATTGTTTATGCTCTCCTGAACAATTGGGAACAAACACATAGCTACTTTTGCTACGACGGCGACGATATGTGAATTGTGTAGTTTATATTTAAAATTGTAAACATCTCAGATTAGACTTACAGCAGAAAGTGTATAAGTATATGTATATATATCCAAGCTTACATTTGTATCCAAATTTACATATGTGTATTACATACATATACTCTCGAAAACATCACCGCAAAGGGTTTTGAATAGCGTTGTGTTCAATCTGAAAACTTTCACATTACCATTTCTTGTAGGCCGATTTGCTTAAAAGTGCCCGTCCTTGGCCCATTGCCAATTGTGCCAATTTTAGATAGGATCGGACGGACAATAACAATTGTACGGCGATCACAAGATTAAATGGACGGGCAAACAGAGGACATGGCTATATCGATTCAAAAAGTGATCCGAAGTCGACCGGTATAATTTACAATGGGTCATCTACTTTTCGGTGTTACAAGCCAGGGTTGTCAGATTATTTTGCACCTCTATCTCCAAAGCAATTGCAGAAATAGCCAAAAACCGCCAAATTTAAACAACTTCAGTTTTTGTTAAAAATCGACAAATTCCATTTTATATTTGTTTTAAAAATTGTATGGAATTCAGATATTATATTTGAATTGTATATTTTCAACATTCCTGGATAAGGAATTAAAACGTATTTTATTGGTATTTATTACTCCTAATAAAAGTTCAAACTATTTCTTATACCGTGACCTAGTTTAGGTATAATTCACTGGCTGAAAAAAAAAACAATTAACATTAAAAAATATATTTTTCTCCTTTATGAAGCAGTTTCTATCTCCCGTTTACATGGACCAATATCCCCTAAATATTATTTCAGGTATTTTAAATGAGACGAAAAAGAAAAAATCTCAATGAAAGTCAATGTATACATTCGTTCAAAAAAGCGTTTTCGGTCGACTACATTTATTACAGTTTTTTAATTATTATTATTTCTCCATACATGGTTTGTTTATAATCTTCGGGAATACACCTAATTTGTTTCTGTTTTATTTTTTTAAAGAAGATGAAATGGTAATTCAACAGGAAATAAACGATATATGGAATTTGTAGGCATACAAATTACTTGCATACAAATTGTAATAATAAGTGGACTGATTTAAAATTTTCTAAAATCGCCAACTGTTTTATAAATCACCAAAAAATCGCCATGTTGCCAAATCGAAAATAAAGTCGCCAAACATATTTAAAATTCGCCACGCCATATCTGACAAACCCTGTTACAAACAAATGCCCAAAGACATAATACCCTAGTGGAGGGTATGATTACAGTAGAATCTCGAAAAAGTTAACTTCCTTAGAAGTTAAACGCTCGTTTCTCGGTTCTAATTATACCCTCACTTTGTCATTCCCCATAAAGTATTTATATTCTGTATCATGGTAAAATTCTAAGACGATCTAGCCATGTCCGTCTATTGAAAGCACGCTAGCATCTAAACGAAAGGAGCTAGGACGTCCAAATTTTCCATAAATGCGTCTTATTGTCGTAGATCGGTTGGGATTGAAACTGGGCAAAATCGGTCCACAGGGAAAAATTTTTTCCCTCACAAGGACTAAAAATACTCATAATAACCCCTAATATTTTAGAGTACTTAAGCATAATTTTTAATATGTTTGCTTGCACATACTTGATATTGGGTATGCGCATTCCCCCCATAACAAAAACGTGATTCTAATTTGTAGGGGTTGAAATGGGGCAAAAAGGGATAAAAATGGTACCTATCAAACTAAAACAGTTAGAAACATAAAATTCGGTATGAACATTCTTCTAATTGAGTAGATACATAATATAAAAGTATTTTTTCCAAATTAGTACTTTTTAGGGGTAAAATGGGAATAAAGGGATAATAATGGCTGCATCTAGAATAATGAAATTCGGTGTATACATTCATCTGATTGCGTATACACGCAAAATAAACGGATTTTTCGAAATTTCTACTTTTTGGGGTTAAAATGGTAAAAGGGGATAAAAATAGTACCAACCAAATGAACGCAGCTAGAGTCATGAAATTCGGTGTATACATTCCTCTGACTGCGTAGACACGAAAAATGAAAGTTTTTTTTTCAAATTCATACTTTCAAGGCATACAATGGGTACAGAGGTATACAAATAGTACCAACTAAACGACTCAGCTAGAATCATGAAATTCATTTTTACTTTTACCGCAAAAATTGGTTGAATTATCACTTTAGGTCAATTTGCACTATATTCATGAGATAATGGATTTTCAAAATTCGTACTTTTGGAATTCAAATAGAATGGAAATACAGCCATCTGTAGCACCCACTATCTACCAATATTTACGGCATTTAAGCTTTTTGAAAATATAAATATAAAAATATTTACTTTTTGAATTGACTTGAAGTATTATTTCGATATGTAAACGTAATGGTAGCCTTATAAGCGTGGTTTGAAATAATAAAAATATTATATTTTTTTATAAAATACTTTTTTTAATATTTGTTTTTGTTTGGCTATATGAAAACAAATTATATTTTCTTGTAATATTACTGGAATGCAATCCATTTTTACTTGCTTTTTTTTAGTTTAATTCCTAAAATGATTTCCTGAATGTCCTTTTTTCTAGTACATTAGTTTAATCGATTTTTTTACCCATTTGCCTATTGCAAATACAATTGGGTCCTCACATATACAGTTCGTAATAAAATACATATTTAGCGTCCTTTATGAATCCATCCGTCCATTCACTTCAATGGTTTATGCAAAAAATTGTCATATCAACAGAAACACAAGTTTTCAATAGGGGTGAAATCTGAAATCTTTCATAGGCAATTAATCCGATAGGTAATATGTGTGTAAACAAATATTTTTTTTATCTTTTCAAACTATGAATATCACAAAATCGTATCATCTGAATATCTTTTCGAAATTTCTCATTGTTTCAATCTCGCAATGAAAATAGTTCAAGGAAAGAATTAAATTACCACATAATCTTTGAACACCTCTCAAAAATACAAGCAACAAAAATCTCTTGTAAGACACGCTTAGTTGCAACAACTTTGCTTTGGAAGTATGAAAAAACATATATAATTATGTAGTTGTAGTGCTATAGGTGTAAAAGCGGCTATAAATTGTGGTGTCTCAAAAATGTTTACAGTGCTCTCAAACATTGAATGTGTGCATTGATTGCAACATAAGCCATACGAGTGGATTTAGATTTGGGCGCCATCCCCTATGGCTTGGGAGGTTAAGGGCTTTAGAAACAATTTTGTATTGTTTCTACTGACTTTCCCATTTTACTCCACAGAAAATCTGAAGCAAATGTGAAGCATGAGTGATGAAAACTTAATAAACCCAAAATTCAGACCTATGACAATTCAGACAAGCCCACAATTCCCAAAGATAAAACTAAAAATCCCAACAGATCCAATTACTGGGCATTTTTCACATAACTAAACTGGTCGGTTGAAGAACCTTTCTTTTTTCAGTGCACTGGCGACTATCACCATAGTTTTCATAAGTGATGTATTAAAGGCCTGACTTAAAACCCGGCCGTTGAAACTTACTTACTTGTTTTATACAGGGATTGTCGTTTTTGACCTTCACTGACGTTCTGAGCTTTTCCTACTTACCGTGGGCGTGTTAATTTCTCTCAACTTTAATGTAATTCAAATAATAATCGTTATTTCGCAATTTTAACAAATTTAATAAAACATTACACTTCTTTTTCTCTATTCATTACTTATGTGAAAATACTTGAAGTACTAAACGAAAAAACTAATACTAAACAACCTTTAGAAAAATTCTTAATTGACAATTTAGGAAAATGTTTAACATTTTAAATCAATATTAATAAAAATTGTACACGTCTTACTTATGGCAGTACTTCGCCTGTATTTTTTGGCGTCTCTTTCAGCATTAGCTTTAGCTTAAATATCCTGTAGGAGCCATCTACTCATTTTCCCAAGAGGACCGTCTTCAGAAAATCTAATATTAAAATGTTGTGGTCGTAGCATTGGTCTTTCATAAAAAATATTAGAAAGAAAATTATTTTTTTAAGTATAAAAATATGAAAAGTTTTTTAAATTAAAATAATGTTTGCATCTATACAGTAATACCAAGGCATATGATGTGTGTTAATCCACACACACGAATTCCTAGGTAATATAAAGAAACCATCTTAGATGGCGTGTTGGGTGGGTTGTCTAAGTGCTCTGATTCGTGGTTGTCATTTATTTTAATTTCTTATTCATATTGATTGCAGTAGGCATCAAATCTCAAACAGTCCAAATAGTTTTTATTATATGTACTTTTATTATTTAGCAAAAGTTTTAAAAGGAATATATAAAAATTAAAATTGAAAATTATTTACATGTTTGGAAATATTTTAGCAATTTTTGCATGTTCTATTGCAATTTAAAATTTTACGATTTCATTAAGATGCTAAATTTTCAGTGTTAAAATTACTTTATTGTGTATTGTAGAGTAAAAAGAAAGATATTGATACGTGCGAGATTTGGTCCTTCTGCTCAAAAACAAACAAGTAAGGAAAGGCTAAAGACGGACAGGGCCGACTATATGATATCCTTCACTTCCTACGCCATTCCAAATTAAAGTCCTATATCATGAACCGATGATACCCTCATTCAAAATGTATGTAAAATGTGAAGTAAAATTTGACCCCTTTAACTGTAGATATTTCTAGTTAAAATATGGTGTTGTGCCAAATTTTAGCGGAAACAATCAAATTGAAATCGAAATTTGTATGGGAGCTATAATAAATCTGAATCGATCTCATTCGATTTCACCACAGATGTTTTTAGTGGTAATGTAAGGTATGGTAATGCCAAATTTGAGCAGAAAAAGTAAAATCATCTTCACCAGAGATGTTTCTAGTTTAAATATAAGGTGATGTGCCAAATTTGATCAAAATCGGTTGAATTATGTGGTTTCTAGAGCAGAAAAAGTCAAATCGGTAGCTGAATTTGTATGGGAGCTATATATATATATATATATATATATATATATATATATATATATATATATATATATATATATATATATATATATATATCTGAATGATTTACAAGTATTGAAATTGACCTATGTATGTCCGCCCTATCAAAAATGGTTGATTAATTTTTAATAATATCATCATCGATTCGCGAAACTTATAGACGCATTCGTGATTTTTATGACACACTACTGTAGAGCTCAATCGGCGAAATAATATCGCATATCATGGTCTCGTGCTACAAATTTCACGAATTGATGACTGATTTTTCGAAGTATATTCGTATTATTTGGTACACTCAAAAGAATTTGACTGCAAAAACAGCAGAAAAGTCTGCTGTTTTTAGCAGACTTTGTCTGCTGAAAAAGAGAAAGCAGACTTGCTGCTGAAAAAGAGAAAGCAGACTTGCTGCTGAAATAGCAGGTGGATGTTTGCTGTTTTTAGCAGACTTTTTCCTGCTGTTACAGCAGACAATTGTAACTGTTTCAGCAGCATGATTCTGCTATTGAATAGAATCAAATTATTTCCAAAAACAGCGAATAAAACAATTTTTTGCGAATTACGCAACCTATCTCCTTTTTCACAAATAAACACATATCCAAATTTTATTTTCAATTAGTTTTCATTATAGTATAAATTCTAATTAATTGACATTAATTAAATTGTAGATACCTTCTTCCTCCGCTAAATACAAAAAGTAACGTCAAGTTAGTACTAAACTTACAGTTGAATAAAACTAACATCAGTTTATTTTTAACGGCGCTTATAAAAATAAAAATTGATTCAATAAACACTGGCTGCTCTCACGAAATTGTCAATAGGTAAAATAGGTAAACAATAGGTAAAATTGTTTGCTGTAGTAAAATAAATAGAAATACTTACCGTGTAATCCCATGGAAATCTTTCGTTTCTTTTGGCAGTAACTTTATGCATTTTTTTCTTATCCACTCACTTTATTATTTTTTCTTGTTCTGTTCTGTTCTGTTCTGTTCTGTTCTGTTCTGTTCTGTTCTGTTCTGTTTTTGTTTTAGGGTGTTTCACTTTTTAATAGCGTCGGACGACGAGAGTCGGGTCGAGTGTGCGTCGATAGCTATGTTATATCATTTTGAAGGTGTTCGAAATTTTTGATTTATGGTTAAAAATTAACTTTCTAATTCTGTAATCGACTACTAGATATATTGTTTATAGGGGGTTTAGACATTTATGCAAAAACGTATTGCGCAAAATGCGAGATAATGTGTTTTACATACTCTGGTGTACAGGGCCGTGCTCAGGATTTTCCCCTGGGGGGGTTTTCATCTACACTCATAAAAAAGTTAAATCAGTTAAATTGAACTAAAATATAGAGAAATTGAACTTCGTATAGCGCTAAAGCAAAATTTCCTCAAATCAAGTTCAAACTTTTCTTTGAAATTAGTACATGCTAAAGTAAATATTTACTCAGACTGAGGAAAATTCCAGAAAGTTTTTAGTAAATCTAGGTAAATTTTTCCTAAAACCAAGTAAATTTTTACTTAATTTAAGTACAATTTTCGTAAAACTAAATATATTTTTACTAAATCTTAGTAAAATTTTCCTAAAAATAAGTAATTTTTTACTAAAATCAAGTAAATATTTACTTAAATTCAGGTCAATTTTGCTGATTTTTTCCTTAAAACAAGTAATTTTTTAATTTACTGAGAAACGTCATACAAGGAAAAAAGTTAACTCAAAATAAGTTTAATTTGACTAAAAAATCAAACAAATGGTTTTGCAAAAGTGATACAAAAAATGACAACATGAAATATTTCTCAAAAGTTTCATGATACCTCTGCCATAAAGAGCTGAGCTCTTACTCAAGGCAAGAGAGGCGCCTTCGCAGTGGTTGTTTACAATAATTCTTAAAGTATTTAAGAAATAAGTCTCTGCAAACGAACTTGTTCGTTTAATATTCAAGTATTTTTTAAACAGTTTCAAATGTTTTTTATGATTAATACTTAAATGTATGAAGAACTGGGCATACATTTTAGTAAACATTTCAACTTCATTTTAGGAAAAACACATTTTTAAGTTAAAATTTCCTAAATGGAATTTTTTCCACACAAAAAATTTCAGATTTTTTTCACTTAAAGGCTTGGAAATATTCTTCCACATAAGTATGAATTTACTCAATTATAAGAATTTTTTATTAGATCCAAAGAAATGCTTTTAAGTAAATCTACTACCCTTTTTCTAGTAAATAAACTATTTGCTATGGCTTTGAAAGAAGGAAACTTTACTCATACTTAGTTAATTTTCCAACTTTTTAGGAAATTTTTAGTGGAGCGTTTGGAAACCACTCATATTTTATAGCCAGGATCTTCGAGAAATATTTTGATACATTCGTCCCACAGACATTGTCGGCAAAATTGCATTTCAGTAATCCATCTATCAGTACACTCAAAGGAATATGTCAGTAAAAGAAAGCAGAAAGTCTACTGAAAGAACGGATTTTCTGCTGTTAAAAAAGAGACAGCAGATTTGTATCTGCTGAGATGGTAAACAGCTGTTTGCTGTTTTTAGCAATATAGAAAAAAACTTTAAGCATATGGACAGAACAGTATGACCACTTAGATATACATGTTAACAACACTTTTTTGAATAGAAGTTATTATAAAGCAATAAGGCAATAATGATACGCATATTGTTCCACTAATATAAAAGGAAATTCGAGCTAAACTCGCTTATGAACGATTATCTATTTTTATATTTAATTAACAACAGCCAATTTTAGCAGACTGCAAACTCCTTAGCAGTGTGATAGCCAAATCAGAAAATTAAAAAAAAGGCTTTTCTTTTCCAAATTTATATGACAGATGCCATCCAAATCTGAGAATAGTTTGGCATCAAAAACTCATTTTCGAGAAAATGGTTCATAACCACTTTTGAATATAAGCCCTCGATACATATTTTGAAGAAATATTATACAAAAAACGATCAAATTCCTCGGCGCTTAACCCTTCAGGCCCGCATTTTTTCTATGATAAATACAGAAAATTGGATATGCTTTTTGGCAAAGTATGGGTCTAAATAGGATGTCTAAAGAGTTTTGGGGTTTTTAATTTTTGTAGGACATGAGTAACTGGATGTTTACTCAAAATCTTTATACGCATATTCCGATTAAATAAAAAATACTTGGAAATGTTTCTTCATTTTTATAGCAGTTTTTTGTACTCGATGAAATGCAAGAAGAAACACCTAGAAATTTTATTTCCAAAAACCAAATAATTGGTATTTTAGAGTTTTGTCGTAGATCCAAGTTACTGAATTTGTTGTTTCTCTTTTGAATAATACTTGTTACATATGTACAAAAAAATACTGAAAATATTTGACACAAGTGAGAAATATAACAAAAGTTTGAGTAAGTTAAAACTCATTTCTTATTGTTTCGCAACTTAGTAGATTTTAATTTTCTACACACAGAGAAAAAATGCATTACATAGAAACGATTTTTTTGAGTTTCTTTTGTGGGAAAAAAGTTTGTTTCCGGTAAAGATGTCATCACTTGTTGCAAATGAACAAATTTATTTGTTTGTCAAAATGGATTTGTATTATGATTGCAAACTCCCAAAACATTAGATGTAACTGAAACCGTTTTTGTTGCATCTGTGATGAAAATAGGACACATCGGTTCAGATTTAGATACAGCTCCATAAAAATATCGCATCGCTAATGTTACATCTTAGCGCTCTACAAGCATCAAGCTTTTATTAAGAATGTTTTTAGATTTCATTATGATATCATAGTGATTCTTATCTACACTTTTTTAAAATTACTAAAATATTTTGTTATTAAATTTTTATTGTAGTACACAATTAAAAGTTCATAAGATATTGCTCTAGTCGAATGAGAAGAAGTGGTATCGGTCAATTAAAATGAAACTTTTCCGAACAATTTGGTGTCCATTAGCGAAATTAGCACTACACAATCTTGAAATTGGCACAATTCGTTTAGTTTGTTTGTATTCTTCATAACCTTTGTCCGAAATTCAAGAAAGTGTCCACGATTTTTTATATAATTTTCGTGTTTTCATGATTTTACTGCAAAATTACCATTTCAGACGTGTTATTTTAAAAAGACCTTACAAAATTCCATATTTTATTGCTTCAGAAAGTCTAGAAGGTTTTAAAAAGTATATGTTCGAAACCTCTCTAGGGGGAGTTTGAACCCCCAAATTTCTCTAAGTTTGTGTGCGGCCGAAACTATTTGACTTACATACTCCTCGACATTTTCCGATGTAGAAAATCTTGTTGTAATTAATTGACGTAAAAGTCCCACTCTACGTGTAAGTCCGGAGCCATGGAAGGCTGCTTTCAACTTGACCCAAACTTCTTTGGAAGTCTGTGCATCTTCAATGTGTACATAATTGACCTTGTCAATTAGTAAAATTATCTTCGACTTAGCCTCGATGTCAAGTTTCACATCCATCCCGGTGGTCGGATAAATACCCTGGAAAATTTTCACGACCAATCAGCTTTTCTACATTGAAATTCGTAACAATCGACGCCATTACAATTAATTATTTTTAATAGTTCTAAACCGATCTTTGTACAATTATTTAATCAATCACTGGGCCCATAACCTGTTGTTGGAACAATATGTACTTTACAACAGTTTATTAAAGGTGTGTAAAAGGAAGTACAAAGGATCGTAAGTAAGTATGAAAAAGAGTAAAAAACAAAGTAGATGAACAGAAGAGCAAAGGTTCTGTCAAGTATGATTAAACTAGATCACAAAGAGATGCCAGATTTTCATATACCAACAAGTTGTGCAAAGAAAAGGGCGCTATTGGAGAAGTGGGCGTGGCACATCACATACGAATAGAGTGATCAATACCCCGGTTTTTCTGAAATGTCGGTTTTTCGAAACCCGCGATTTAATGATTTTTATAAAAAAACGGTCGGACCGGCGTTTTTCGGGTTTTTCGTGTAATAAAAGTAATAAAAACCATTGTACATACTCGTTCTTGGGAATAGGACAATTCTGATTTCACAATCAGATTCAGCGCACTGGAAATGAAATGGACAAATGGACTCTAAACATTCCTGTCTGAATTAGCTTGATGTGCATTTTATTCCTTAGCTAAAAATTAATTTGACGATTTTTTAATAATATATTTTTTAATGTAAGTATATAGAGAAATCGCAATATCAGTTTAGAACTGGTTTTAACACCTTAAAAACTACAAGTTATGTCTATAATTTATATGGCTATAATTTCTGAGCCAATTCTGCAGTTATGATATCTAGTAGAGCATGAATTAAGCAAAAATACATAAAAATAAGAAAACAAATCATATGTTTGAAATGAAATACAAGGTCCCTTCACTTTTCTCTCAACCTTTCAGACGATACCAACGACATTAATGAGCGTTTCAAAGTCATTAGACCATTAACGCACAAAAGTACCAAGTTTGGACTAGTGTAAAACTAGAACTACGTACACCATTGAACAAAGGTAAACGTCATATTATCTATATGAACCCCCAGAAATGAATACTGGATTGTTTAATGATCTGCAAAATATATCTTCGTTGAGTCAAAACGTCTGTGAGCTAATCGCTCCGGGAACATCTCTAAAAATAATCAATTCGTCATGTCGTCGTATGACTGGAAGTCATCCGCAGCACTCTGAAGAACCGGTTGAGACCAACACAAAAAACCGGGTTTCCCGGTTTTCAAAAAACCCCGATTTTAAAAAACCCGATGGTCGGTCTATGATAAAAAAATCCGGTTGACCCAGTTTTCGGTCTCGGGTTTGATTACTCCTGTGTAAGTTCATTAAGTTTTAACCTATTTAGGCAAGATACAAATGGGCGGGATTTTAAAGATGGGCGTGGCACTTATCTAAAAACCAGACTCCAATATATCTTCCACTGCGTGTCAACAAATCTTGAAATTAACTGTGAGTTCATTGAGTTTCAATGTGAGAGTTTGTACAAGAAATGCGCACTACTGGAAAAGTGGGCGTGGCATCTCCCACATAAATATATATCCCTATTAATATTATAAAAATGGTGTCTGTTTTATTGGAATTTCACACAGATAGGAGGGAGGATCTATACTATAGATATAGCGAGTGATTCATTGTGAGGTTTGATTTTAATAGACTTTTTTAACAGATCACGGATGACTCATATCAAACTGTTTTGTCATTTTTGTTCAGTATCATGAAAAGACTCCACCACAACAGCGTCTCCAAATTGTTCAGCGGTATTACGAAAAGCAGTTTGCTTGTCGTATTTGACAACTTGGCGAACTTTACGTAAGTATCTCGGCCTTGAAGCGTAGAAAATTCTACTTGTGCAAGAATTGAAGACAGGCGACATAAATTTGCATGCATTTTTTTAAATTTGTATTGCATTTTCAGTGAATCGGAGATACCAGTCGCTATGCTCGAACGAGTCGCTCAAAATTGGACCTTCCGAATGGACCACCCAACATTTACATGATTAATGCCATAAATTGTTCTTTTAACGGATAATACAAATTTCAAGTTCACTTTCGAATTTATGTGTTTTAAACTTGTATTTTGGGTGGGACGGGCGTGCAAAAACTGTTTTCGAAAGATGTATATTAGTGATCACGAAAAAATATATAAAACCGAATTTTGAATTTTCGGTTTTTGTTTTTTGCCTGGTGAAGCGGGGGTTCAGCTAATTAAATACACTCAAAAGAATTTGTTAGTAAAAGAAAGCAAAAATACTGCTGAATAAGCTGATTTTCTGCTGAAAAAGTGACAGCAGATTATCCCTGCTAAAATAGCAAACAATTGTTTGCTGTTTTTTGGATCAAAATTATACTCATATCTTGGAAAGAAAATTATATCATGAAAGAAAAAACGTTATCTTGAAACTTTAAGCATATGTATAGAACAGTATGGTATATAAATACATAGAAACGAAGAGCAAATCTTATTTTTAAAATTGTTATGTTTATTTTTTAATCAGAAATTGCTATTCTTCCCCTTAACCATCATTATCAAATAACTCTTAAAAGAGTTACCATTTTAAGATTCATTTTTCATATAAATAATATAAATTATCTCGAACACTAAAAAATTCTACAATTTTTTTACAAAATATAAGTTTTATACAATATTAACGATTATAATAATATTTTTTTCCACAAATATCTATCATATCTCGTATTTTTTAACGTATCGTATCATCTATCTTCGGGCTATTCTGCACACATTAACCCACTGCAAGCCATTTGAGCCAATTAGATATATTAACAATACTTTTAGAAAGAAAGATATTACATGTAACTAATATTAGTTGAAAGATATTTTTTATTATAGGCATATTCTCACGAGCTAATAGAAATTGAAGTTCCGTCAGTCTGAATGGCTTTTAACTCCAGAACGCTCATTCATTATTCTTGTATTTTAATTAACAGCAGTAATTTTTAGCAGACTACAAACTCTTCAGCAGTTTGAATGCTGATGCAAAACTGCAGATAAACTGTTGTTATTGCAGAAGACCTTTTTTAATTGCAGAAAAAGTGTCTGCTGATAGGTAGCAAACAATCTCTGCTGTTAATAGCAAACATTTTTTTCTTAGTGTATAATTATCAAAAATGATTAGTTTGGTTACAAAAAAGTAAATGTTAAGTAACTAAATATATAAACGAGAGTATTATGTCTTTGTGCATTTGTTTGTAACACCCAAAAGGAAGGGAGATAGACCCATTGTTAATTATAGCGATCGACTTAGAATCACTTTTTGAATCGATTTAGCAATGTCTGACTGTCCGTCCGTCCATCTATTCTTGTAATCACGATACAGGTCGCAATTGTAGACAGAACTAAATTAAACTTTGCACAACGAAGTTTTTCGGGATAAGGACGAACGCTATTTAATTTGAAGAATATCGGTTCAGATTTAGATATAGCCCCATAAGAATTTCACTCCCGATTTGACTCTTTTCACGCTAGATACCACATATTACAACAGTTTTTCTTCAAAATTGACAAAACATCTTATATTTCAACTAAAAACACCTGTGGTAAAAATGTGTTAGATCGGTTCAGATTTATATATAGCTAACATACACATTTCGCTCCATATTTGACTTTTCCGCTCTAGAAACCACATATTGTATCAGATTGTCTTCAGATTTGGCAAAACATCTTATATTTAAACTAGGAACACCTATGGTGAAAATAGGTCAGATCGGTTCAGATTTATATATAGCTCCCATTAAAATTTCATCCCCGATTTGACTTTTTTGCTCTAGAAACCACATATTTTAAGAGATCCTCTTAAAATTAGGCGAAATATCTTATATTTGTTCAATAAACACCCATGGTTAAAATGGGTCAGATCGGTTCAGATTTACACATAGCTCCAATAAAAATTTCGCTACCGGATAGACTTTTTCCGCCCCAGAAACCACGAATTTTCACCGAATTTCTTCGAAGTGAGCATAACACGTTATATTTGAACTGGAAGAACTTATTTTGAATGTTAGTCACTTTATTCCATGTTTGGATATAGCCCCGATACAAATATTCTTTTCGATTTGACAAATTGGACCAGGTCATTAGCCTATGATTAGGAAACATACAAAAATTCTTCCCGTTTTCACTTTTTTACCGAGTTGAATTGTATTCGGATAGAAAGTGGAGTGTATCATATAGTCGGCCCCGCCAGACTTTAGCCTTTCCTTACTTGTTTTAATGATGTCTCCTCAGGCCCGTGCGCAGGAGTTCCCCTGGGGCGGGTTTTCATCTACACTCATAAAAAAGTTAACCCTATAATGAGTTAAAATTAACTAAAATTTAGGAAACCAAGTACATTTTTACTAAACATAAGTAGAATTTTGCTGAAATTTCCCAAATCTAAGTAAATTTTTCCTAAAACCAAGTAATTTTTTACTAAATTTAAGCAAAATTTTCCTAAAAGTAAGTACATTTTTACTAAATCTTAGTAAAATTTTGTTGAAAATTTCCTAAAACTATGTAAATGTTTACTCAAATCAAGTAAATATTTACTCAAACTGAGGGCAATTTTGCTGATTTTTTTTTCCTCAAAACGAGTAATTTTTTACTTAAACTGAGGAAAATTTTATTTTATACGAGGAAAAAATGTGAAATTAAAATAAGTTAAATTTAACTAAAAAAAATCTAACAAATAGTTTTGCTTCAGAGTATGCAAAACTGATACAAAAAATGACAACATGAAATATTTCTCAAAAGTTTCATGATAATCTGCCATAAACTGGGATATTGTCCTGGCTCAAGACCATTTTGCTTCTATATTAAATAGAATGCAAATTTATTTACAAATGGCATGGTGACATTTATTACTTGGCTGCAGACTACCACGATCATGATTTCGACCATGTCAAAAGTCTTTTCAAGTGGCTTCGCAGCGACTTTTCAACATCAAACCCGGCCTCTATAAGGAGATGATTCTCACAAACGAACGAGAATCACAACTCACTTGCCGAATTTGCGTTTAAAAAATCGCACCAAGTAATAAAGCTCACATGCCATCTTACAAGCATCTCATTGAGTTGCATATGTAAGTATGTGTATATGCAGGTATAGTTACCCAGCAATACTTCTGCCGTGCCAACGCTCATTTGTTTTAGTTTTTTCGTTTGCATTTTTTGGTCTGTAATCAATATTTGATTTGAACTGGGATATTGTGGAGCGTTTGGAAACCACTCATATTTTATTGCCAGGATCTTCGAGAAATATTTTGATACATTTGACCGACAGACATTGTCTGCAAAATTGCATTTCAGTAATCCATCTATCAGTACACTCAAAGGAATATGTCAGCAAAAGAAAGCAGAAAGTCTACTGAAAGAGCAGATTTACAGCTGTGAAAAAAGAGACAGCAGATTTGTATCTGCTGAGATAGTAAACAGCTGTTTGCTGTTATGTTTATGTTAGCAATATATATGATACGCATATTGTCCCAAGCTAATATAAAAGAAAATTCGAGCTAAACGCTTATCTATTTTTATATTTTAATTAACAACAGCCAATTTTAGCAGACTGCTAACTCTTTAGCAGTGTGAATGGTGATGTAAGATTGCAGAAAACTGCTGTTATGCCAAAGCTGTAATAGCAGAAAAGTGTCTGCTGATAGGCAGCAGACAATCGCTGCTTTTGTTAACAGACTTGTTCTCTAAGTGTAGAACTTTTTTAAAATAGTTGCTTGAAATTACATACATACATATCGAGGGCTTATATTCATAAGTGGCTATGAACAAAAACATAACTTTTCAGGAGAGCGAAAAAACTGATTTTCTCCTTAATTTGAAGAGAAATTATTAATCGTTCTTCTACAGTTTAATCTAAAAAGGATTATTAATTGCTACGATTAAAAAGTTTTCTAAATTTCCTATTATTCGCGGTTTCATGGTTCATAGACACTTTTGTATGTTTAAAATTGAGCACGATGAATGTTGAAATAAGAATAAGATTATTGTTTATTCATCCGTCAAATTGGTCGCTTGTAACATATATGTAGCCAGTCGCGAAAATCGCTTCCTTATATTTTAACTTTCTTCATTAATAATTCTGAAACTTTGCATACACAAATATTCCCCATGAAGTCAGCAATCACATGCCAAAGAAATATTTTGGTATTATCAATATAATAAAAAGTTTCGCCGGTTTTTCTAAATATACTTTTCACAATTTTTGACTTTACAGCCACCATTTTTCCATTGTTGAACTATTTTATTTCTATTATTTTTATGTTCATAGCCAAAATATATAGGATAGGATAGCCAAAAAAAAATGGTTTTAGAAAAAAATCTTTTCCAAATTTATATGACAGATGGCATCCAAATCTGAGAATAGTTAGGCATCATTTTCGAGAAAATTGTTCATAGCCACTTTTGAATATAAGCCCTCGCTATATATTTTGAAGAAATATTACACAAAAACGATCAAATTCCTCGGCGATACACCCTTTAGTCCCGCATTTTTTCTATGATAAATGCAGAAAATTGGATATGCTTTTTGACTAAGTATGGGTTTATATAGGATGTCTAAAGAGTTTTGGGGGTTTTAATTTATATAGGACGTGAGTAACAGGATGTTTACTCAAAATATTTATACGTATATTCCGATTAAATAAAAAATATTTGGAAATGTTTCATCATTTTTATAATCTTAAATATGTATAAATTTGAATAACAAATACAGTTTTTTGTTTTCGATGAAATGCAAGAAGAAACAATTGGTATTTTAGAGTTTCGTTTTACTACGTAGATCCATGTTACTGAATTTGTTGTTTCTCTTTTGAATAATACTAGTTACTTATGTACAAAAAATACTAACTCTGCAAAATATTTGACATAAGTGATAAATATAACAAAAAGTTTAGTAAGTTGAAACTCATTTCTTATTGTTTCGCAACTTTAAAATAGATTTTAAAATAGAGATCTACACGCAGAGAAAAAATACATTTCGTAGAAACGAAATTTTATACACGTGAACTTCGTTTTTGAGTTTCTTTTGTGGAAAAAAATTGTTTGTTTGCGGTAAACATGTCATCAGTTGTTGTAAATGAACAAAGAGAAATAAGTTTATGTATATCAGGCAGTTTTCTTCGTTTATCGAAATGGATTTGTATTATAATTGCAAACTCCCAAAACATTGGAAGTAACAGAAACTGTTGCTGTTGCATCTATGATGAAAATAGGTCACATCGGATCAGATTTAGATACAACTCCATAAAAATGTCGCATCGCAAATGTTAGAAACCACTCGTTGCAAACGGAATATACGAATAGCCACACCATATTATATTTGACCTAAGAACATCTGTTGTGGAAGTGGAATATGTGGGCCAATGTTTTGATATAGCCCTTATACAAGTGTCCCACCCGATTTCTATACTCAGAAATTTAAAAATGCAAATTGTATTTTATTTAAAAATTAAATTAAAATTAAAGTATACTTTCTTTTGTATAAGTAAAAAATGTCTACATAAAAAATTCTTAGGTTACTCCAATACTTTTTCGCAGAAAGGAAG
Source organism: Polietes domitor (assembly GCA_947397865.1). NCBI lineage: Eukaryota > Metazoa > Arthropoda > Insecta > Diptera > Muscidae > Polietes > Polietes domitor. The sequence continues at coordinate 120,057,542 of OX377619.1, read as the reverse complement.
AATTTCGTCTCGCCAATAGATTTTTACATAATTATTAATTTAGATTCCAATTTGATATACTACAAATTTGTCCCAAGTTTGGCACTCATAGTTAAGCTACGGGTTACCATCAAGCAAATTATTTGCTTTTATTAAGAATGCTTTTAGATTTCATTATGATATCATAGTGATTCTTATCTACACTTTTTTAAAATTACTAAACGATTTTGTTATTAAATTTCAAACTTTAATTGCAGTAGAGAATTAAAAGTTCATAAGATATAGCTCTAGTCGAATGTCAAGAAGTGGTATCGGTTAATAAAAATGAAAATTTTCCGAACAATTTGGTGTCCATTAGCGAAATTAGCACTTTGTTTGTAGTTTTCATAACCTTTGTCCGAAATTCAAGAAAGTGTCCACGATTTTTTATTTGCATGTAATCATGTGTTCAGGATTTTACTGCAATATTTCCATTCAGACGAGTTATTTTAAAAAGACCTTAAAATTCTATATTTTATTGCTTCGGAAAGTCTAGAAGGTTTTAAAAAGTATATGTTCGAAACCTCTCTGGGGGGGGGGTTTGAACCCCCAAAACCCCCCCTGCGCACGGCCCTGTCTGAACCGATCTGACCCACTTTCACCGAAAATAGTTCTAGTGGAAATGTAAGGTATTGTCCCAAATTTGAAGAAAATCGGTTAACGTATTTGGTTTCTAGAACGGAAAAAGTTAAACCGGGATTGATATTCGTATGGGAGTTATATCTAAATCTGAACCGATCAAATTAAATAGCGTTCGTCCTTGATCCACAAAACTTTCTTGTGCCAATTTTTGTTACGATCGAACAATAATTGCGACTTGTACTTTGATTACAAGAATAGATGGACAGACGGGCATGTCCAAATCTATTCAAAAAGTGATTCTAAGTCGATCGGTATAATAAACAATAGGTCTATCTCGTCTCCTTTACCCTGTGATGTAGGATATAAACAGTACACCATAATAACAAACAAATAAGCACTAATTACATTTATGAAAAATTAACCGAAGTCCGAGTTGAACTTCGCTATATGATTTTCCCTCAGATTTCAAACATTTTATACGAACTCGATTTTCTTCATCAAAATACTCTTCTCGCCCTACATAAAAAAATATAACAAAAATATTTCAGAAGTAGCGTAAACTTTTACAACAGATATTTCTAGTGTAAATATGAGATGCCCTGCCGATTTTGAAGAAAATCAGTTAAGGTATGTGGTTTCTACAGCGGTTAACCTCAAATCGGGAGCGAAATTTGTATGGGAGCTATATCTAAATCTGAACCGATTTGACACATTTTTGCCACAGTAAAATATAAGGTGATGTACCAAATTTAATCAATATCGCTTCAATTATCTGGCTTAGAATCGTTAGAATCGGAAAAAAGTATTTTGACCGCAACTGTACGTGTCATTGGGAACCTTATCTTCAAAACAAGTAAGAAAAGGCTAAAGTCGCCGATTATATGATACACTCCACTTTCTACCAGAATACAATTCAATTCGCTATAAAAGTGAAATCGGGGAGTATTTTTGTATGTGTCTTAATCATAGTCGATGTGACCTGACCCACTTTGTCAAATCGAGAAGAATACTTGTATCGAGACCGTATCCAGATATGGAATGAAGTGACCCCCAGTGACCCTATAGTGAAGGTCTTTCTATTCAAAATGTAAGATATTTGCCTAATTTGAAGAACATCGGTGAAAATACGTGGTTTCTAGGCGAAAAAATCTGAACCGATCTGACCCATTTTCACCATGGGTGTTTGTAGTGGATATATAAGATATTTTGCCAATTTGACGAAGATCTGATAAAATATATGATTTATAGGGCAGAAAAGTCAAATCGGGGTGTTTCTAGTTTAAGTTTTAAGTGGTATCTAGAGTGAAAAGAGTCAAATCGGGAGTGAAATTCGTATGTTGGCTATATCTAAATCTGAACCGATTTTTCACAAATTAAATAGTGTTTGTCCTTATCCGGAAAAACTTCGTTGTGCAAAGTTTCATTTTTATTTAGTTATGGCTACAATCGCGACCTGCACTGTGATTACAAGAATAGAATGGCAGACAGACGGATATTGCTAAATCGATTCAAAGTCGATCTGTATAATTTACAATAAGTCTATCTCGCTTCCTTTTGGGTGTTACAAACAAATGCACAAAGACGTAATACTATCGTGGAGTGTATAATAAGGCATAATTCACTCAAATCAGTAAACCCATTGCTTTGCAATCGGGTTTGTTTGTGTTTCTGAAGCATGGTGTGAAAAATTAAAGCTGACACTTCGAGCTTTTATTAACGGTATCGTTTGTCGCAGTACCCAATTGTAATCCACTAATACAGTAGTAGCTTAATATTTTATTTTTCTATGTACATATTTTAACTCAACAAAACAAAATGATTTTTTTTTAAATTGTTTTCATATACTTTGATATTGTACTGGCGACAACGTGAACAAATATTTTTTATATTGAGTAAGAATTATCAAAAACATGATTTAGCCCTTCGGTGGGGGATAAAGATAACTACGATCAAACCCGTCTACGCAGACTTACGTTTTTCAATGTAGCCGGCCTTCTGTCGTTGTTTTTCTCTCTCCTCTGGGTAAGTCCAAAACCGGCTACGCATACTAAAAAGTTTTGCATTGCATTAAGCCTAGGAACCAAGTAGATGACTGCCCTGTGTGCCCAGATGACTGCTACAATTTAGTTGCCATCCCATAGAGCAACCGATACACACTTATCAATTATTTAAAATAAGCATAGTTAAAATCTCATGTTGATTTTATATCCACAGATCGTTTGAGAATGAAATGCTACTTTGTATTTGATTAATTGTACGTTGTATTTTTTCTATTTGATTAACATAAACTAAAGCCATGCAACCATGTCTACGAATTAAAATATTCTTCTTCAAATTTGCGGAAATCTTCCTCTGTGAATATAGACTCTTGTTCAACTTTAGGTATGATCTTTTTAACGTAACGGCCTTTGTGTGCCCTCTGGACAATCTGAAAATAACATATGTATGCAAAATTAACTGACAAGATTCCCAAATTTATTTTTTACCTTTTCGGCATCTTTAACTTTAATGGTGTTCATTGATAAGGCCAACAGCCTCTTAATATTCTCCTCTGACTTCTTTCCTTTTGTGTCCAGCTCACTGCGCACATCTTGCAAGTTCTTTTTTATCTGTTGAGACGGGCTGTCTCGTATTTTGCTGTGAATGATTTTACTTTTTCTGCTGGTAGATATATTAATTTTGCCTGCAATAAACGTAGTCGTATAAAGATCCACCAAGAATACGATAGAATATAAATGCTCTACCCCTCTTGTGTTGATTTGATTGTTTCAAGTCTTCTTGGACAATATCCACGCTCTGTTTCAAAAGCTTCAATGACATTTTGCAGAATCCTGAATATTTTTCAATGAAAACGTAAATAAACACAACAAGCTAAATCTGTGAAACGAAGAACAAAAACAGAACATGTGGAATAGGGATGACAATAGATGTAGTGCAACGGTCACATTAGACTATCCTAAAAATCGAACAATTTTTGATGAGAGAAATCGAATTTAATATATCGAATGCATCACACAAAAACAACCATGACTATCACATTAGCGTAATTCACGATCTGATGTATTTTTGGAAAACTTGACATATTTTGTACATCAAATCGAGATATACAGCACAAAAATCAATAGAGTTTCGGCATTGTATTTGTGACACATCATTGCATTTCAAAAGTACTTGCCTTGTGACACGACATGCGAAATCTGGATAAAAAGACATAAGGTTGATTTTCAGATTTCAATTTTGTATGGGATCTGACATTTGTAAATCGACCTAATGTCATTTCATCTAGATTTCGCTTGCAGTGTGACAAGGCTATAATGAAATTTGCTTTTATAAACATACAAAATTTATCAAGAATTCAACACCAGATCGGGAACTACGCTATTGTAATGAAAATTATTGTTGACAATGTGAAATACACATTTGTGCAAAAAAACTTCAAAATTGCAGAAAATGTGAACTCAATCTATGTATTCATTTCGTTTCGATTATTGTAATCTTATTTTTATGTATTGGAGACTTGTAATCGTTTATTTCAACATCAGGTTTGTTTTTTCTTTTTGAGTGTTCTAATCAATCAATCAATCGAATCTGCTGTTCAAGAAAAACACATAAAAAACGTTGGTGTGCCCGCAGTTTTAAATGATAAAGTCTTTTTAAAGGTATATTAATCTACATGTGAAATTTGGCGATTTCAGCTCAAATGTCAAATTTGACATTAGTAGTATCAGACTGCAAGCGAAATCGAACTTAATTCGATATTTAGTGTCAACTTTGTATGTGATCTGATACTTGAAATCGACTTTATTTCAAATTCACCTACATTTCGAATGCAGTCTGAAAAGCTATTATTGATTTGACTGCAAAAAATGGTTTGACTTTGTTGCAAAACACGGTTGTGTACGAGTTACCGCGAGTTCGAACGGCATTATCAGGCAGTGTAAAATCCCCACTTTGGTTTTATATTGTAATAGATTGATAGCCATATTTGGCGGTGTTGCCACTTTAGGGTTTTTTTTCTTACCTTGGGGATTTTTTTGGGAATTTGATAGGGTTTTTTTGGGGGGAAGTATGCCTCTTCGAGAGTTTATAAGCAATTTGTCGACAAAGTACTGTGAACATTTATTACATTTCCCAAAGATATGAAATCATTCGGAAAGCTTGTTCATAAACAATAACCATTCCAAGTATAATAAATAACTTCAGTGTATCTGAAGGCACATCAAATAGTATTTTCAATGTGTAGATGATATAATTTGTCCACATATAGCAGTCAAAGTCTGGAAATATAGTAGGTTGCAAAGAGAATGAAACAATAAGATAAACCAACGGATGCTCGGCTATTTTACATAAGTTGGCGAAAGCATGTAATGGTACCAAAAAGCTATTACAATAAGGACTGAGCATGATTCTCATTCGTGGAAAATTTCCAAGAATCAGCAAATGAGCACAAATATTATTGGCGCTTCAATTTTCAAATGCCTCGGTCGAACGGGCTTTCTCGATATTAAATGTTGTGAAGAACAAGTTGATGAATAAAATGAATTTTCCTACAGTTGAGGTTCTATTGAGATATTCCTTAAATAACGGATTTATTTCATCTACTAGAATAATCGACTTGTATTCTACTAAAATATGTACAGTGCCAATGAAGCTGGTGAGAGGATTTTATGGACTTTCAGTGAAGAGTACGTAAGATCCCAAACACAATGTATTTCACATGCATTCAAAGAAAAAATGTGAGAAGCCATACAAGAAAAGCGTACAAATTACCTAAGTTTCTTAGGTGAAATACAACATTAGAAGTCCTTTGACAACTCATACAGAACATTTGGGCAATTTGGTACAAAAAAACTACTGCCAGTTATACAATAAAACTTGTATAAAATTATCTTGTATGTTTTGGATGTATTTCAAAGCACTTTGTTCTCTTAAACAATTTGCATGTAGCAGCATTTAAAAGTAAAGAAATAAATGTACATACAAGTGTACATTAAATTGAAATACACAAATCCATGAAAATAGAAAATGTGTCAATTCTAGCCGCTCTCTCTCTTGTTTGGTTTCGCCGCTAGCGATTTTTTGTTTGCCACCGCAACCTCCAGCGTGTAGCATTGTCTTTGGGTTCTAATATACCAAACTAAATATGTATACTTGTTTCTATTTAACTAAATTTACGTAAAACTGAATAAATTTAATAAAAAAATAATAATAACTAAGCTGCGATAAGAAAAATCTAAATAAAAGATTAAAATTTCGCTCAATATAATTTTTTTTAAATTGTCGTCAAAAGTTGTATCAATGTGTGCGTGAAAACAAATTTTGAAAATTTTTGTGTTATTGTTGGTGACAATTTTAAAAAAGAATTTTTTATTTACTTTTTAAATTTTTAATTAGAATTTTCTTATCGCAGTTTCGTTTTTCAGATTTAAAAAACATAATAAAAAATGTAAATTGTCTTTGAATAATTCCTTCCATTTTATAAATAACATTTGTCTCCATTGAGATTCATAAATATCTATAGAAATATTTGCATTTACTACAGGTTGAAAATTTTTCAGTATTGTAGTAAAGAATTGCAGCATATACTTGGAGAAAATTTTTGATACGTTTCAACATTTCCAATAATAGTCTTTTTAAAAATAAAAAACATTTATGTTCAATTTTTAATGATATGAATTGAGAATGGATTTTAATTTCTTCGAAGTCGTAACCCAAGGCCATCGCGTGAAATTTTAATTTTTTATTTAGAATTTTCTTATAATAGATTAGTATCTAATCTTAAAGAAATATAGCCTTATTATTGTTTTATTACAATTATCATTATCAGACAGTGTAAAATCCCTCTAATAGCCTTGTCACATTGCATAAAATCAAGTTGAGTCTTGATCTTGTGAAATCAAGTTGCTGAAATCGACCCTGTCAATTTTTTACATTTGGCCGATTTAGTTTGACAAACGATTGTTTGTAAACAAAGCAAAATGTCAACAATAGCCGCAGTGGAAAATTCTAATGAAGAAAACTTAAATGCAATACTAAAATGTGTGTTCATTTTTAATCGAATAATTTTGCCATACTATGGACCCCTGTGCTTTCTTTCAATGATTCCACTCTGTTATATGTGAAGGATCCTATTATGGAATGTACTTTTTGATATTCCCATTTTAATGGTGATCCTCCATTGACCGTTTTCAACCCTGTAAGATAAAAAAACTAATGACCTTATTCACAAAAATATGTTATTTTAGCTTTAAAGTACACTATAACGCTAATAAACGATTTTTAAGAAACGCTATAGCTAATAACGGTTTTATGTGTTCTGGTGGAAACACTGTATATGAACTCGTCTGTAGTGATGCATAAAATTACTCCAATACTCGATTGGGCTTACTAGCTTAAAATTAATAATAGGGATGTTTTTCTTTTAGCTGCGATAGCAATTTGTATGGTGAATTTTAGCCATCGCGGCTAAGTTAAGACTGGATAATTATCCAGGGTCAGCGTTACCGGACTTTATTTTGCCCAATCCGAGATATTATGGTGCAGCCAAATTTATTTTTGCTTTCTATTTTAGCTATTTTCGATGCCCCTGTAGCAAATATAGTGGGAAAAAACTATATTCTATCATTCCACGTGAACACAAATAAGAAGATGGAGTAAACATTGAAAATAAGAAACAAATAATTAAAATATATTCAATGTATATTTCTTAAATAAATAAAATTTTAATAATATAAATAAATAAATTGTAAAATAGATGCACAAACAACGCCAAAATCAAAATGAATTATGAATAGAAATTATGATTTTAGCCAAGAAATTCAATAAAATAATTGAAAGAAGTCTTGTAGAAATAGCTCTGAGTTTATTTAACTAATTTCATTTGTAGATTCTTCAATTTTGCCGGAAACGTGACACCTTCGCTGTTGTGTATGAATTATGAATATGACAACAATCAGCTATCTGCCTAAAAGCCGGAAAAAAAAGAAGACTCCTATCGAAAGAGAGGCGCTATGAAATGGCTGTCCGTCAGTCGGCCTGGCAGGACTCCAATAATTAAATAATCAGTTTATTAAAAATCGTCGAAATTTATTTCCCATCTTTTCCCTTAGGTATTGGTGGTGCATGACGTTTTACTCTTTTGGATTTGTGTTTTTTTAGAAAGTTTGTGTAAAATTACATGACATCCGCCTCGAATGCTGCAGTAACAGTTAATGTTAATTAGAAGTAGAATAAATAGATTTTAATAAAAATTTGTAATTTACTATTATGTGGATTTGCTCCTTTGGCTCATCCCCTTGCCTTTTAACACATTGAGTGCCACGTCGTAGGTTTCCGTAAGATACCTAACCCGTCGTGGGGTGCCACGTCGTACGTTTCCGTACGACAATGATTGCTTTTACTTATAGCCAAAAATGTTTGGCCTCCTGGGAAGGTTTGCGTCAAAACCGCTTGGCACTCAATGTGTTAAAGCCAGCATATCCATATACCTTTTATCCCATTTTATAAATAATATGAAAATAAGTCGAGGAAAATAAATGAAAACACAATAAAATATGTTATTGCACATTGTTGTGTTTTAAAAGTAATCGAATATTGATTACTTTAAACCTACTTCCGAGTTGTTATGATTTTTTACACATCATTTACTCTTAATTAATTCTTATTTATAATTAATTCTGTTTACAAACTATTTTCGGCAATTTTCAACAATAGCGAAATGGGCAAAAATTCGAAAAATCGGTCCTATTAAATGAATTATATGATTTAACAATTGATACACAAATTGTAAACGAACGCCCAAAATGTAGAATAACTTTACTACATTTTGGTTACTACTATAACTTTTTGAATTTTAAAGTAAAGTTTATAAAACGTACTTTAAGCTAATTCTCATTTATTTGCTCAAAGTTGTTTTATGAATAAGGCTGTAAGTATATACCTTTGCAATATGTGGACAGGAATTCATAAACCTATATTTATTGCTGAAATTGTGTAATTTAGGGGAAAATACAAAACCCTTTTTTCATTTCATTTCATTTAATTCTTTGTAATTCCAAGCCAAGTGGCCAATTATAATTGAAATACAATATTCTTCAAGAAATTACATTTATTAAATGTCTTAAACTATTTAAACAAATAGTATTTAAAAAAATAATAAAATTAAATATGATTTTAAACTGAACATTTTCATAAATAAAGTAAAATAAACAACTAAATAAAAATAAGTAATTAAACAAAAAAAAAATAATAAAATAAAAAATAAATAAATAATAAAAAAGCATACAATTAGAATTTATAAGTTCCCAATGAATCGCCGGACAATAATAATAACTAGTAAATCAAAAAAAATTTTTTTTTCAAATCCATGCTTTATGCAAGCAGAATTCTATTGGGCCTAGAAATTCTTTTTTAGTTATCTTTTGTAGAAGGAAAAATTACTGCAAAATTTCAGTTTTTTATCTGCCATAGAACGGCATATATTCGAAAATGGGTTTTAACTTCGTATGGGAGGTGCCACGCCCACATTTCCATTACCGCCCATTTTTGTCACAACTACGCACATTAATGCTAGATGCACTTACACAAAATTACAGTAGGTGTAATTTTGGTTTTAACTTCATATGGGAGGTGCCACGCCCACTTTTGCATTACCGCCCATTTTAGGCGCAACTACGCACATTGATGCTAGATGCACTTACACAAAATTTGAGCACTATACGTGTCATAGAACTGACACTATTCGATAATATGTTTTAACTTCGTATGGGAGGTGGTACGCCCACTATTCCAATACCGCCCATTTTTGGCAGAACTACGCACATTGATGGTAGATGCACTTACACAAAATTTCAGCACTCTAGGTGTCATAGAACTGACAATATTCAATAATAGGTTTTAACTTCGTATGGGAGGTGCCACGCCCACTTTTCCAATACCGCCCATTTTTGGCACAACTATGCACATTGATGCTAGATGCACTTACACAAAATTACAGCACTCTAGGTGTCATAGAACTGACTATATTCAATAATAGGTTTTAACTTCGTATGGGAGGTGCCACGCCCACTTTTCCAATACCGCCCATTTTTGGCACAACTATGCGAATTGATGCTAGATGCACTTACACAAAATTTCAGCACTCTAGGTGTCATAGAACTGACAATATTCAATAATAGGTTTTAACTTCGTATGGGAGATGCCACGCCCACTTTTCCAATACCGCCCCTTTTTGGCACAACTATGCGAATTGATGCTAGATGCACTTACACAAAATTTCAGCACTCTAGGTGTCATAGAACTGACAATATTCAATAATAGGTTTTAACTTCGTATGGGAGATGCCACGCCCACTTTCCCAATACCGCCCATTTTTGGCACAGCTATGCGAATTGATGCTAGATGCACTTAAACAAAATTTCAGCACTCTAGGTGTCATAGAACTGACAATATTCAATAATAGGTTTTAACTTCGTATGGGAGGTTCCACGCCCACTTTTCCAATACCGCCCATTTTTGGCACAACTATGCACATTGATGCTAGATGCACTTACACAAAATTACAGCACTCTAGGTGTCATAGAACTGACTATATTCAATAATAGGTTTTAACTTCGTATGGGAGGTGCCACGCCCACTTTTCCAATACCGCCCATTTTTGGCACAACTATGCGAATTGATGCTAGATGCACTTACACAAAATTTCAGCACTCTAGGTGTCATAGAACTGACAATATTCAATAATAGGTTTTAACTTCGTATGGGAGGTGCCACGCCCACTTTTCCAATACCGCCCCTTTTTGGCACAACTATGCGAATTGATGCTAGATGCACTTACACAAAATTTCAGCACTCTAGGTGTCATAGAACTGACAATATTCAATAATAGGTTTTAACTTCGTATGGGAGGTGCCACGCCCCTTTGTCCAATTGGTCAAATTTTTCCATTTCCTTGTATTGTCATCGAAAATGATTAAGTGTGCAAAATTTGAGCAAAATTGGTTGAGAAAAAAGCTTTCAAAAATTGATTTCAAATTTTGTGGCACACAAACATATATAGAAAGTAACCTTATATAAAGCATGGAAAAATAAAAACAGACGAAGGTCGTTAAAGAAATGCTGCATTGGACATATTTCCAAAATAATGATAATAGAAGAAGTTGTTTTAAGAATGACTACTCGAATTTTATGTTATAAAATTTTAAAGTAAAAAGAGACAAACCACTGCACAAACACCTGTATTAAGACTATTGTATATTACAATATTTCTATTACTACTCCTAATAAAATCTATGTAGTTAACTGTAAGTGTTGAAGGATCTTATTGCGCCAGGTCGCATATGACATATTAAAAGTCCTTAAATTAACAGGTAGTTTGTTAAACATACGGGCTTTTTTAGCATTTCGTCTGCCATTATTTAAATATGTGCCCGTTTCGCCTGTTCCATCGTAGCCCGTTCATAATGTCCTCTCATAGAGCTAACAGAACGCATTTCTGTTCTGGAGTCGATTTTGTTTTCTGCTTATAATGTGCGTTTTCCTGAAAATTTAATTAAAATAATTTAATTTAACAAACACTTTTAAATAATTTACATTTATTACTTTTCATGTTCAATTTTTGACATATAAATTAGAATTATATATCAAATTCTTCTTCTTGTTCTCCTATAGTTTAGACACACAACCACTAATTTTTTCTTTTTGCTTGTCTAAATATTAGATTTAGAGGTTATAAGATATTCCATATTCGCATCTGTGTTGCCAACTCTCAGTATCAGAGTTGATTTTTGTATGCAGTATCTCTGTGTAGACATCGCGACTCGAAATACAACGACGAATTTTACACAATGAATGAATGAATAAACGACGAACATATTTGGTTTTATATTGTAATAGACTGGTAGCCATATTTGGTTTTATATTGTATTAGATCGGTAGCCATATTTGGTTTTATATTGTAATAGATCGGTTTGGTTTTGTCGCCATTTTCTTCGAAAAACTCTCCAAACTTCTCTCCACTCTCCACTACTAGTTTACAATATCTCGGAACAACAGAGAATTTTTATTGCAACAATTTTATTAAAATATAGTGAATAATCAATAAATTTCTTGCTAAAACTGTGAAAACTCCCGAGGAAAACCTTTGGAACATGTCTGCAAATAGAATGCATTACGTAATAATGCAATTAAAAGTCTTTTAAAAGTCAATGAAAATTCTCAAGAAAAGTCGTTGCCCAAAACAGAAGAAGTGTGTGTAGTGTAGTTTGGTTTCGTTGGTTTTTGTTGCATTTTTTCATTTCATTTAATAGTGGTATTGTTGAGTGAGTGAGTGTGTGAGTAAAACAAGAAGCAGCAGTGCTGGGCTGACTGACTGGCTGGCCTAACCACCTCAAGAAAAAAAGTGAAAAAGCAGCAGCAGAAGAGGCTGATGAAGAGTTAAATATAACAAGTTGTGTGGTCAGCCAAGAAAATACAGGCTTAGCTTGTTGGCCAAAAGTGTACCACCACAAGGTACAAGGAGACAAAAAGTCTCTCTCTCTAGTAACGAATGAATACAACAAAAGAAAATACAAAACACAAAATAAAAGACAACATAATTTAATCGTGCGTGATCGTCATCGTTGTTTAATCGAGAAAATCTAATGACAGTGTGGTAATAAGGAAAAACGACGACGACTTGCGTTGGTTTCAATTTCATGAAGAATATCGAAAATCGTGTAAAGAACAAAACAGACCGAACGATAAGTAGGAAAAACGAAAAACGGAATTTTTCGTCGGCGCGTCTTAATATACTGGTAATCTCCATTGAGAAGTTGCTCCCACTGAAGAAGACTTCCTTCCCCGACATCTGAATTCTGAACTTCGCCCTCAAAACCTCAAGTGTTTTGGGTGAGGGAGGCGAAGTGCACTTCATACGTACGAGCTGTGAGCAGTTGAATAAACGAGGGCGCTGCACCTCTTTCCCTCTTCAATGTAAGTTGTGTTCCTTTCTTACTTCTTTCTTGGTGGTTCGCTGCTGGCTGTGCTGGGTTAGTGAGCAAGCAAACCGAGTGTCTTGTATATATATTTACGTGTGTGTGTGTGTATGCTACGTGTATGTGTGCCTTTTTTTCATGCTTTTGTTGTCTTTTATTCTTTATTGTTGTAAATCTGCATCATCGATAGCCGATTTATATTTGAATTCTTTCATTTTTTGCTTCTTCTTAATTTTATATCATAATCATTTTGTCGAATTTACATATTTTCCTCGCTGTCGTTTTCGTTTTATTTCCCTTTCGTAAAATGTTATTTTATTTTATTTTTCAGTTCCTACGTGCGTTCATTACTGTTTTTGTTAGCAACAAGTTTTTTATTATATTTTTACCTGCCTCCCATTTCTGGTTCTACTGGTTTTTCTTTTGTTAGCAGCATTTCCACTTTGTTTGTTTTGTTGCATGACCTCCCTCTGCATCAGCTCCCGCCCCCTTACTCTCTTACATCTGCATATAAAGGATTCGATAACAACAATAAGTATCTTTAATGGATTTCTTTGCAATAAACCGCTCTATTCTCTTGAAGATTGAAATGACATAAAAATCAATTTGAGTTCATATTGAGTCTGTGACCCGATATTTCGATCGTAATCGCATGGTTTTGTAAGAGTTGCAATTTGCAATTTAGATATTAGATATTGATATTTAGATATTAGATATTGATTAGCGCAACCACAAAATCAAATAATAATGATCATCTTAACACCCGAAGATTATCATGGTCAACTTTTACCCGGAATCAGACAAGGTGATTAGAATTGAATGCGACTTCAAATGTGAACAATGAAGGCGATTAGTGTTGTATATTACAACGTGTGAAAAACGTTGGCAAAATAAGCTTTGAAGTATGTTGCTTTTCCACTGCTTACCGGCATAGTACACAGAAGATTAATAACGAAATTACTGACGGCTCATTTGATACCGATACGAAAATTCAATTTCGGAATCCCTCTTACCACACCGAACTGGAATCTTTCCTATCGACAAGGCAATACGTTAATATTGGAAGGTCGCAAAGAAAACAAATTTTTATATAAAATTTTCTTTGTCAAATTATACAAAACTAGACTAATTCATAACATACAAAACAAAGTAATAAATGACTAAGTAGTATTTTAAACAAATATTTCCAACAGTTAATATGCACTGATAGCCTTTGTGCTACAAAAGCCTTGCTGGAAACCAATAAGGCAATATACGACAAGACGATTGTATTACCCGAATTGGCTGATAACATTATTATTCTATGGATTCCTTTCCACACGGGATTACTTGGACGAATGTGTTGATGAACTGGTATCTGTGGTACGCTTTGTTTCCCAAGTGCTATTATAAACCCATACAGAAACTTGAGAAAATCAGAACTCTGGAATCAATCCGTATATTCTCTGCCCAAATTACAACCCCCGCTTAAGCAAGGCAGACTCTATACTAGACACTATTACGAACACAGCTCCAGTTATATGCAGCTTTTGTAATGCAATTCTGTCAGTTCAACATTTTGTGTAATTTTTTGTGATGGGAGACTATTCTAACCTAACGAGACCCTAAAATTTATACTTTGTTCGCTGTAAATGAAGACATACTTCGTATTTCCTCGACTTTGAATGCCGTGACTATACCTCGTTTTCGAATGAAATTCTAGTAGTAGAATGAATGATCGTGATGATGATTCTTTTACATTTTACAGTATTTTATATTTGTTTAGTTTTTATATGCGTTTTAATAGAACAACCAATGAAAGAAAGCAAAATTTGGTTCGTCAGAAATTTTGCATTGAATTCTTCAGTATATGCGAAGTATGTGAAATTTCTGGGCACGATGAAATATCAAAAAAAAGAAATATAGCTTTGGCTAGGCGTTGTTAATCATTTATACTTTTGTCAATTTTTGACACTTTTTCCTTGACATGGTATTGGTTTCGTGATTGATCATTTTCATTCAATCCTTCCAGCTAAACTTCACTTTAAAAGTGAAATAGATTCATGTTCTGGATCAAAACTCAGAATCAAACATGAAGCCATATCTTTCCTCTCCATTAGATATCAAGCTTTCCATGTTGCGAAAGCGAAAGGACAACAAGTGCGAAACATTGTGAAAATCGGCTAATTATTAACACATCCTCGCTTTGATTCTGTGGAATTATTTTCATTCTTGTCATTGTTTAGCAATTGGAAGTAGCTGGTCACAAATCTGTTAGTTTTCGAGTTTCATTTAAAAATTGTTTCTAATATATATTGCGATATTAAAAGGAATAATAGATCATTACAATTTTAATCGAAATTGTGGATAAAATTTTAGTTTCTAATTATCAGGGCGGTAGATATCTAAATATTACGAAATACCACTGCCATAAAATTATGAATGTGGAAAATAATCTACGCCTATGCATCGAATTTTATGTTTATGGCCGATGTATTTAGATTGGTATAATTTGTATTCCTTTTCGTATGTATTCCACTTAAACCCCTTGAAGTATGAATCGCTTTCTCACTACTGTAGCGATGCACGACCTAATGTCAAGAACTCTTCAAAAAATGTTCTTAGATCTTATTGGGGTATTTTATGTTCTTGTTAAGGACAAATCCCCTACCTCTGGACCGATTTCGCCCATTTATAATACTTTAGTTTAAATGCAAACGTCCTTTGGACATTTTTAAGCAACACGTGCCTAATGGGGCCGTGTAACAATTTTTGGCCAAAGCTGAATATTCGGTCGGGGTCTGGTTTAAATGTATGTACATTAGGTGTGCTTTTTCGTAACGTGTACACGTTAACATAGGTACATTTTTGGAATGAAACGTATTCACACTCCAGTTCCTTCCATTCACTTTCCTTTTCCTCTTAACTAGTTAACATTTTCCTCTTAACAATAACTATTGTTAATATAAAACTGTGTGTTTGTCAAACAGAAACATTCGGGGGCGCTGAAAGTATTCATTCACTTGCATAACTTCTAAAGTAAGCTAAAGGTGACACTTTCAAGTTGTAATGATGTTTCGGCAATGACATGTGGATTACCACCGCGCCAATTGATGCAATTCTACTTACTGACGTAAGTAGATAGTAGTACAGTGATGAAATCAAAATTTGTATATGAAGTTACGTATCTTGAATAGAATCAATTTTGAACAATATGGAAAGGCTGATCCGGCGTAGGTCCATTCATGATGAAATGCCAAACTACAGAAACGCCAAAAACAACGAGAACTGTCAAACCGGTGTCACAGTAAACAGTGTTGCCAATAGGGTCAGTTTCCAAAAACAAAAACAACCCTTATAAAACATTGGCCGCAGTTTATAGAAAACATTGCACAATATTCAATGAGTTTCATTAATGCCAAATGCGCGCAGTCATAACGAAAATATTATTATTTAAATAATGTTTAAACTTCACAAATATCCTTCAGAACCGCCATATCCGCACAGACTTGGGGCCCTGTGACAATTAGAGAAACCCCAATTTCTAGCAAGTCTGGTAAACCTACAGCTAAAGCTTACCACTAGATACTGCCGACCGTTTATGTGCAGTTTGACATCTATAACTGTTAAACAAAGTTAGTGAAAACGGGGGCCAATGAGCTAAATATTATTCAAATCAAAAAGAGCCAGATTTTGAATGTCCTTAATTAAATATTTAAAAGGAATTACTAAGATAAATTTATACTGTAATTGTGTGTCGGAACACAAGCTGTTAAAGCGTCCGTTAGATTATGCGATCATGTCAAGTGATTTTTGGTGAGAGAAATCATCTGACTTCTCTCCCACTATCAATGTGTCGCATCTACGGACGTTTCCCGCGATTACTCTTATCAGACAACAATAAAGCGAAAGCTTTCTACAATCGAATTTATGTTCATCCAAATTTTATGATTCTGTATATGTTTCCCAGTTGTAATTTATTCTCTTTGATTTCACCGTGTTTAAGACTTATAGAACAAATATTACAAGACTGCTTCGACTGTTCACCATTGATAGAACTTTTTGATCTGAATCCAACAACATAAACAAGTTGGGATATATTAATTCGGCATTCCTGATTCAATCGGATCGTTATATCGTCGCTCCAAAGTTATCTTCACGTATATCACAAAATCGAAAAAATTAGATAATATAATAATTTTTTAGAACTGGTCGATCTGTTCAATCTCCATCTCTTACGGTTTCTGAGATATTATGGAGCCATTTTGTTGTATATCCACTTTTGTTCAAAAATTACGTTATGTTACCGAAAATATATAAAATTTTTGAATAAAAAAAATAATGGGTTATACGTGAATAGAAATGTGCACTATAAAAGAAAAGTTATATATAATATATACAGTTGCGGTCAAAATAATAGCAGCGCACCACAGCCTAATATACATATTCATATATTTATTTGTGTGATAATTTTTTTAAAGCTACTTCTGAATTAAGTGCTGTGTTACGAGGTTACAAACACAAAATAATTGTTTATTTGGTGATATGATTTTAATTACTTAAGAAATTTCAGATTTATTGGATTATTCGATATTATGGACCGGTCAAAATAATAGCAGTGTTCAAAAGATCTCAAGAAAAAGGAATTTTATCTCAATTTTTCAATTCGATTTGATGTTATAAGTAAGATATTACACTACTTCTGAAATGTTATTGTATTATTATTCTTCATAAGTAGGGCGAGGAAGGCATCGTGGAGAAGAAAATCGAGATCATATAAAAAGGTTGAAATCTGAGGGAAAATCATATAGTTAAGTTCGCCTTTTATTCCAATGTTCTATCAAATTGATAAGATAATCGATATTAAAAGAAGAAAAATCAAAAACATGTGAAAAAAATCCGTTTATGTCACCTGCAACCATTAGCCGAATAATAATGTCTAGTACAAAAAACCCACTTACGGCCGCCACCGAGAGTTTAAAATGTTCACAGAATACTAAAAAAACATAATTTGTAAGCCAGAAGTCCGAAAAAAGTCCCACTTAAAAATAAAAGACATGGCACCAAAAATTGCAATTCGCAAAAACACACCTGGTGTAGCCAATTAAGAAGTGGGTGCACGTTTTATGGTCAATTGTATCAAAAATTGTTTTGTATGGTGGGACAGTCCCTCGATAGTTTGTAAGACGTCCACAGAACACGTAGTCCATCTCCAGGTACCAAAACAGTCAAATAGGGAGGATCAATCGTAATGGCTTTGTCGTTTTTTTATATTATGGAGTTGGGTCAATACATTGGCCCAGAACTATCATGGACTCTGCCCAGTACATCAAAATACTGCATAATATTATTCTTACGTATACAGAATACGGAATGCCCCTTAAATGGGTCTTCTAGAAGGTCAATTATCCCGAAAACACCAGTCGACTCGCAAAAGGTGGTTAGAAGTCAATAATATCGATGTTACGGAATGGTTCGGGCAGACACCGCACCTAAATATAATCAAAAATTTTAAGAGTGATGACTAATATGAGGTCTCACTAACAATACTGAAAAACACTAACGATGTTTGACACGTAATTATAGAGGCATAGTCAAAAATACCACATGAAAGGGGCAAAATACTAGTCGACTCCAATAAACGATGTCATGAAGCAGTAATAATCAATAAAGTCAGTGCAAATAAGTGTTAAATTCAAGAAAATATCGTTATTTAAATAATTATTCAAGATAGTATTCAATTAAAGTGAATTGAAACAAAATATATTTAGATTTGATTAGCGCTGCTATTTTTTTGACTGGTCTCATTTTTGACATAAATGCTTCTAAAGGCCTAATCTCAAAATTGCAAAAACTTATTTTTTATTTAAAGCCAGATTAAGATTGGCATAATACCACCTTTCAATCACCGTAAAAACTTTTAGGATTTTCGAAGTAGAACTGATATTTTTCTTTGTCGACATTTTTTATCTCGTCGCTGCTATTTTTTTGACCGCAGCTGTATATTTTCGTATATAGTCCATAACGGTTAGTTTTTATATATGTAGATGGAAATTAGAATTAAATAAGTTAGTTTTTTTACGACAAGAACATTATATTCTATCACATAGTAGAGGAGTATACAATTTCAAAGTTTTCTTAAAATTTTAATATTTTTTCAACATTTTAAGTCAAAGCAATTTAAAAATAATGAAATTGTTTCGTTTAAAGTGCGGAAAATTAAAATGCAAATCGTTTTAATTGTGTGAATCCACAAAAATGCAAATTTAAAGCAAGTAAAGTTGAAATGGAATATTTGAAGCCGTGTTGTATGTAGTAAATTCATTTTCCAGCGGAACATTTTTCTTCAAATGAATTTCATATTTGTATTTTTATGAAGGTAAAATCATTGCCAATCACTTTAGAAGGATGTATATTCCAAACTTTATGTTTCTAGCTCACCTTGTGAGAGAAACGTCACGCCTTTGGACCGATTTGACTCTACCGATGT
Source organism: Polietes domitor (assembly GCA_947397865.1). Taxonomy (NCBI): domain Eukaryota; kingdom Metazoa; phylum Arthropoda; class Insecta; order Diptera; family Muscidae; genus Polietes; species Polietes domitor. Next base: position 120,038,501 of record OX377619.1, on the reverse strand, counting down.
TTTGTTCGTATGCTAGAATGCTATAATATTTATACTTTTTGGGGTCTACGATTAATATTTCAATGTGTTGCAAACGGAACGACAAAATTAATATCTTTTACGCTAATCGTTGTAGAACTGCAAGAACTACGCCTGCAATAAATATTGGAAAAAGCTTATGTGCTTCTAATCTGATACATATGTTTCTTAATAAATACTTTATTAATTAAAAAAAAGGTTTGCGAAAGTAATAGGCAGATTTATTTCTACATCTTTTAAACATTTTTTAATAATTTGTCCAACTTTAAGTGTGAATGACTGTTTGTATTTATGAAAAAATGTCGAGATTTTATTAAACGAAACGAAATGTTTCGGTAACGTCCCTTCACATTTTTAGAACCATCAGAATTCAAGCTAAATACATACTAGATTTGTGTGCGTGCGAGAACAGACTTTGTGGTGTAGTAGGTGGTGTAGAACGTCCGCTTTCCATTCCTAAGGTTGTAAGTTCGAAACACAGGAGCTTTAATAGTAACATTAAACATAGTAATAGCAATTTAATAAACAATGATCATATTTAAGTTAATACTTAATGAGGTCTCCATTTGTTTTCAGGATTTCATTTAAACAAGTTTTCACCGAATTGCGTTACTTTTGGTGGAAGAGGTCAGTCTGCGTCTGGTTTCGGTACTAATTTTGCATGTTCTAATATATATTGTCAAGCTAACTTCATAAATTTTCAATGGAGTTGACGTTTGCGACTGAGTTTTCGCTGCTTTGGAAAAGTATGCTTGGGTTCACTGCATCGTCTAAATATATTGCCATTACGCAGCGCACTGTAAGCTGATTTTCCATTAAAATGTTAATATACAACTTGTGTACCATTATTCACATGCAAGTCAGTTCTATGTCTTAAACTTAAAAGCAAAATGACAACGCATCAGGAGAATAAAGGGTTGTATAAAGGCAAGCCTAAATGTATGCTAATGGAAGTTCATAGTTTATGTTTTAATTACAGAATTGTTTGTTTCCCATTTCGTTGCTAAGTTTGTATCGCAAACTTATAATTTTGTTTCAAATGCAATTTTCCTTTTACAAGATTAAGCGAGGATTTATAGAATTTTATAAAACTATAATATGGACGGTTTTCAGCAGACATACTCGTGATTTTTTTTCCATTTCGTATTCGCTTAAATGTACGCATACTACCGATTTATGGCCACTTTTTATTTTACAAATCACAAACTTCGAAACCAGTTTGCACTTTATAAAAAACATACATTTTCTATGTCCGTCAAGGTAAATACGGCCCACATAGTTTGTGTATCGTGTGTGGGTCGTAACTAACACACCTGTTATCCCAAAAAGGTTTATTAAATTTGAATACTTTTCATTTTCTACCGGAAAAACGTAAAATAAAACGAAAAAATCGAAGAAACTTCAATTACGAGCTCCAGAAATGCTATTAAATATTGAATATCTATTCAAACACCTTGAAATACACAAATACTTATCTATTGGTATGCATTAGTCAAAGATCGATTGGGATTGCACATTAAAGTTTTGTCCGTATTTCGAACCATTTACCATTTCTGCATTATATTCTCTATTTGAATATTACTTAGAATAATGTAATATGTATACACATAAACGTTTTTGTTGTGATCTCCAATTTGACTAATGAAGCATATGAATAATTTTTACAACTGAAAGTTGATGCATTTTCCACTCCCTGTGTAGAGTGAATTCGTCGCTCCTGTTGGTGGGCGTAGTGTATAAAGTATGCATAATAAAATTCTTCAAGGGAACAAATTACAACGAATCTATTCTATAAGTGTTCTGACAACTGGCACGTGGTGCTGATATCGACGCTACTCAACTCTATCGTTTTGTAACAGGGTTGTCAGATATGACGATTTCTCGCCAAATATGTTTGGCGACTTTATTTTCGATTTGGCGACATGGTGATTTATAAAATAGCGATTTTCTTGGCTTATTTTAGAAAAATTAAAATCAGTGTTCTTATGTTATTGTATTTGAGTTATTTTGTAGAGAAATATATTACAATTTGTATGTAGTCGTATATATGCCTACAAATTCCATATATCGTTTATTTCCTAACGAATTACCATTTCCATCTTCTTAAAAAAAAAAAAAAAAAAAAAAAAAACAGAAAAAATTAGGTATATTCCCGATTATAAACAAACCATGTATGGAGAAATAATAATAATTAAAAACAGTAATAAATGTAGCATTGACTTTTCTACTACAACATTTTTTTTAAAATGCATTCGTTCCATTAAAAATACCTGAAATTTAGGGGACATTGGTCCATGGAAACGGGAGATAGAAACTGCCCCACAAAGGAGAAACTTATATTTTTTAATGGTAATTGTTTTGTTGTTTCTTTTTTCAACCAGTGAATTATGCCTAAACTAGGTCACGGTATACGAAATAGTTTGAACTTTTATTAGGAGTAATAAATACCAATAAAATATGTTTTAATTCCTTACCAAGGAATGTTCAAAATATACAATTCAAATATAATATCTGAATTCCATAAATTTTTTACAACAACTATATAATGGAATTTGTCGATTTTTTAACAAAAAACTGAAGTTGTTTAAATTTGCGGTTTTTGGCGATTTCTGACAATTGCTTTGGCGACAATATTTGTAATAATAATAAAAAACTAGGCATGGTAAAATTCAAATCGATGCTCCCGTGAGAGTGACATGGTAATAATTGAAAATAAAATATATAAAAGTTAATGCCTACAGAATTGAGTTTATTGAAAGTTTAAAATATGAATAAATCATGGGTGGCGGACGTTACATTTGTACGCAGCTCTTTGAGAGTGCTTTGAAATGACATTTACATATTTGCTTGACAATTTTTGGGGATTTTTTACTAAATCCAAGTACAATTTTGATGAAGTTTTCCAGAACTAAGTATATTGTTACTCAATTCAAGTAAATATTTACAATTTTCCCCAATTTTTTCCTTCGCGGTGGTTGTCTAGAGCAATATTTGAAGTATTTTAGATATAATACCTAAATGTATGGAGAACTCGACATAAATTTCAGTAAAAACTTTAACTTAATTTTATAAAAAGAACATTTTTAGGTTAAATTCCCTAAATGGATTTTTTCCATGCAAAAAGTTTCTCTTTTTTTTTCTTACTAAATCCATTAGTGTATGAAGTTCTCTGGGACACCTTTTCGACTTTTTTCATTTATTGTGATAAGTAAGTAAGGTCCAATATAATCCCGATTACATTTTTCATCCCGTATTACCCCGCTTTTTCGTTTTTACATTATTTTTGATACCCTATAGTTTAAAAATTGCTACTAAAACATTTTTTGTTAACCGACAAATTAAATTAAATTAAAATTAGATTTCCGTCCCTGACATAACCAAAATAGGAAAATATGGCCTACCAAATACCACTAAAACAGCTATTACTTACTACAACTGTCGATATTGCCTCAAATAGGAATGGTTACATATAATTTTCAGTTGAATTGCTATTTGATCAATTTGGTAGGTCCATTTTTTTCATATTTGCATATCTGGATGGATTTTTTATTTTTCTCTCTAATATGCAACCGCGTCTATTTATGGTACACATATATATATATATATATCTGTATAGCATCCATCAACTATTTTTTAAGATCCTCTTTCGAATATGCTGCTTAGCATATTGTTTTCCATAATACCTTATTATACATGCTTTCATCAATGGCAAGATTTTCTTTACCCACATTTCCAGAATGTTTGATTCAGAAGATTATTTATACATATATTTTTTTGTAGAAACGATTAATGTATTGGTGTAGTGTGTCGGATTTTTCTGACCGATAAAGTCGTTTATCGGGGATTTTATACGACCAGTGATTACCATTTTGATTACCATTCAGTAAAACACCCTGCAGTAAACAAATTAATTATTTTCACAACATATATCTACCCAAATTTATAGCTTAAATTATTTTTAGTTTTATTTTATTTTTAGCTGCCTGCCAAGTGTTTTCAGATTTTTTGAAATTCGTTCCATGTTTTGCATGCTAAACCAAATAAATGTTTTATTGATATGCCAACTACCCTCCAGTACACTTGCTTATATATGTTATATTTCAAAATTCGGGCGTGACGCTTTGCCTTTTCATGTCCCTTAAACGGACTCTGCCCACCATTGGGTTAAAATCTTGCAAATAAATTTCCTCAGTTGTAAGCATTTTTTATTAGATCCAAAGAACTGTTTTTAGGTAAAATTTCTACCCTATTTCTAGTAAATGTATTATTGGCTTTGACCTTGAAAGAAGAAATGAGTAAAGTTTCCATAGTTAAATTTCCTACTTTTAAGGAAATTTGTACTAAACTGGAGTAAAATTGTTGAACTAAATTGGAGTTGGAGTATGGATTTTGTGGATGCGATTCATTGCAAGAGGAATTTTTCTCACCAAAAATCGTTTGACACAAACGCATAGTCTAAATGCCGCTCTGCTCGAACTTTGTACTATTTGGCCGTTAAGAATTAACTAAATAAGTCCAAGTCAGTGCTATCTTGGGACTAGGGTTATCAGTTTGTTGTTTGTTAGGGATTTAGCGTCTATAACCGGATATCTATAGCTCGAATAATAGGACAGATTAATGAAACAAACAAAATAGAAATGAGAAAAATGCTCCCTTGAACGATTTTTTTGTTGATGCTGATCTTAGAAAAAGGATTTTCACTTAAAATCCAGCAGATTTAGGTTTTCCTATGTATATGTATAAATAGATAGTACATAATGACGCCTGCAAACAATAGTACAGGAGAGGCGTTCAAAGTTTATTTTATTATGCTACTAAGTTAATTATAAAAGTTTGAACGTTTTTTGATTATAACTTTTGATTTGATTGACCGATCAGACCGTAGAATCTAATCTATTTCCTAATACAACTGTTTTCCATTATTATTATTTTCAGATATTGGATACTTTCTCGAAGGGATTAGGAATAGGCGCCTCTTAACGCTACCCAAGAGCAGGGAGGAGCAAGCGCCTCTGACAGTGGCTACTGTCGGTGCTAACTTTATAAGGAATCAATTGATACGACGACGCAGGCATTTTCAATATGGCAACCAGCGATGACGAGCCTATGCATTTGTACGAAGTCTTTCAGAACTGTTTCAATAAAATCGCAAATAAACAACCAGCTGGAGGCGGAGCTAATGTTGGTGCACCGGTCGATCGTAATGGTGGTTATCAGTCTTCTTATGGAGGACTTGGTGGGATGGAGAATGGCATGTACGGCGGCGATGACTTTAATCCAATACACGATGGGGCCTCTAGTAGTGGGGTGCGTTTTCCCGGAGGGGCGCCAGTAGATCAGTATTTCGACGCGGGTATTGGCAATGGAGGCAGTGCAGGCGGCAGTGGCGGTTGGTACGGCTCGCCAGTAGGTGGAAGTGGTGGCTATGGTGGACAGACTGCGTATCAGAATAATGGACCTATGAGCGGGCATCATTTGGGTGGACCACCACAACATCATGACCCAGAGGGTCATCATATGGGGCCAAATGCGGCCATGGGACTACAAATGGATCCCGGTCATGTAGGCATGCACAGTCCAGCGCCCACCTCATTACCCCCAATGAGCTCATTTCGGGGTAATAGCACAAACAGCATCCAACAAATAGGCGGAAATCCAGCTGCACATTCTCCTGCTCTGTACAACTCACCACAACCACACAGCACTCCTCACAGTTCTATGTCCACACCGGGACCACACCCCAGCCATCATGCTTTGGCCGGCCATCACGCCCCTCAACACAGTCCCGCTATACAAAATGATGCCTTCTCCGTAGGCGGAGTGGGTGTGCCTGGTGTTGGTGGCGTTAACATTGGTCCCAAAGCGACTGCGACTTCGAGTGTAGGTGGTGTTCCTGGACCAAATGGACCCAACAGTGGTTTGCGACAACACATGTACATGTCGTCAACGCCAGCTGATCAGTCCATCAGTAGTTTCAGTTCAAATCCTTCGACACCTGTGAATTCACCTCCTCCCCTTACTCAAAGTGGACTTGTTGGCCAGTCCATGTTAGGTGACAAGGGTGGTGTTGGCGTACCTGGACCTTCGGGTTCTGGATGGGGCCATGCCGTTCTAAACGGAGCAGGTCCCAGCAGCAGTAGTACTGTAAGTGGAGGTGCTAGCGGCAGCTATGCGCCCGATATGGTGCCATCCGGTCTTCATTCTATGGCTGCGGTTTTTCAAGGAGCTCGTATGGAGGAGCGTCTGGACGACGCACTCAATGTACTACGCAATCATTGTGAGCCGGAGCTGCTGAGCGGCGTAGGTGCGGCGCTCTCTGCTATGGATAATATCGACGGATTATCGTCCTTTGTGCCAACATCCCCGTCCGGACACGGTATGGTTACGGCCGGTGCCGGTCCCTCAGTGCTAAACACAACACACGACGTAATGTCGGCGGGTCCGTCGTCCGTGCAAAATGTGGGAGGCGTTGGAGGTGGACTTGCACCGCAGATTAAAATGGAACGCACATCAACAACGGTAACTGGTACGTCCACATCAGGCACGTCCAAGGGCAAAAAGCGAAAAGAACCAGCCGCCAATGCCGCATCGGCTGTCAGTGGCGGTCCATCAACGTCTGCAATGAACAGCATGATCGATGCAACAGATACAAAACCAAGTAGCTCTATGGAAAGTTCGCTACATGGTCAGGGTCCGCTATCAGGAAAGGGTTCAAAGCGTCCTCGTCGTTATTGCTCATCGGCAGACGATGACGACGACGCGGAACCTGCCGTCAAAGCGATGCGAGAAAAAGAGAGACGCCAGGCGAATAATGCCCGCGAACGCATTCGTATACGCGACATAAATGAGGCACTCAAAGAGCTTGGACGCATGTGTATGACCCATCTGAAATCCGATAAACCACAGACGAAATTGGGAATACTTAATATGGCCGTGGAAGTAATTATGACACTAGAACAACAGGTGAGAGAACGCAACTTGAATCCCAAAGCTGCCTGCCTGAAAAGAAGAGAAGAGGAAAAGGCCGAAGATGGGCCTAAGCTGGCGGCTCAACATCATATGCTACCGCAACCTCCTCCGGGAGTCTATGGACAACCACCACCACAATTACCACCGACAGCTCAAAGCGGCCTGCCATCAGTAGGCCAACCGCCCCTACAATCCCAACAGCCAGGTGTACAACTGCCGCCTCACTTACAAAGCCACAATCCAGCGCCGCATTCACAATAGCAGGCGCACAGCAGTCACAACGATCCGCCCACTTCCCATCTGCCAACAGATATCGCCGCACATCAGACCAGCCATCAGCAGCCGCAGCCGCCGCCACAAGTGCCGCATCCACCACAGCAACACCAGCCACGACATCAGTCCTCCGGATCTGATTTGGAGCAGCAACTGATGAGCAACCTGAGCTTGTTTCGACGACGTCATCCACACACGCAGTCTGGAGCCATGCCGACTACACTACAACAACTCCCCCATCCACCGCCACCACCACATCATCACATGCATCATCAGCATCAATTGTAGGCATGCATTACAAAGTGACCCAGCTCCCAGCCCCTCCCCACGTCACCCTTCTTCTTCCCACATAGTTGAATATTGCTGCTTTGGATGTTTCCTAACATCAACATGGTGTCACACAAATTGTACATAGTTATATCAAAAACCGATTTCACAAAGATTTTTTAGAACTGTAATCCTGTTTTTATACTCTGTTTTCATTACTTCTTTGCCAATAGACAAGGTCCACCACAGCTGTTTGATTTTTATATTAAGTTTATTCTGTACGTTTTATTTGTGTCCATTCGATTTTATTTAATTTGATTGTAAAACATAGAATTTTAACATTATAGGTCCCTATCCCTACGCGCGTGAATGTACGACACAGCCAGCCAGCCATATTTTTCTACGCATAGCCATCTATGAGGATATCTCTCTTTCCTTTTACCTTTTTTCCATTTACTTAAATGCTTTAAGAAGCCCATATTTATGTCTAGGTTGAATTTTGTTTTGTGTACGTCCTTTGTGCGTATCGCGTATCGTGTCGTATGTATTTCTACTTCTACCATACAATAATAACAACAACAACATATCTGTGCATATTTTCTACAATACCTGTCTTCAATTGTATGATGTTTCTTTCATCAATTCATTAAATATACTTGGTCTACATTTAGACTCAACACACAATCAATCACGCATATTGTTTATATTCACAAAAACAATTTTGATTAGTTTTATATTACGTTCGCCAGGGTGGTTATTCGGTGATCGATTTGTTGAAACGAAAGTAGATCTAATTAAGTGCTATTATCATTTGGTGGACGATTTCAGCAGGAGCTGCAGTTTGTTTTGTTGCATAGACATATGTACCACACTCGCAACAGGGGTGATAGTGTCCAACCAACAATCAGATCGCCTCGTTGCGAGAGTTTTGGCTTCACTCCTGCAATGATAGTCTGGAGTTCTTAGCACTTATTTATTTTTACTTACAATTTCAGCTATTGAAACAATACAGAAAACTACCAAGCACAAATTGTCAAATAGTTAAAAGATGCCAATTGTAATAATAGACAAATTTTAAGACGTTTTATACTGACGTCACCGCAGCCAGTTAATAATTGAAAGTGAGATTGGATGGAAAGGACATTTCTCCAGGATAGAACTTGCAAAAAGGGCCACACGAAAAGGAATTGTTTGTTATAATAATAAATTTAAGGTCCTTGCAAACAACATATAAACCACAACACACAAAAAACACACACAAATTATTAAGTTAAATTATATACAAATATATACATATATATGTATATATATGAATAGATATTTATAGTTTATATATACATATTATATATATATATAAATAGTACATTAATTATGTATATTCAATTAAAATAAAACATTGAAAAAAGAGATAGTCCTGTAAGATGATATTAGTGTGTAAGATAACCCCCCTTAAACGCCACAACAATTATTCCCTGACAATGGATTAGAATTGTCAACGAGAATTCCAAGTTTAGCCAAACACAAACAGACAGATCGACAGACAACAATAACAATGCTCAATGAATATATCGAACTATGCATAACGCATCCTCCATGCAAAGGGCTTGTTTGTTAAATTGCCTATATTATTTGACAAATAATCACTTTGAAAACCTGTTCCAGCAGTTTTGAACCAACAGAGCTTTTAATAGTGTCTTTTTAACGAGCAGACCAATGCAATACTAGTGCAATACTTAGCCACGTTTATATACAAATCAGAGGCTTTTATTGTCTTTTATTTGCCATCCGTCAAAAGGATATTATCAAAAACTTTGTTGGCATGGCATCCACCATCTTCCTTTCCTCACCACCTAACAGAACGAAAAAAGACAAGCCCCCACCCAACCCACCAACAAATCCCACAATCCCCCACAAAAAGAGATGAAGGCAAACTAAGTGTATAAAATACAAAACAAAAATTATATCATAAACAACACACAGCTTTACCTGGAATTTTCATCTAATTGTATGTAGTTTAGACCAAAAATTTTTTAACAAAAAATGTCAAAATTCAAGCAAAGAGTTTGTCATGCCATTAACTTCTTGTATTATAGCAACATTTCAAAGTGGCATCCTTTTTTCAATCGTCTACTTCTTTCTTTTGTTTTGAAAGGCATCTATAACAAAATAAAATCATCTATTTTCATAGATACCGTTTATAGCATAAATTTTTATTTGTTTTATTTTTCTTTTTATAATCTTTTACTTGACCTAAGTATTGTTTAACAAAAATTTACACAATTTTTATAATTGAATTAAATTTTATTTAAATGTAATTATTGTTTAATTTTATTATCATTTTTTTAATTTTAAACGTCATATTGCTCATATACAATATTTTTTATACTTAATTTTATTTCTTTATACATAATTTTTTACATTATACATTTTTAAAAAGCAAAACAAAACAACAAACAGAACACATATTTTTATTTCAATTTTTTTGTGGTTGACAAACCGAACGATCGATCGTTCGATCACACTTTATGCTCAATTGTATCAAGTAAAACGAAAGGAAAACAAAACAAAGGCAAAATTATGTTATAAAAATAAAACGAAATAAATAAAATTTATAAAAATAATAATAAAAAACATACAAACAGAATATGTATTATTAAATGCTATTAAAACGTAAAAATATATTATATACATATGTATATTATATGTACTTAAAATGTTGCCAATGTTCTTGATGTTTTATTTATCGACGCAGTCATTTGGAATTAAGGAAACAGGTACGTACATTACATACCCAGTAAAAAAAGGAAGCAGGAATCACCTTTTAGTCAGATTCCAAAATCCCAATTTGCATATTTTCCGCGTTTGAGGAAGTTCTTTTGAACAACTTCCAAAAAGTATCCCAGCAAAAAATAACATGACCGAGATGTGCTTAAATAACACTGCGGAACAAAATGAAACTTTTTCGAAAATAAAAAGTTCTGACAACGAGTTCTGATTCTGAGTTGACCTGGTATTACATAAGTTCGCTAGCAAAATATTAGATTTCTACCATCAATTCATTGGCAAAACTACAGAGAAAGTCCCAAAACTGTCTCGGAGTCGCCACTAGAGAGGTTAAATGTAAGAATGACAAAAACACAATTTGTTAAGTTCTCCCGCCGATCTAACTGCCCAAGGAGCTCCCTAGTGGAGTCAAATGTATGAGTGACCCTCAAATATTTTTTCAACCCTCACATTTTCAAAACATACCCTACCCTCTATCTTCTCCATACGATTTTTTTATGAAATAAAGAACCAAAACAAAACTTCCCATACAAAAACTAATTTTTATAAAATTTGCTCCCATCGCTATAACTGCCCCAAGGAGTCCCATACCAACCCCCAATATTTTTCAGCCATCATTTTCTCAGAACATACCAACCCTCTATCTTCAAACATTAAGGCGGCCCTAATACATTTTTTATTTTTATATTTTTTATGAAAGATAGGCTCGGAGAGGGGGTGTATTATGACTGACCCCAATAATTTTTCCCTCCCATAATTTTTTCCGAATACACCGATCCCCAATTTCTACTCCCATACAAAAACTATATATCTCCCAAGTAGGTCTATTAATTTAACTTTGTTTTAATTTAAATTGTGACATCGCGAAGTCCATCCAATTCGCTTAGGGGTGGTGGTGCAATGTTTATATCAAAAAGACTTAATTACAGCGTTGTTTACAGAGGGCAAAATTATGGCTCGGTTGAATGTTTGTTCGTTGAGCTGTTAACCGAAGTAGGGAAAATGTTAGTTGGTGTAGTTTATTTGCCGCATAGTGACTTCGGTGCTTTTGAAAATGAAATTTCTGATTTGCTAGCTCATTACCCCAATGTTTTGATAATGGGTGATTTTAATAACAACTTTTTCGATTTTACAAAGGCTAATAGTGTTAGGCGTGCATGTAGTAAAGGGTGATTTTTTAAGAGCTTGATAACTTTTTTTTAAAAAAAAACGCATAAAATTTGCAAAATCTCATCGGTTCTTTATTTGAAACGTTAGATTGGTCCATGACATTTACTTTTTGAAGATAATTTCATTTAAATGTTGACCGCGGCTGCGTCTTAGGTGGTCCATCCGCTTAGTCCAATTTTGGCATTTCCGCGTTTTTGAGTAACAGAGACCCAATTGGTGCGAACGGCGACGAATCGAAAATTGGTGGTCATCATTAACACTGGCCGATACAGCTGCGATATTTTCTTCAGTTCGCACTCTACGTAAGCGTGTTGGTGGTTTAATGTCCAACAATGTAAATTTGGTGCGAAATTTAGTCACAATAGCCCGAATAGCCGCTTCAGTGGGTCGATTAAACTGACCATAAAATGGAAGCGCGCAATGAACTTTCTTAACAGAGCACGCATTTTGATAATAAAATTCAATAATTTGCAAGCGTTGTTCGTTTGTAAGACGATTCATGATGAAATGTCAAAGCATACTGAGCATCTTTCTCTTTGACACCATGTCTGAAATCCCACGTGATCTGTCAAATACTAATGCATGAAAATCCTAACCTCAAAAAAATCACTCTTTAGAATGAATGTTTCAATACATCATAATGTGAAGCCGACGCATTTCGATCCTGTCCATCAGTCAACTTCCTTACTTGATTTCTTTCTGGTCTCAAATTCGGAATATGTTGTACTCTCGGATCAAATTTGTTGTCCTAATATTTCAAAACATGCTCTCATTTTTACTTCCTTGGAAATCCCGGTTCGGCGCCGTAACGTAGAGTTCTATGAATTCTATGATTACAATGCTCTGAGTCAGGAAGCAATCTATGAGAGGGTTTGTAGTTTTGATTTTTCAAATTTGTTTCTCTCGTCTGATGTGAACGAACAATTAAATATTCCTATGGCTGGTTTAAATCATATCCATTCTGCTTTTCCTCTGAAAAGAAGAAAAGTTCGAGCGGACCGCAATGATTGGTTTAAATCTAGTCATATTGCCTATCATCTTTCGCTTAGAGATTTGGCGTATAAGGCTTATCTTGATGAGAAAAATGATGGCAATTGGAAGATTTTTTTGTAAAGCACGAATTCGTGCTAAATCTATAGTGAGAAAGGCGAAGAGGGAGGCCCATGGGTCTTTATTTGTTGACGGAGAATCCCCCAAATCAATATGGAAGCGCGTTAGAAATAACGGTTTGCTTAATAATGATTCTGATGATTTAAGAGTTTTTGCTAATGTCGGGCTGGATGAGTTGACTGCAAAATTTATTGATAATCAGCTCCCTCTGCCTGATGAAGTTAATGGGATATTTCAACAATATGCTGATGTGCCATTTCTCCATCTGAGTTATATATTGCATTTAATCGTATTACTTCACGTTAAATTTTTTAAAGTGGTGTTTCCTCTTATTTCGTCGTTTTTTTTTTTTGTATGTGGTGAATTCCATCATCACTACTTCCACTTTCCCACTTCAATATAAAATTTCTAAGATAATTCCTATTAAGAAAAAAATTAATTCTATTTCTCTGGACAACTTAAGACCTATATCGCTTCTGCCTCTTCAGTCCAAAGTAGTTGAGCATATTTTGAAAGCTCAACTTTTGACTTACATTGAGAGTAGATCGCTACTTAGTGATTGTCTTCTTGGCCTTACCGACACGATTAAGGAAAAATTAAATAATCATCGTCTCTGAGTGCTCCTTTCTCTAGATTTAGAGAAAGCATTTGATCGTGTTGATCATGCATTATTAATAGAAAAATTATTTATGCGCAGACCAACGCATGTCGATTAATGTTTTCATATCTTATCTGCAGAAAGCAGTATGTACATGCCAATGGGTTAATGTCATGTGTGTTGTCCGCGAGAGGTGGAGTTCCTCAAGGTTCGGTCCTTGGTCCACTTCTATTTACGTTATTTTTGAATGATCATTTCGTTAGTCTTGGTCCCTGGTGTGTCCCTTATTCGTTTGCTGCTGATGTACAAATCTTATTTAAAGGTAGCATCAGTTTACTGATGTTTTGCAGGCTAATATTGATTACATGCTACAGTTGCTTTCTAGTTGGGTTATTTCTAATAGATTTTCTATTAATGCAACTAAAACAAAAGCACTATTGTATTCAACGCATCCTGTTGATATATGTCTGCAGTACAATAACGTGTGCGTTGATTTTGTCGGTAGTATTAAATGTTTGGGTGTAGTTCTTGATAGCAAATTGTGTTTTGAACAGCATATTGACGGTGTCATTGCTCGCGTGAATTCGACGCTAAGTCGACTGTTTAATTGTGACCTAAGCTTACCTCGCCATATTAAAGAGAATTTAGTCCATGCTTTGATTATGCCCAATATCCTTTATTGTATAGAGGTTTATGCTGACACTGTAAAGCGCAATACTGATAAGGTTTGTGTGGTTTTAAATAGTGCAATGCGATACTTGTACCATACGAATCGTTTTGCGTAGAACATTTTTTGGGTTATTCTTTTGACAAATTTATTAATCTACGTTCTCTAATAATGTTCTATAAGGTTTACAAAAATCGTTGTCCAATATTTCTGACTAGAACATTTACTTTAACGCGCTCCACTAGATCTAACCAGCTAATTATCCCTATGCTAGACCATTATCTAGAAAAGTCATTCCAAGTTAGAGTAGCCCGTATGTTTAACAAACTACCTGTTAATTTAAGGACTTTTAATATGTCATATGCGACCTGGCGCAATAAGATCCTTCAACACTTACAGTTAACTACATAGATTTTATTAGGAGTAGTAATAGAAATATTGTAATATACAATAGTCTTAATACAGGTATTTGTGCAGTGTTTTGTCTCTTTTTACTTTAAAATTTTATAACATAAAATTCGAGTAGTCATTCTTAAAACAACTTCTTCTATTATGATTATTTTGGAAATATGTCCAATGCAGCATTTCTTTAAAGACCTTCGTCTGTTTATATTTTTATTATTATTGTCCGGCGATTCATTGGGAACTTAGAAATTCTATCTGTATGCTCTTTTATTATTTATTTATTTTTTATTTAATTATTTATTTTTGTTTAATTACTTATTTTTATTTAGTTGTTTATTTTAATTTATTTATGAAAATGTTCAGTTTAAAATCATATTTAATTTTTTATTATTTTTTTAAATACTATTTGTTTGTAGTTTGGATCATGATTACTTGTAGTTAATTGTTTAAATAGTTTAAGACATTTAATAAATGTAATTTCTTGAAGAATATTGTAATTCAATTATAATTGGCCACTTGACTTGAAATTACAACGAAATAAAAGAAATGAAAAAATTAAGTTTTATCTTTATTTGTAATTATTTTGAAACATTCTGCCAGTATTTTTTGTCTATTCCCCCGTGAGAACAATTAAGACATACATAAATTCAATTCTTCGCAGTAATTTTTTATATCCACAATGTTTATGTTAATTTATTATGCATTTATGTTTATAATTAAGGAAATAAATTTGAATCTGGCATCTGAATTGAAATTGAGAAAATAAAAATTGAACATCAGAAATGAAAATTGAAATTGAGAATAAAAAAATGTATATTAAGAAATCTAAATTTAAATTAATTAGTATTTTCTCATTTTCAATTGTTTATTTCTCAAATTGTATTTTCACAATTTCAATTTACATTTCTGAATTTCCATTTATTTTTCTCAATTTCAATTTTCATTTCTGAATTTCAATTTGTTTTTTCTTAATTTTTGTATTTTCTCAATTTTAATTTACAATTTTTATTTCTCAATTTCATTATGTATTTTCTCAATTTCAATTGAAAATGGTGTAAGAGGCTAAATGATTTATCTAACAAAGATTGAAAATACCTAATATTTGAACACATTTCTCAAAAACGTATTCATATTCCAGAAATGTCACAAAAATCAAACGACAATTGGCTTTTTGACATTTATTTTCCCATTTGCAAACTAACGTTGTTCTGTTCGTAGAAATGTATGCTTTTTTTACTATATATATATTTTATATCTTGTGATTAACCCGCTTTTAATTTTCGCCATAATATACAAAACTTCCTTTCTTTAGTGTATAGTGTCGGTTTCATATTAAAAAAAAACTGCACCGCCTAAGGCTCAAATTTCGGTCACGCGCCACGCCGTTGAATAGAATCCTTTCTTTGTTGAATATAATTCCTTATATATGTACATATATCATATATCAGCTGTTCATGTTTTGCTTGCCGAAAGAAGTATTTTCAAATGACCTTCAATTGGTTCCATAATTGAGATTTCGGAAGCATGTCTGGAGCAAACTTGTGCCGATTATGTGTAAATATTTGCAAAGATTATCGAAATCTTTATGATGAAAATGGTCTCCGTAATGAGACGTACAAAACCACAGTCAAGTATTTTGATCCAATGGTAAGGAGCGCAGCGGAGGGTCTATCCACGTTGAAGCTATAAACTGCAGTGACTTGTATCGGGTTAAATGTTTATTACATCTTTTAGTTTTTGAACGTGGACCAAGGAAACCATCTAACTGTCCTATGTTTAATATGCTGGCGTCATATCACTGAGTTTCATAGATTCCAACAATCCGTGCTTCTGGCCCAAGCACAACTGCTCGAAGATGATAAAGTAGCCGCAACGCTCTTGGAGTCTCATCTATGTGCCAGCCGTGACATCATTTGCGGTGATTTTACGATTAAGCAGGAAAAAGAGTTTATCCCCGACGTCTCTGAACAAGATGTGTTAGAATGTTCGGCAACGAGAAAGTCCAATGAGACTAGTGAAATCTTCCACGACATTATTGTTAAGGAAGAGGTTGCGGTGGAGAACGAAGAACTATGCAAGAACGAAGAAAAGTGCAACAATGATCGTGTCTCCAACGACATAGTCAACAATAATCTTTTCGTAACGGATGAGGCTGAATTAGTAACACTGGTAAAATCAACTCCAAAAATATCATTTTCAAAATGTGTATATAAAACTGAACCATTGGGCGATGAAGGTATGTCGACAAATGATTCCGAAGCCAATCTCACTGCAGAAGTCGCCGACAATGACGATGATGTTTTAATGGACATTTCTAAATATGAACTGCAATCGATTGATGCAGAGCATAGCGAGGGATACGACGATACTTTATTAACGAATTATAAGCCGAAGCTGCGTAGAAAAAGCGAAGATTCCAATGATGAAAAATCACATCAGCCTAAATTAGTTGGGACCAGTGGGAAGCTTCCTGCAAGAGAAGATGCTAGCACGACGCAAGATGAAACACACATAAATCCTGCTCTTAAGAGGAAACGACACGAATCTATTCAATCTTCAACTGAGGCAAAACGTAAACCCGTAGCAACAAAGGCGTCCTTAAATTATTCTCTTGAAACAAAAAATTCTTTTAAATCCCAATCAATTAAAAGAAAGCGAGAAGAGGAACTAGATGACATAATTGTCCAATGGAAGTCCAACTTAGAGTGTTTGATTTGCAGCGAAACATGCCCGACTTATACTCTCTTACAGGATCATTTCACTCAACAGCATCCAAGTAAAGAGTGTTATATTTTATGTTGTGGCCTCAAGTTAAAGAGACGGGGTAGTGTTGCAGAGCACGTAAGCATTCATATCGACTCCAATGCTTTTAAATGCCGATTTTGCAGTAAACGTTGTACAAGAAAACGTAATTTGCGCTATCATATACTTAAACAACATGGTGTTTCTCAGGAAAATCACACTAATGTTTCTTCTTCTAACAAAGACGATGCTACGATAAAAGTTCACAGCAGTGAAGATCACCAGATAGTCGATAAAGGTGATTTTTCTGAAAATGATGATATCATTGCTCAATCGTTCAAGTGTATTAGAAAGGTGTCTGAAAATCAACCACAAAGAAAGTTGGCACAACAGGAGAGCGATGATATGATAGCTAAATGGATGCCAAATTTGGAATGTGCTGCCTGCGAAGAGAGCTGCGCAAGTTTCACACTGTTGCACGAACATTTTCGTCACAAGCATCCCAACGGTGATGGTTACGTTTTATGTTGTCAACGTAAATTTTGTCGCCGTACCAAATTTCAGGAACACATTCGTATCCACTTAGATCCAGAAGCTTTTGAGTGTAAAGTATGTGGAAAATTCCTTACAAGTAAACTCAATTTAAAGCATCACATGGCCAAGTTACATAGTGCCGCAAAAGATCAATCGTTGGAAACGCATGATATCTTAAATAAAGCCTCTAACGATTACTCTGAGACAAAAACGACAGAATCCAACAACAAATCAAATAAAAGAAAAACATTCCAGGAATTGGATGACATTATTGCCAAGTGGAGACCAAACCTGGAGTGTGTGATGTGCAATGATACAAGCCCTAGTTTTACTCTGCTGCAGCAGCATTTTGCCACGAATCATCCAGATGCCCGGTGTTATATAACGTGTTGCCAGCTTAAGTTTACGGGCCGCCACGACTTTGAAGCTCATATACGTTACCACAACGATCCGAATGCATTTAAGTGTGATTTTTGCGGGCGATGTTTCACCAGTGGGCGTAATTTATATAGACACGTACGATGTACGCATAGTTAAAACAATTATAGAAGCACTTGTTTCGGCATAGATCTTGAGCATCTATCTAGGACGGAGTTTAGATTGATAGAATATTAGTTGTTTAGACAGCATGACATTATTTATATGATATTCCATTACTGGTAACGATCCATCAGAGATGGAGGGAATTTTGCATTTATAGAATTGTAATTACATACATACAACATCTGTATTCGCTTAAACTCACACAATTTATTAATATGAAATACGATTATATATATTTTATATGATTAATGGAGTACATGTGTATGATTTTGTGGCCTCAATGGCTTCCTTATAATCCCAGCACAGAAGTAGTAGGAAGTAGTTCAAAATAAATAACATTATCATTACCTCCAGACCATGCATCCAAGCTACACTTGATTTAGCATTATTATTTTGGTTTTTTGGCATATCTCCGATTGTTAAAAAAATAAAGAAAATGTACTCATCTTTTTATCTGCGTACCTACTTTTCAGAAGTCAATGGGAGAAAAATGAGGAAATGGCGTTTTGGAACTAAAAAATCGGACTTTTTGCACTAAATGTATCCTATTTTCCAAGGGGGCAATTTTGGGCGGGGGAACCCTTCAAAAAAGTCGTGATTGTTCAAAATCGAAAAATACGAAAATTAGTCAACTTTGGACAGATTTCTAAAATATAACCGATTTCCCGATTTTTAATTTTTATATCTCAAAATAATCATTGGTTCCTTGTGTAATTTAAAACTTTAAAGATCAATTATTCGACAAATAAGATACTCTAAGACAAGAATCAAAAATTTTTCAATGGTCTATTAATTCAGAAAAATTTGCACAAAAACGCAACATGAAAACAATTACAACACTCAAAATAAAAAAATATTTTTTAAAATTGTCGCCAAAAGCAATATCAATGTGTGTGTGAAAACAAATTTTGTGTTAAAAATTTTGGACTTAGCCTAGATAATTATTCAGTGTAATTCAAAATTATGGTTATCGAGGCCAAGTCCAAAAAATTCAACACAAAACAAAAAAAGAAAAACAGCCCTTTTATTTTCCTGAGGTGACGGGAAATTGTTTTTCCATTTGAATGGATCACGACCAAGCCTAATGTACATACCAATGTTGATCCAATACCAATGATCATTTTAAACTTAATAAATCTTTAGAAGCGCGAATTTGCATTCTTTAATGTTATTTCCACTTTTATGATTTAATGATGTTATTACTAGTGATTACTCGATAAATTACTCACTCCCAAAATTAACATGTAAGGAAAGGCTAAAGTCGGGCGGGCCCGACTATATGATACACTCCACTTTCTATCATGTTCACTTTGAAGAAATATGCAAAATTTGAAGAAAAAAAAGAAAGACCTGTTAAAATGTGTGGTTTATAGAGTGGAAAAAGTGAAATCGGGAGTCAATAAGTCTGAACCGATCTGACCTACAATCACCATGGGTGTTTCTAGTGTATATATAAGATATTTTGCAAATTTGAAGAAGATCTATTAAAATATGTGGTTTCTAGAGCGGAAAAAGTCAAAACAGGAGCGAAATTTGTTGGGAGCTATATATAAATCTGAATCGATCTAAACCATTTTCACCACAGGTGTTTCTAGTTGAAATATAAGATGATTTGCCAATTTTGAAGAAAATCTGTTAAAATATGTGGTATCTACAGTGAAAAGAGTCAAATCGGGAGTGAAATTCGTATGGGGGCTATATCTAAATCTGAACCGATTTTCTTCAAGTCAAATAGCGTTCATCCTTATCCCGAAAAACTTCGTTTTGTTTCATTTGGTTCTGGCTACAATTGCGACCTGTATCGTGATTACAAGAATAGAGACAAGACAGACAGTCGGGCATTGATAAAACGATTCAAAAAGTGATTATTATAAGTCGATCGGTATAATTAACAATTGGTCTATCTCCCTTCCTTTTGGGTGTTACAAACAAATGCTCAAAGACATAATACTCTCGTGGAGTGTATAAAAATATTTTTGAAAATTTCCGCCACAGCAATATCAATGTGTGTATGAAAAGAAATTAAAAAAAAATAATTTTATGCTAGAAATTTCGGACTTAGCCTGGATAATTATCCAGTGTATGTCAAATTAAGGTTATCGAGGATAAGTCCTAAAAAGTCAACAATAAATAATAATTTTGGAAATTTGTTTGGATACAAATATTTATATTGTAGTTGGCGACAATGTGAAAAAATATTTTTTTATTTTAGCAAAAAATTAAATTTTTATTAACGTTTTTGTTATCGCAGCTTGTTATTCCGACTTAAAGAAATACCGCCCTAATATAACACTGTACCCCTGTTCTGAACACTGAAAACGGTTTTAAGTTGTTTGTGTAAATACTACAGTTAAAGAAATCACTACAATTAACCAATGTTCCTACAACGATTTGAAACATTAGGGATGTTTACGCATGAATATGTTTTATATTTATTTATTCACACACAGCTAGATGTTTGACAATTTAATTTTTAATAAAACAATTTAATTGGTAAATAAACAACAATGCAAAAATAACTTGGCAGCGGATGTAGCCCTTATTTGCGAAATTATAAAAACTGATGAAACAACTTTAATTAAATCCAACCCTTTTTCACATTCAATTTGAAAACTCGAGTTTTTTCTTTTTGTGTTGACAATGATTTTTACTTTTTCCAACACTGAAAAAATAATGTACTTAAAAGATAAGATTTATGTGTGACGCAGACAAATAGTACAAATTGTTATACTAATTTGAAATTCTGGGGGGCTAAAATTTTTCTAGGGGTGGCTTAGGCCCCCATGACCATCCGTCCTACGCAGCTTTATGTAAATCTGAACCGATCTGGCCCGCTTTCACCACAGATGTTTCAAGTTGAAATATGAGTTGTTGTGCCAAATTTGAAGAAAATCGGTTTAATGATGTGGCTTCTAGAGCGGAAAAAGTCAAATCGGGAGAGACATTTGTATGGGAGCTATATATAAATCTGAATCGATTTGACTCATTTTCACCAGTGAAGTATTGCCAAATTTGAAGAAAATCTGTCAAAACATATGATTTCGAGATCGCAACGGAGGATATATCTAACTCTGAACCGATTTGCAATAGCGTCCGTCCTTGGCCCGCAGATCTTAATTTTGCCAATTTTCATAAGGATCGGACAATAATTGCGACCTGTACTTTGATTACAAGAGCAGATGGACGGACCGACACACTGACATTGCTAAATCGACTCAGAAAGTGATTCTAAGCCGATCTGTCTAATAAACGATGGGTCTGTCTCGTCTTCTTTGGGGTGTTAAAAACAAATGCACAACGACATTATACCCTAGCGAAGGGTATAAGAATGTAATCAAAAAATAATTCTCTTGTGTTGTATGTTAAATGACTCATTATCTATCTCTAATCGATTTTAATAATCTGGCTTATGAGCAGGATGGAATTATTTATTTGTTCAATTCTATCTCACATATTTTCTTTATTTGATAATGTTGTTGCGTCATAAAAATACTCTACTAATTGGGACCATTTTTCGCAGATGAAGAAGGAACGATTGATATAAATTGAAAAAATGTTGGTCCCATACAAATTTCGCTCCTGTTTTTACTTTTTCCGCTCTAGAAACCACATATTTTTACAGATCTTCTTCAAATTTGCAAAATATCTTATATATGCACTAGAAACACCCATGTTGATTATAGGTCAGATCGGTTCAGATTTATTGACTCCTGATTTCACTTTTTTCCTCTCTATAAACCACACATTTTAACAGATCTTCTTCAAATCTTGCAAAATATCTTATATTTGAACTAGAAACATCCATGGTGAAAATGGGTCAGATCGGTTCAGATTTACATATAGCTCCCATACAAATTTCGCTCCCGAATTGAATTTTTCCGCCCCAGAAACCACGTATTTTCACCGAATTTATTCAAAATGAGAATAACACGTTTACTTCAACTGAAAGAACTTATTGTGAAAGTGAGTCACTTCATTCCATGTTTGGATATAGCCCCGATACAAATATTCTTCTCGATTTGACAAATTGGAATATTATTCCCGTTTTCACTTGTTTATAGAATTGAATTGTATTCGGATTGAAAGTGGAGTGTATCACATAGTCGGCCCCGCCCGACTTTAGCCTTTCCTTACTTGTTTTATTTGGAGTGAAATTTTAACATTCTGTTTAGATTTTTGTTATCGCAGCTTAGTTATCCAGTCTTAAAGAAAAACAGCCCTATTATCTGTGCGGCTATAAATATTTGTTTGACTTTTTAACAAAAAAGATATATAGACCCCCCAGAATAATATACCTCCTACGCCATTGGCGGCGTTACAAATGCCGCTCCTAATTTGACTGTTTCTGCTCTAGAAACCACACATTTTAACGATTTTGTTCAAATTTGGCACAACACTTTTTATTACCACTAAAATCATCTGTGGTGAAAGTGGGTCAGATCGATTCAGATTTATATATAGCTCCCATACAAATATAACTGCATAACTACGATTTTGATCAAATCTTGCACAACATCTTGTATTTTATCTAGAAACATCTATAGTGAAAATTTGATTATATATATGTTTCATATAAATGTCGCCGACTATACTTTTTCTGCTCTAGAGAGCACATATTGTAACAGATTTTGATCATAACAAGTTATATTTCACCTGGAAATACACATTGTGAAAGACGGTATGGTATCATCGGTATGATATAGGACACTTTCCAAAATCCTCACCTAAATGAATTGCAATGGCGAGAAAGTGAAGGGTATCATATGGGCCGTTCCTTACATGTTTATTATAAGCATATTTTCTCGAGCTGATAGAAATTGAAGTTCCGTAAGTCTTAATGGATTTTAATTTTAGAACGCTCATTCTGTATCTTATTTTTATATTTTAATTAACAGCAGTAATTTTTAGCAGATTGCAAACTATTCAGCAGTATAAAAAAACTATTCTCAAACGCCGTATAGTTATTTTGATCCAAACATTACAACTTCATTTAAAATTCATTTTATTTATTGTTTATTGTTTGCTTATAGTTTAATGCATTTATATTATTTATATCATCGAGCATATTATTATTTGTGCTGCAGTTTCAGACTATATAATGATTATATGTCTAATGGATATATGTATAGCTTAATTAGTGACACTAACAGACAGCTAAAACCGATTGTTACCGCTAAATTCGGATTATGCTATAATTTTAAAGGAAACGGTGTAAAATTTTGTGGGCTGTCAGAAATTTCGAAGATATATTTTATCATACCATAGTCTATCTACCATGTTTTCTAACCTATCGGGTATCATCGGAAAGAATTTAGAAAAATCGATTAACTATTAAACGGATTCATCAACCCACTGTGAGCCAGATGAATATATTAAACATGCTTTTTAGAAAAATTATAACGCATTTCATTAGCATTTGTCTCGGACTAATAAAAATATAAGACCATTAATCTATTTTAATTTTAATTAACAGCAACAATTTTCAGCAGGCAGCAAACTTTTAAGCAGTGTGGCTGCTGAAGCAAAACTGCAGATAATTTGCTGCTATAGCAGACAAATTGCTGTAATAGCAGAAAAAATGCCTGCTGATGGCCAATCACTTTGAACAAACTATCACAAATTTTGCATGGTCTAATACCACCCCAGATCTTTTTTAGCCTCCCCCAGATATTGCAGCTAGATTTTTAAATGTGTCAGAGGCCTTAACATATGAAGACTTATTTTATAACTAGTAATCTGACTCTACTTTTGATAGATGGAAAAGACAACCATAAGAGCACCACATATAATCTTTTCAAGCATTCAAACAGGCAATTACTATAAGGTTTGCAATCAATTTGGAAGTAGAAATACGATTCCTAGAATTGAAATGTATGTAAGTAGATATTCTGTGCATAAATTTAGTTTTTTTTGAGAAAAATAAGATGGAAGACAGTCTTATGATGGCGTCGGGCTACAAGAATGAACTTCAAATGAAAATAAAAAATCCACAAACCGCTTTTATGCACTGCCAAATTAAATTTGATAATGCTAGCTAATGTTCCATATATAATTAATAAATGCTGCATTGCATATTTGTGGAATCATAGTATTTTAAAAACAATTATCAATGCTCTACAAATAAAATATTGGAGAGTGCAAATCCATTAGATGGAGTTGTAGATACGAAAATTATAGATTGATCATAAAAAACAAACCGGCTAAACCGACTTATAT